>CAKNYM010051325.1:163018-259446 GCA_932195095.1 Andricus curvator
CGAAATTCATGGAATTCAGGAAATTAAAGGAATTCACGAAATTCAGGAAATTAAAGGAATTCACGAAATTCAGGGAATTTACGTAATTCATGGAATTGAAGGAATTTACGAAATTCGTGGAATTCACGGAATTCATGGAATTCACGAAATACAAGGAATTCATGGAATTCACGAAATTCATGGAATTCACGAAATTCATGGAATTCACGAAATTCAAATTTGCGGAATTCATGGAATTGAAGGAATACACGGAATTCATGAAATTGATGGAATTCATGAAATTCACGGAATTCGCGAAATTCATGGAATTCACTGAATTCAAAGAATTTAAGGAATTCACGAAATTCATGGAATTTACGTAATTCATGGAATTGAAGGAATTTACGAAATTCCCGGAATTCACATTTCATGAATTCCATGAATTTCGAGAATTCTATTAATTCCACGAATTCCTTAAATTCCATGAATAGGCGCGCTATATAATACTATATATTAGTATAAGTTTTGGCTCCGTCGGAAAATCTCTTCTTTTTACGTTGAAGAAGTATTCTGAGAAATCAGTTACAGTTTTTTTGAAATTTTTTGATTCAACAGGTGTCGAGATATCCAGCCGCAAATATGATACAGGAGTGTTACTGGCTACTGGACTTGTATTGTGAAATTCCAATACACGTCAGGTACCATACCAATACCAGCATTTGAAAACTACAGCATTATGTATTGTAGCGTTACCTTATGTTTCGTAAATAAACTTCCAATACATTTATCGGAAGTTTCCAGCAGAAATTTCTAACATTGGATCGTTATTTAAAAATATTCTTAACTTGAACAATAATTTGAATATCGCGAGCTGATTAAATTTTAATTTTTACGCACCTCACCCTCTCTTATGAAGCCCCAAAAAATTCCCAAAAAACTGAAATTGACAATATTTTGCTCAAAATTGACACGTATAAACTCTTTTTTCCCCCTTTTAGCCATAAATGATTTTTATTCGAAAAGTGAAATATTTTTCAGCATTTTTTGCTAATTTACAATTGTTTCAACATTGTCCATTTGTTTAAATAATTTGTTCTTCTACTAACTCTTTCAAAGTGGATGTTTTCTTTTTTCCAGGGGAAGCGTCCCTTTCACGATTTAATAGAGCTCAAGGCTCTTAAAATAACTCGGTTCTTGCCAGATCCACAACACGTCTAGAAGAATGCATTGTTTAAAGTAATATTTTAACCACATAAGCTCAAGGGAATTATGTCGGCCGAAACAGATACATTTTTTCGAAAAACGTTCTTGTTGTTGTTTTTTTTTTGTAATTGAAAATTAAGTTTTTTTGCGCCTGTAAAATGCAACGCGCTAGCTACTGTGTATGCCGGGCTACAGTCACCCGGTCTAGTTTTAAGTCTCATAAAATCTGCAAGTAGTGTGCCTTCGTCGCTCAGAGTAATATACAGGGTGTCCGGACTTATATAGGTATATGAAAATAAAAAAAATAAATCGAAAATTCCTTTTCCAAAAATCAGTTGAAGTTTTAGTTTTTGAGTTATTAAATATTTAAGCTGGACCAATCAGGAGCGCAGTGTAAACAGTCGTGCGTATGGGAGCGTGAGTCCAACGTAGTGTAGTGATTGCTGTTCTCCCCTCGCTAACCCCACCTCAGCGCTCGCTTAAATAACACTGCGTTGAAATCACGCTCACATACGCACGACTGTTTATACCGCGCTACTGATTGGTCCAGCTTATTTATTTAATAACTCAAAAAATAAAACTTCAACCGATTTTTGGAAAAGGAATTTTCGATTTATTTTTTTTATTTTTATATGCCTATACAATAGCCGTATAAAAATAAAAAAAATGAATAGAAAATTCCTTTTCCAAAAATAAGTTGAAGTTTTAGTTTTTTAATTATAAAATATTTAGGCTGGACCAATCAGAAGCGCCGTAAAAACAGTCGTGTGTGCGTGAGCAGAGGTGGGGTCAGCGACGGGAGAACACTACGTTGGAATCTCGCTCACGCACTCACAACTGTTTATACGGCGCTCCTGATTGGACCAGCTTAAATATTTTATAACTCAAAAACTAAAACCTCAACTGATTTTTGGAAAAGGAATTTTAGATTTATTTTTTTCATTTTTATACGGCCATATACACGGAAAAAATTTATCCGTGAAGAAGTCACGAACTTGTAGCTAGGTCTCGGATACGAGATAATAAAATGAAACATTACATCCTTATTTCTATGAGAAATATATGGATAAATTTCGAAGTTTCTTACGAACAGTTCGAATTTCCTACGAACAGTTCCTGCAAATTTCAGACTGAAATATAAAGAGGACAAATCTTATTTGTGCAAATTTTTTTTATATTAATTTATTAAATTCGCAACTCAGAAGATTCGAAACCCTCAAAGACTGCTGACTCACCAGTTTCTAAACATCAACCAGGAGTACGTAAACACGCGCAGCCATCGAGGCCAAACAAAATAGGTATTATAAAACTTCTAGCCACTCATCTGACGAGCTCGAGGCACACTTGCAAGCGCACACACGCACCGCGCGTTTGGGGGAGTGTGTGTGTGGCCCACGTACAGGCGAACTTACTTCCTAGTTCCCAGATTTGCCGGGCAAGCTCGTGAGTGCTCTGAGAATCTTTTCCCAATCACTCGTAATATTTTTGTAATTATTCACGTAAAAAAGAAGTGATGAACCGTTTTAGAATTTTCACATCGAGTTCGTCAATCTTTCTCAAAGTTCGCAGGTTATTTACGAAAATACATAAATATCCGATGAATTTTTCTCATATCCGAGACCTAGCTACTATAAGTTCGTGACTTTTTTACGGATAAATTTTTTCCGTATAAGTCCGGACACTTGAGTCTGGGAACCCTGTATAATATAATAATAAAATATAATACAATAATAAAAAGTAAATAATAATAATATATAATAATAATTTTAAAAAATATATATAATATAATAAATATAATATCCTCGTTTGTGCTGGTAAGGAAGTTATCTTTTTCGTAACTTGCCATCAGAATTGAGTGCAGTGTTTAAAATAATAAATTAATAAATAATAATAAATTGAAAAAGTAGATATTTATCAAATATTTCTAAAACCTTTCTTAAGAATTTGGGTACGTTTACTTGAAAAAAATGTTATTTTATAATGCTTTGGGCAGGAGCTTTAACCTCAAAATTCAATTGCCTCATTTTATATATTTGGTATCAAATGATTTTTTTTTTTTGAAAATTGAATGCATTAAAGTTAAATAATTTTTTGTGTCTCTGTTAAACTCCGGTTTTGCCACTTACGCACATATGCACTGTCACTCTTCAAATAATAATTAATTTTTCAAACAATTGGTAAATACTTGAAACAAAAATCAGTCTTCAGTTGCCGAATAAAAATAATTTATGGCAAAAAGGGAAAATCAAAGCTCGTATGTATCAATTTTGCGCAAAATGGTCAATTTCAGTTTTATGTGGCATTTTTGGGGCTACATAAGGGAGGGGGGGGGGGGCAATTATTTAGCAGAAATTAATTTTTTGGAGTGCCTCTAACAAATTCTAATAATCTCCCGCAAGCTAAGTTTAAACCCTCAAACGTGAATCTCATTTTTTCGGGAAACAAAAAATTTTCCATGCTATAATCTTACGGGATTTTCCATGCCTTTGCGAGACGTCATGGTATCAACCGATTTGGCTCAAACTTGGAGGAAATTCGTGGCATGCCCTCTATTCGAAAGCAATATTTTATATATTTTTCTTTCACATAAGGATCTTAGTGATTCTATTAACTTGGTAATAAAACCAAAAATAAACCAAATTTTATCGCACACCGAACCCAAAATGTGGCCAAAATACTTTGTATCAAAAATACCGTGTGGCCATTTTTTCTAAACAGATTTTAATGGCAATCTATTAAATTTGGCTCTAGCTGAATAAGCATGGGAAAAGTGCCCCGGCTCTAATTGGGTTCATATTTCAGGGGTGAGTGTCTTCTAGTGTGAAGATAATTTACGCAAAGTACCAGCTCTTAGAAATGATTTTTTCAAAAGTTATAGTCAAAAATACAGAAATCGAAAAATGAATTTTTCTGGAGAACGGCTCAGCCGATTTTAACCAAGAAAATATATGTTGTGGGGATAGTTAGGATAATAATACAGAGAAATCCCGGATGAATTTCGTCAACTATAAAGGACAAAAAAAAATTATTTCAATTTTCAAAAATGTTTTTGACCATGTTTTTCAACGAGGGACACCTTAATTTTTTCTCATAAAATAAGCGAACGCTGATTAGTAACATATATTTTTTACGAACCGATCAAGAGTGGACTTCATAGAAAAAATGAGTGAAGAATATTTGTTGGTCCCTGAAATGCATGCTTTTACATACAAACCAGGGGCCAATGCAACGTTCTACTGACTGTTCAATGAAATGAGCCTAATTCGAGTCAAATCAGAGTGAAGAGCACATTTACTTACCTTTATTGCCAAATTCAGGGATCGAAATCAAAACGATGGTTTCGAAATCTCTCTTTAGAGCGCTCAAGGTGTATGAACATTAGTCTATAGTGGAACCCTTTGTAGAAGTGTGTGTGCTTCAAAAAGTGAATTTACCTTTCAGAAAATTGTAGAAGTGTGAAGGTTTTTGTTTACTGTGATCTTTGATTACGCAAACTTGGTTTGTTTGCTATGGAGGACAAAGAACGTTGCGCTACATGTAATCGCTTATTGAGAAAGGTGTCGCGGCGAAGAAAGACAATTATGGAAAATGAAGACGAAGAAACTTCGTATTCATCATTGCTTGGAAAGTGGATAAATATAGGAGATGTTATTTGCGACAAATATCGTAAAAGAGCGATGAAAGCTAGAACAGGTGAATACTTTATTTTCGTAATAATATTTTTTTTATAAAGAAAGTGCATTTATTATCGGTACGTGGAATAGGTGAAGACGTTGAGTCCGAGGTAGGGTCGGCATCTGATGAAGATCCCACGTTCGAGCCACATACATCGAAGTCAACGGAGACAACGGATACGGAATTTGTGAAATTGGACTTACCAAGAACAATATCAACTCATCGATACTGTTACATTTGTGCGGCAAGCAAACATTTGACAAAAGTTCCTCAGAACGCAAGACTTCAGGCATATACTGTTACACGAATCGGGCAATCTTTGCTGTGAAAATCACTAGTTGCCCAGAAACATCAAACAAGTTTTTGGCGAAAAGGGTTGTATGATTTGATATAAGATCTTCTCTAGCTTTTGCAGATACGCCAAACTGTGTGGGAAGAATGTCTGTTTCAAATGCTTTAATCACATACTTTGAATATTGCAATACTAACATAGGACTTTTCAACTGAAACGTTTACGCGATCAAAACATTAGAATTGCCGGTTCTTAGTTTCACCAAAAAAACAACAATTGCTTGAGTCGAAAAACGCATATTGGACTCTCTCAAAGATGTCATCATTTCCCGTAACTGAATAATATTGTCCCACCCTAACCCTGTGTAGACAAATAACTTTTCGGCGGGTAACATAAAATCCGCTATCTTATTCATAATAATACGATCAAACCTGATTGCTAAAGATTCCATTCATTTTGAATATCGTTAACTTAGATTTCCGTATCATGTGCATATACCTTTAAAGCAGAAAGACATTCTTCGTAGAACTGTTTATGAATCAGGTGATTTTCACAGCAAAGATTGCCCGATTCGTGTAACAGTATATGCCTGAAGTCTTGCTTTCTGAAAAACTTTTGTCAAATGTTTGCTTGCCGCACAAATGCAACAGTATCAATGAGTTGATATTGTTCTTGGTAAGTCAAGTTTCACTCATTCCGTATCCGTTGTCTCCGTTGACTTCGATGTACGTGGCTCGAACGTCGGATCTTCATCAGATGCTGACCCTACCTCGGACTCAACGTCTTCACCTATTCCACGTACCGATAATAAATGCACTTTCTTTATAAAAAATTATTATTAACAAAATAAAGTACTCACCTGTTCTAGCTTTCATTGCTCTTTTACGATATTTGTCGCAAATAACATCTCCTATATTTATCCACTTTTCAAGCAATGATGAATACGAAGTTTCTTCGTCTTCATTTTCAATTGTCTTTCTTCGCCGCGACACCTTTCTCAATAAGCGATTACATGTAACGCAACGTTCTTTATCCTCCATGGCGAAAAAAGTAAGTTTACGTAAGCAAGGATCACAGTAAACAAAAAACCTTGACACTTCTACAATTTTCTGCAAGGTAACTTCACTTTTTGAAGCACACACACTGCTACAAAGAGTTCCACTGTATACTCATGTTAATACACCTTTAGCACTCTAAAGAGAGATTTCGAAACCGTCGTTTTGATTTCGATGCCTGAATTTGGCAGTAAAGGTAACTAAATGTGCTCTTTACTCTCATTAAAAACCAATCTGACTCGAATTAGGCTTATTTCATTGAACAGTCAGTACAACGATGCATTGGCCCCTGGTTTGTATGTAAAAGCATGCATTTCAGGGACCAACAAATATTCTTCACTCATTTTTTCTATGAAGTCCCCTCTTGATCGGTTTGTAAAAAATATATGTTACTAATCAGCGTTCGCTTATTTTATGAGAAAAAATTAAGGTGGCCATCGTTGAAAAACATGGTCAAAAACATTTTTGAAAATTGAAATAATTTTTTTTTGCCCTTTATAGTTAACGCAATTCATCCGGGATTTTTCTGTAGTGTTTTCCTAACTATCCCCACAACATATATTTTCTTGGTTCAAATCGGTTGAGCCGTTTTCCAGGAAAATAGATTTTTAGATTTTTGTATTTTTGACTATAACTTCTGAAAAAATCATTTCTAAGAGCTGGAACTTTGCGCAAATTATCTTCACACTAGAAGACACTTACCCCTGAAATATGAGCCAAATTAGAGCAGGGGCACTTTTCTCATGCTTATTCAGCTACAGCCAAGGTATAAGAAAAGAGCAGCTGAAAAAAGTGCACCATAACAATCTAAAAAAATATTTTATTAATTTTTTAATTAACCTTCGATTAATCATGATGACTTTTCTCTTATTTATTAAAACAAAGTCGTCCCGAAAATTCGGGATAAGTAGCCAATTAAAAATATTTCTTACAGAATTGGCTAGACGCCCCGAAATGTTGGGACGACTTGTCCATCTCCTTTTCCAGCTACGCCAATTTTTCGGGAAGGCTGTAGACTAGGGCAGTCCAAAAATGCATTAGAATTCGTTTAATTTTCATGCATTCGGCTGGGAATTTATTA
Organism: Andricus curvator; assembly: GCA_932195095.1. Classification (NCBI taxonomy): domain Eukaryota; kingdom Metazoa; phylum Arthropoda; class Insecta; order Hymenoptera; family Cynipidae; genus Andricus; species Andricus curvator. The sequence goes on from CAKNYM010051325.1 coordinate 170,304, forward strand.
GAATCTACAAAAAAATAAATGCTTTTTTTGTTGCAAAAAAAAATGATATTTAGATGTTCTGCAAGCCCCATGAAGTTTAACACGTATTTCCCACAAGAAAAAATACGTTTTTGTAAATTTCATTAAGAAGCTTCAATATTAGGTAAATCGAGTTTAAACTCAACGCTTCTCTTCAGCATTAGTCATGGAATACGAATCGAAACTTATTTTTTAAATATCACCGCCATAAGTTTGTTTTACATAGGGTCCCAAAAAAATCCCATAAGTGAAAAATTGGGTTTTGCGAGTTTTAGCGCTAATTATGATTTATTTGTGGTTTTTTAAAGAAAAATTGTTCACAATATATGAAATACTACTTTATACTGATAATTAGATGTTTTTCTGAATTATTTAAACAATTTATTATTATTTTTAGCAATTTTCTCTTAGAATAGAGTTAGAAAGTCGCGGTTTTCCCGAATGTTTAAACTCATTTTTAACATTTCATTTAGAGTAAGGTGATACATAATTCAAGTTGACAAACATAATTGTTTCAATAATTTAGTATTATTTTCAATTTTCAATTAAAACGATGTAAGAATAATTGTCATCTAATAAACATACTTGTTTAAAAAAATTATTACTGTTTATAACTATCTTCTCCTATAATTATAGTAATGCTATATAATTGCGGTTTTTTTCTGAAATACTCAAAATTTTGTCCCTTTTACTCAGAGCGAGGTGACGATTAATGCAATATAACAAAGCTAATTGTTTAAACAAATGATCATTGTTTATTACTCTCTTCTCCTATAGTAATGCTAGATAGTTACGGTTTTTTCTGAAATTTTCAACTTTTTGTCCACTTTGTACTTTGAGTGAGGTAATAATTAATGCAATTTAGAAAACATAATTGTTTGAACAAATTATTAATTTGTATCCTTTTTCTCCCAGATAATTGCTAGAGAATTGCGGTTTTTTCTGAAATTTGTAACATTGCTTAGGCTTTCGAGTTACGAACAAATAATAAATTAACATTAGAAAGAATCTCTTAGAGAACAATCTCTTTCCTTTTTGTGAATATATTTTTCTGAAATAAAATTGATATTTGTAAAATTCATATCGGACTTTATTTCTCTTCTGATAGTAAAATATGTGCAATTCCAAATTTTTCTTTTACGCTTTGCAATAAACTTCATGTTGCAATTCAAAACAGAATTTTTAGAAGTCATTTACAGACCTACTCCTCCCACCTACTCCTAATTGTTTCATTCCTTGTTTTTGTCTCTACTGTAAGATAGCCTTTTTGTTTAAATTAATTTTTTTTAAACATTGGCAAAAAAGTACAAATAATTCACTTTGAAAAAATTCAATATTATTTCCAAAATGATTCTTGTTGATGTTCGTTTATCATTTGATCATAACTAAAAAGTCAAAGCGAAACTGAAGATTTTGTGAAAATCTGCAACTGTCCAGAATTACTCTAAGAAAAGATAGTTATAAACAATAATCAATTGTTTAAATAAATATGTTTGTTAACTTGCATTATTTCACTAACTCACATTCACTTCACATTAACTCACTAAGTGAAAATTGGACCGAAAGTTAAAAATTTCAGAAAAGAACGCAATACTATCTAGGATTAATATAAGAGAAGATAGTTATAAACAATAATAATTTGTTAAATTGCATTAATTTTCACTTTGCTCTGAGTGAAAAGTGGACAAAATGTTGAATTTTCCAGGAAAAAACCGCAACTTTTTAGCATTATTCAAAGACAATAATATTGAAAATTATACGAAATTGTTTAAACAATTATTTTTGTCAACGTGAAATAATGATTATCTCACTCTAATTAAACAATTGAAAAACAGTTTAAAAATTCGTAAAAACATATAATTATCAAAATAAAGTAGTATTATATGTATTATAAACAATTTGTAGTTGAAAAAACGCAAAAAATCATAATTAGCCCCAAAAACTCGCAAAACACCTAATATTCACGATTCTGAATGAAATTTACAGAAACGTATTTTTTTCTTATGGGAAATACGTGTTAAACTTCACGGGGCTTGTGGAATCTCTAAATATAATTTTGTCTAAAAAAAATGCATTTATTCTGTTATGGATTTGAACAAATTTCCGGGCGTTATGCCCGAAAATTAAAAAAATGATAATAATAATTTGGACCACCCTACTGTAGACGCATCCATTTTAAAATGTAAATAAATTTTGTATTACTTACGATTCTTATAAGCATGAATCATTTCGAGGAAATTTTTAGACAGTTCTTGATCTATAAACCAAATAAATTTTATATAAGATTTGTACAAATGGATAAAGGAAAATTATTTCTCTCGCGATTTCTCACAAAGCAAAGAAATTCTTTAAGCGTTCAGATTATGAAATACACCTCTCAGCTTAAGCGTTTAGTGTCTAAAAAAATCACTTGATTGGGACAACATTTTTTTCCGTAATAAAAGCTAATTTCTGTTTAATAAAACGAAGTGCATTCTGCATTGAATACTTCTGTGTTTGAGAAATATCGGTCGCTACAGTTGCTCGAGTAAAATCGTGACACGTTATCGCACGTTATGAAGACTGGGACGAAGTTGTTAAAATTGTACACTTACATATTCAATTTTCAGGTTATTTGTGGTATTTTATCTCAAATGTCTCAAACAGCTTTTAAAAGTCATAGTACACCTTTCATTTAGTCACCTCATTTTATCACGAAATTTTGCAAATCACGATTATACTGGGTCATGGGTATTTGTAGTCTGTTTATTAGTTATAAATTAAAATTGAAAATATATTCGGCAAAAAAATTTTATAACATTGAAGGATGCTTATTGCTTTAATTAATAACAATGATTTTTCAAATCATCCTTCCAGGGTGTCTACTCAAATCCTGGAAAAAAATGCCCTGATAAATCCAGGGTTTTTCCAGGTATCTCAAGATTTTTCCAGAAACAAATTAAGATATAAGATATTCTTAAATATATTCTCAAAACCGAATAGTTAAATAAATAATGCTTAGAACATAATTTATTCCTAAAGTCCATGAACTTAAATAATAATTAAAACATATTTTTATTTCATCTTTACATACTTCAAATTCTGTGCATATTTGACATATTAATATTTTGAATAAAAGATATTTTCCTGGTGAGTAGATATATTTCAAGAAAAAACATTGTTATTTCAAACAGATAGATGGATTTTTACCAAATAGTTTAATTTTCAACCAAAAACAGACAATGTGGAAGGAAAAAAGATAAAATTTTAAAAAGATAAAAATAGAAAAAAAAGATAAATTTTTAACAAAACAATGAAACTGAAATAGTTGAATTCTCTACCAAGAAGCTTAATTTTCAACCGATAAAATTAATTTTTACCAAAATATGAATGTTTGATAAAATACATGAATTTTCATCTAAAAAATATAAATTTTCAACAAAAAATTGAATAGCTAAATTTGCAGCAAAAAAATTAATTTTTAATCGAAATTGGAATATTCAACTGAATCAGTTAAATTTTCAATTTAAAACATTAATTTTAAACCAAAAAAAATAAATAAATTTTCAACAAAATAGTTAAATCTGCAACCAATAAGATGCATCTTTAACAATGTATGAGTAGTTCAACTTTCAAACAAGTAGTTGAATTTTCAACAATAAAAGATTTTAATTTGAAATCAAAAACATTGGATTTAACCAACAGAGACGAATTTTCAAGAAGATTTGAGTTTTCAACTAAGAAAGATTTTTCAGTTAAGAGAGAAAAAAAATGTCAACCAAACTGTTGTATTTTCAAGCAAAAAGATTCATTTTCAGCCAAGAAGATTGTTTTTCTACCTAAAAGGGTGAATTTTCAAGTAAAAAAGATAAATTTTCAATGAAAAATAGAAGAGTTAAATATTCAGTTCAAAAATTTGATTTGCAAAAAAAATGAACTTCCAACTAAACAATTAAATCCAGTAATATAAAGATACTTTTACAAATAGAAAAATATTTTGTAATAATTTTGTTACAATTCGAAAAAATGCCCTGACTTTAAAAAATTCCCTAACAATGAAGTTTCTTACATTCACGATATTACTGGGACGTCTACCTAGCTCAGTTCACACAAAAATTTCATTTTTTTATGTAAAGAAAGAAATTATTATAATTAATTATTTCTTATTCATCAGCTGTATCATTTATTCTGAAAAATATTTACTCTTTATGATTTACAGGGCAAAAAAGATTGTTTAAAAAAATAATAATTGCTTAAATAACTTTAAATTAGTTAAAAAATACTCAGAAGCTTGTGACTTATCGAGAACAAAAATTCGCGTTAAAGAAATTCCAAAAAATAGCGTCTTTAGCATAAATTTTACATAAAATTGTTATTTTGAAGTTTTTGGGACATTTTCCGGGCATAATACAAAGGGATTTGGGGTTTAAAAATTCAAAATGATTAGGTGGAAATAATTAATTGAACATTTCTCAAGAGGTGACTAAACTTTAATTTACAAAAAGTTAATAACAAGTACTTCTTTCTTCTATTTTTCGAAAACCGAGCTTTTGAAAGTGATTTGAGAAAAAAATACCTAATTAAATGTATACCAAAATTTTATTTGTTACAATTAATGTAAAGAAAAGATTTAAAAAAAGCCCCACAGAAATATGAGATATTTTATGAATATACATGAATTTTTACTTACTTGTAGCTTTTCAATAACAATGTATGGCACACGTGTACTCCATTCCAAAAATTCTCTGATAGTAATAGGACAATCGTTATATGCCCAAGTGCGATGAAATTTGTCTCATGTTAGCATAAGGTCTTATCAATGTTTAAATGTTTATTTAACCATCAAAAAATTCTACAGATGGTTTACTACATTGGAGTATAACTTGACCTTAGGAAAGGAAAACATTGTAAAAATACACGAGTGTTGGTAGAGGCTTCCCTTTAAATTATGAATTTTTGTTCATAATCCGTTTCCATTGGCTAAAATTGATTGATCTTATGGATCAATTCCACGTAAAATCATCTGCAGAATTTTAGCTGTTGTTAGTAATTTTAAAGAAAATTCTAGTAACCGTTCTCTTAGGTGTTGAAAGAAAAACCCTGAAATAATTTTTGAAAAATTCAAAAAACTTGGAAGATATTAAAAATTAAAAATTTTGGTCCTTTCTTTTGAACAATCATAAGTTTAGAGATTTTAATTTACTAAGGTGTATTTTTTTTTAATTATTCGAAATAAGACGCTGTTTTGAAGAAATATTTTTTGTTCAAAAAATATTTTTTCTAAATGTTTGAATCCTCAACCAAATCGATGAATCTCTAATCAAGAAAGATGAATTTTAAACCAAATAGTTGATTTTCAACTGAAAAAGATTTTTTCTGGACCAAAAATGGAATTTTCAAAATTTTCAGTTTAAGAAATTATTTTAAAAAAATTGACTTTCAACCTGATGAATTAAACCGACAAAGACGAATTTTTAACAACAACAAAATTATTTTTTAACCAAACAGTTGCATTAACACCAAATAGTAGAATTTTCGAGCAAAAAGAAAGTTAATTTTCAACTAAGAAAAATGACTTTATTCTACCATAAAATATGAGATTCAAGTCCAAAATGACGAAATATTAACGAAACAGTTGAATTTTCTACAAAAAAGATGACTTTATCAAAATATTTTCAACCTACAAAGGTGCATTTTCAACCAAATGGTGGAAGTTTTCAAACAAAAAAGATTGAAATTCGACCAAAAACAGTTGAATTTTCAAGCCAAAAAGACGCATTTTTTAGAAGACAGTTGAATTATTAACCCATACATTTGAATCATCAACAAAAATGTTCATTTTTAACCCAGAAAGATGACTTTTCTGCCATATGATGAATTTTTAATAAAATAGTTGAACTTTCAACTAAAAAAGATTCTTTTCAAACCAAAAATGGAACCGTCAAAATTTTCAGTTTAAAAAATTAATAAAAAAAAACAACGACTTTTCAACCTGTTGAATTAAACCAAAAAAAGACGAACTTTTCAACCAAATATTTGAATTTACAACCAAAAATATGAATTTTCAACAAAAAAATTAATTTTCAACCAAATAGTGTAATTTTCTACCAAATTGTTGAATTTTCAAGCCAAACAGATGAATATTCTACAAAACAGATCAATTCTCAAATAAAATGATGCATCAATTGTAGCAATTTTTTAAAAAATATTTAAACTTTAGAACAAGTAGTTCATTTTTCAACCAAAAAATACGAATTTTCATCAGAATAGTTGAATCTTCAACCAAAACAATCAAATGGTTGAATTTTCAACTAGAAAAGTAGGTTTTTAATTTAAATTATCATTTTCGAACAAAAAAATGAATAATTACATTTTCAGTTGAAAAATTAATTCCTAATAGTAAAAAAACGTATTTTCAACAAAACACTTACACTTTCAACCAAAGAGATAAAATTTTAAATAAAATTAGGAATCCTTAACAACAAGAAAAAATTAATTTTCAACAAAATAGTTCAACCCAAAAGATGATTTTTTAACCAGAAAGAATAATTTCCCAAAAATGGAATGTGGTTACATTTTCAACGAAAGAGATGAATCTTCAACCAAAAAAGATGACTTTTTAAAAAAATAATTACATTTTCAACATAATGATTAAATTTTTAACCAAATAGTACAATTTTTATTTAAACTAAATGTTATCTAAGTTTGTAACATTACTTCCAGTGACTCCCCTCTTCACCCTGTTACCAACCGTAGAGGGAAAAGAATTAATCTTTCTGGCTTAAAAAACAACTATTTGGATTAAAATTGATTTATTTTATGTTGTAATCGAGGTTGTAATATTTTTGGACTTATTATTGTTTTCAGTAAACATTTTTCTGCCCCTCATGTCGACCTAAAGAAACCACGTGGTTTATGGATTGCCCCTTATAAATTCTCATAAATTACTTAATAAATAATACAACAAATTACAAGCAGATAGGCGGTTATGGTCGAAAGATATTTTTAAATGAAAACCTTTATTATACATATATATAAATATATATATTCCAAATTTATACGGATTATCTTTTAAAATCAAGCTAAAAAAAATAAGTCGCAAACTGTGTCATCTCTCCAATTTAAGAGAATTAGAGAACATAAAGTTCTTTTTCACCTCGAAATTATGACAGCTAGAGATAAGCGCTTATGATTTTGTTGTTACTACAAAGGAAACCTTGAAGTTTAAATATTTCCACTTGTATCAGATACACGTGTTATGAATTTCAAAAACGAAAAATAAAATGGGAAACTGTTCTCTTTTTGTTTGGAAACGTATTCATTTCTAAAATTTGAATAGAAAAACAACTTAATATAAATGCATAAATCACTACTAACTCTAAATTAGACTTTCGAAAAATAAAATAAAAGTTGTATTTTACATTTTTCGACAAATTATTGAAATTTGAACAGAGTGTGGTTTTCTAAATGTTGCAGTTTTACATATTTTGAAGGATCACTCTCTGAAAATGTTGCACTCATAAAAGGTAACTTTTATCATTCCTTCGTCACCTCTTAAAACATGATTTTTTACATTCTCATTCTAATGAGAAGGTATTGGTTTTATGTAAAATTTGACATAGTCGGTTTTCATCAAATCTCCACGTTTTGAGACCCCCTGAGCCAGAAAAAACGGTTTTTACCAAGGTGTCTGTCTGTCTGTAGTCTGTCTGTCTGTCAGTCTGTCTGTCTGTCTGTAGCCACGATAACTTTCGAAAAAATGATCAGATTTGATTGAGCTTTGGCACACTTTTTTATGGCCGAAAAATAGAGAGCGAGTTCGTTAACCAGCTATTTTGGATGAAAATCCAAAAAGTGAGCACATTTTGAAAATTTTTAAGACCACTTTTTTTGAAAATTTGAAAATTCTATGTACGGTTATTAGTAGTAGGCAAAATGACGAACAAAATATTCTTATGACTTTTCGTGATAAAAAAAAAATTACTGGAGTTATAGCATTTTCAAAATTCCAAAAAACAAACGAAAATGAACATTTTAAGCCGAAAACGCACGATATGAAAAAAAGTCAAGAGGAGAAAAACGTTGATTCCTGAACACCCTATAATATTTTCATAACAACTTTTTGAATTTTTTGAAAAATAAAAAATTCAAATTTTGATCGCACAAAAAATTAATGAAAAATCAAAAAAGTCATTTTGCTGTCAAACTATGCAAGATACCAGAAAATATCATCTCACCAAAATTGTGCACCTAAAAAAGATCTAAAAATTTCTTATTATTCACTTTTTGATATGACGCGTAGTTTTTGGTTTATTCGTAAAAAACAGAATTGAAAATAGAAAAATCAAATTTTCAGACGAATATTATCAGCTACGAAAAAATGACCAAAACAAAATTTGTTCATCCAAGGAAGAGGTACAAATTTATTGTGACTCATGTTTCGATAGGATGCGTGGTTTTTGTTTTATTCGTGAAAATAACATTGACAGTAAAAAAAATCAAATTTTTGAAAAAACAATGCAAGGTACGAAAATATATAAAAGAACAAAAATTGTGCATTCAAAAAAGACTTACAAACCCGCAATCAATTTTTGTGGTAAGAATATATTCAAAATGAAAAAATTAACTTTTTTGATAAACGGCACAAGCTAAAATAAAATTTTAACTAATAAAATTTGTCGCCTGAATTATATCATTACTTTTCATTTGAAATCAAATACAAATTCAGTAATTTGTATATGAAGAACATATAACACGAAGCACAAAGTGCGCACTCAGTGTATTTACCAAATCGCACGCCGTAAGTGCGCTCAAACTTTTTTGTTTCTATCATACGGTTCAAATGATTTTCAAATCAAATATCGAGCGCGAGTGTCTGGATGAGAATGTGTTCCTTAAGGTCGGTAGAACATTGAGTAAATAAAGTTCCTTTTCAGTCTAAAATAAAAACAAATTTAACAATCACTTAATATGTACAGGTTTTGATAATTTTATAATATTTGCAAACAAAACTTTTTCTTTTCATCGAAGTCGAACACGAAGTTCAAAAATCTAGAGGAGCCGAGCGTAAAGCGCGATGTAAATACGCCCGAGCGCGTAGCGCGAGGTGAATACATAATCGAGCGCGAAGCGCGAGATAAATATATGATCGAGCGCGAAGCGCGAGATCCAACAGTCGCGCGCCCTAGGCGCGCTCAAACTTGCGAGCGCAGCGAGCCGCGCGCGATGAGAATGTGCCCGCGACGCGGGCAGATTTTTTAATGTTGGGTTCTGATGGGGCCCCTACCAGAAATGCTAGTCTAGAAAATACTGATGGAGGCCCTATCAGGTTCTAATAGACAATTTCTTGCTTTGTATGGATAGGAACAATCTATTAGGAAAATCTATTAATCAATTAATTAATTAATGTTTAATTAAAATATATTGCACTTACAAGGAGAGGTCGCGAGATGTGCGTCGCCTATTCGACTGGGGCTTTATAGGGTGAAAGTACATCAAAATCCATAAAGTGCGTATTTTTTCTTTCGATCCAATGGGTCTTAGTTTCCGGGATATCGAGCGCTGGACTCGCCACTGTAGAGCCCAGAGCCTTGACTTAGCGCTTATCTATGCACCGGCAAAGATATTATAATATCTCTGGTACCGGCTACAGAGGCGAGACGAGAGCTCGAGCATAAAATCTCAAACGTCGATATCTCGGAAATTAAGGCCCATTGGATCGAAAAAAAATACTCATCTAATGGATTTTCATGTACTTTCACGCGGTGAAGCCCCAGTCGAATCAGCGACGCACATCTCACGACCTCTCCTTGCTAGATTAGAAATGAATATACTTTTTTTAAATTTCTGGTGTTTTATTTCAAGTTCTGTTATAAAATGCATTTAAAGAAATGACGTGAAGATATGATCAACAATAAACTACCTAAGTTGTTTATTATTTTTTGCTACATTAATTTGTTAATTTCTTGCAAAATTGGAGAGGAGTAAACTGAAATGTATAGGTTTTAGAAGAATGTCAAATTTATTTTTTGAAAGTAATTTTTCGCGAGATTACAGAAGTTTTCATGAGTTATTTAGTAACATATTTAGTAACGTCACGTATTTAAAAATTTTAACTACACTCGTATTTTGAATTGCCGCCTGAATGTCGCTACAGGCGACGCACATCGACTGACGCCATGATATAGAAGCAACAGACGTTTCCTGCCAGCCTGCCACATGATCACATGTCCATAATAGATCAAAATCTTTAACATTTGACTAAATATTTATTAAAGTTTTGAGTGTAGATGTATCTAATTTTTAAACTCTGAAAAATAGTGAAATTGTGTAGAAGTGTATTCGCGGTGAGCACGAAAATACGAACTCTGGCGGCCACTTTGGTGAAGCTCTATAAACAGTCTCGTCCTATTTATTTCTCACATGACGTGCGGTTTATTTACATCTCACATTAATTAAGGTAAGGTGTCACGTATTAAAATTAAGTAAAATCGGTAGTTGACATATCTAAGTATAATAATGGTAAGTATTCAGACTATAATATTTATTAGCATAATAGATTAAAAGGAATTTTAGGATGGTGTTTTAAGGTTTAGGTCAAGAGTCGTATGAGGTAAATAATGATTTGAATGATGTTTTCTCTATAATTATTAATATTATTACTGCAAATTTTATTTGTAGAATAAAACAGATGGAGAAAGTCTTTCTTTCACTCAGGGTGGCCGCTGGACCGGGAAACCGGGAATTTTATGAGACCGGGAAAAACCGGGAAATGACAGTGAAATTATTTTTTGACCTGGAATTTTACAAATTTTTAGAAAAAAAGTCTGTCCGATTTTGATTTCAACTGTTTTTCAAATAATTAGTTAAATTGTTATCTTTTTCAATTGTGACATCATTCAGTTTAGAATGCGTAATTCGAAAATCTTTCACTCTAAAAATTTTCCAGTTTAGATTTTAATTTTTAAGCGTGCATATTTAATTTAAAACAATTTTTAAATGCAGTTTTAAAGACTTAATAAATGAAAAATTAGTAGCGTTTGAAATCAAAAATTTTGGATGAAAAACATTTTTAGTGTTGATCAACTGTGAATATAAATTAATTAATAATTAATTACACGATTCAGAATCAGTTCACATTTTTAGAATTTTCAGATTTTAACGTTAACAATTAAACTGTTTCAATGGGAAAGTCTTATTAGTTAAACAAATGTAAACGCCAGATTGAAAGTTTATAAAATATTGAAAAATTTTAAATAACTTCAAAATAATATATTCATAATTAAAGGATTTTATTGAATTTCAAATATTGTTTCAGTCCAGAATGTTCCATTTTTAAACTATTTTATTTGAAATTTTCTAATTAAGAAGAAGAACAATTACTTAATATTTAGAAATATCTGAATGTTAATTTAAAATTAGTAATTATAAATCAAATATTCAAAACGAAAAACAAGAAAAATAAACTTTGAACGTTACATTTTTAATTTTTCTATTCAAAAAACTTAAATTGTAAGCCAAATTGTTGAATTTTGATGTACAAATAACAATTGAATACCTATTATTCTTAGAAACAATTCGAGTAAGTTGAAGAGATTTTTAGAAGTTTTGAAAAAATTTGAAATTATTTAACAATTTGAAATGATTTCAAATAATTCAAACAAAGTGCCTATGCGTACCAAAAAATCCGGCTATTCGTACCGATATTTTGGTGCAAATATCTTTCTTGCAGATTTCGAACAAAAAATTAAGAAGCTTTTTAAGAATTGTGAAAGGCTTTGAAAGAATAAAAAATATTTCCTTAGGATTCCTAGGAAAATTGAAAATGATTTTTTATTTTGGAAAATTAATTTCAAGAGAACATTTAAAACCGTTTAGAAAGATTTAAAAAATTGTGAAAAAAGTGAAAAAATGTAAAAAAAACATGTAGGTTTTTCAAGATTTTGAAATAAAATTTAGAAGCATTCTCAAAATTTTAAAACTATTTGAAATAAAAATAATTTAACTTTTAATTTAAAAAGTATTCAGCTTATGAAAAAAATTGAATGTTCAATTTTTAATATTTCTAGCTTAAAATTGCTTAAAATGATATAATTTTGAAAATTTTTAAATTCAATGATTGATTCTTCAATTTAGAGCATTGAAAATGATAACGTGGATTTATATTTTTGAAACTGAATCTGCATCTTTGAACTCTACAATTTATAAAAGTTTAAAATTTTATACGTCCAAATTATTGAGCATTTGAATACAAAATATTTGAATTATAATATTTTCAAACTTCAATTTTAAAAGTTCAAAATTCAAGGGTTACATTTTGGGTGCTATAATTTGCAGCTCAGTTTTTATTACCTAAAATAGAAAAAATGGTTAGCTTTAGAGATCGAATTTTTTAATTTCATTGACCGCGAAAAATGTTTGCGAACAGGGAAAAAAACGGGAATTTTTTTCTTTGATTAAAACGCAGCCACGCTGTTACTCCAAAATAGCCTTCAAAGGATCTAACATTCTGTTCCATACCTGGATGCTCTTCTCGCGCTGATAGAAAAAGAAACCTGTCTTTTCATTTTTGGCCAAAGAAACTAAGAAAGGAGCTGTCAGAACTAAAATAATTAATAGTTTGGGATAGTTTTAGATGAGAAATTACAATTTTGTTACCGGTCTTTGTAGTGCTTCCTTTAAGCACCACTTGACCAGCTTGTAAAACTGCTTCTCCTTCCGTCATATTTCGACTATTAAATGTTCCCTCAACAAATTCACAAATGTCTTATAATTTCAAGTACCGTACGTCCATTCTATATTCTTTCTTTTAATTTAAATTAGAATAATTTCAATTATTACGAGAAGTCTCCACGTATATATTTCAAACGAGACTGTTTTCAGACCACGTGACCCGATCATATGTTTGCGATTGCAGCGCCTCTGTAGGTCGTGCTCACCGCGAATATGGTGTATACCAGCTCCCTGGCACTTAAAGCTAAAAATGGGCACACATTTGACTGCCCGCGCGTTAGTACTTAAATTGGCCGAGCGTAGCGCTGATTACCTATAGGGCCGACTTTCTTGAAAATACATGGCAAAATTGTCAACATTCGAAGTTTTTTTATATTTTCTGGTAGTTTATTAGTCCTTTTTTCGTTTCTTTTTGCTGAAAATGATCAGTGATATATAATTAATTGAAAAAACATTAAACATGGTGAAGTGTTTAGCAGTGAACTGTGATTCTGGTTACAAAAAGAAACGGAGTTCGGAGGAGCAAACTCAACGGTTTTTTTAGGTGCCAAAAGACAAAGTGTCAATCAAAAAATGGCAAAAACCAATTTTGAGAGGTACATTAAAGTCAAAGAAAGTCAAGCGGTTTATGAGAGACATTTTGCAGAAAGTGACATCATCCGCGAAAGAACTGGTTAGAAAGAATTACTATTATTATTAATTATTATTAATTACTATTAAATTATTATTAAAGAACGAATTACTGGTCCTGACGGAACTGTTTTAGGAACGGTACGTTATTGTATGAATTTAATTATCGTATTTATTTTCCTTTGTGTATATATTGCTTTTTTTTATTATGTACTTTGAAATACAAATTCCGCCAGAGTTTAAACATGAATTCGTGGAATAAAATTAATAGTTTTAAAAAAATAATTTAAAGAACTAAATTATAATATCTTTATGTCAAAAAAAAAATATTTTCTATTTACAATTTGTAAAATTTCAAAAAAAAATGCAAATAATTTGTATATGAGTATCAATAATTCATCATATTCTCTTGGCATACTATTTTATATTGGCAATTATTTAAATTTGAGAACGCGCTATACTTATTTGTGGTAAAAATATTTTTTTCATTATTAACAAAATTTTAATATTGAATAAATAAATTTTAAATAAACTATTTTTTGTAGACTCCGTATAAAAGGCCGCGACTTCGAGAAGGAGCCGTACCAACACTCCATTTGGGACGAGACGAAAAGCCTGAAAAACATTTTGAAAATTTAACTAATTTAATTGTTGAAAATTTAACTAATTTGAAGAATTTAACTAATCTAAAGAAAATATAAACGTTTTTTTGTACATAAAATTACATATTATTACTGTTGTGTTTTACAGAAAATTATAATTTTTTGAAATGCTTGTTGCATTCATTTTATTTATTGAAATTTTATATTACATATAAGATTCATAAGAATTATACTTTTTTAATTTAAAAATTGCCTTTTTATTAATCTCATATACATACCTCTTGATTATTGCCATTTTTATAATTGCAAAATAATTTGGTAAGTTACTTTATACTGTTTTAATATTAAATTAGGTACATGAATTTTTACGACGCAAACAACCTTTTAATTTTAATTTAAAATCGTGACACTAAAGTTCATAAATTAATTAATTATTTAATTAATAACAATTTTATTGTTATTACTTTGTTTAAATTTATTATATTAAATGTATTATCTTGGAAAAATTTTTCGTATTGCTTTCACACATTTAATCACTTAGAAACTTAATATATTTCACTTTTTTCGTTATATATTTTATACTAGTATATGCCAAAAACATTTAACTTCTTTTTTCCATTAAAAAAACACGAAAAAGCGGTTCAGATTTAAAAAAAACATAAATATTTGCATTTTTGCCATGTATTTTAAAGACAGTCGGCCCTATAGGTAATCAGCGCCACGATTTCGCCTGGTGGCCGTGATCCACCTTTCAGCCAACTTTTATAATACAGGCCACCATGAAAGTGCCAGGGGGCTGGTGTATACTATCATCCTAACCTCTAATCGTCAAGGTTCTGTAGAAAATATATAGTGCAAACGTATATTAATAACCCTGGCGAAAGTTTCGGATAGAAATTCATTCCGAATTATTCCGAAATCTGTATCCGAACCAACCCGAATCAATCGGAACCCATCCGTAAAAAGTTCTACATTTCGCTCGATCCAAATCGGTCAAAAACTAATCCAACTCAATCTGGTTCAATCCGAGCTTCCGATCCGAACCAGTCCGAACCAAATTTTCAATCCAAATGACTCCGAATCAATCCGAATCCGGATTCATATATACTGAATTTTCAAACTGAATGAATCCGAGTTCGGATTGAATTGCATTCATTCGGATTGAAAATCGGTTTAAGTCAATCCGAGTTCGGATTCATTCAGATTGAAAATTTAGTTCGGATTGGCCCGGATTGAGTCGGAATATTTTTTAACCGATTTGGATCGAAAGAAATTGAGAACTTTTTTCGGATTGGTTCAGAATTTCAGATATATTCGGTTAGAGCCCGACTAGAAATAGGGAACACTCGTGTGAGCCCCAACATAACCTTTTCGAAATTTCTGCATGGGAAGGATGAATTTTCAACCGAGAAGATTAATTTTCGACCAAAAGAGACGAATTTTTAACAAATTTCATGAATCTTCAACTAAAAAGGATAAATTTTCGATAACAAATATCAATTTTCAACCAAAATTTTCGACCAAAAGAGACATCAATTTTCAACGAAATACAATTATGGTCAACAAAATTGTTGAATTTTAAAGCCAAAAGAATAATCTACAAAGCGGTTAAATTTTCAAACTAAAAATATAATTTTTTAACAAAAAAAGTTTATTTTCCACCAAAAAGTTAAGTTTTCATAACAATAGTTTAGTTTTGAATGAAAAAGTTAATTTTTAACCGAATAGTTTGGTTTTTTACCAAATTATTGAATCCTCAACCAAACCAGATCAATTTAGACGCAAAAAATTGAATTTTTAATAAAAAGGATGAATTTTGAATCAAGAAGATTAATTTTCGACCAAAAAGATGAATTTTTAACAAATTACATGAATTTTCAACTAGAAAAGATGAATTTTCAATAAAAAATATCAATTTTCAACAGAAAATGGAATATTTACATTGTTAGCTAAAAAATTGATTTTCAAGCAACAACGAAAAAACAAATTTTCAACAAAATAATTAAATTTCCAACAAAGGAGATTAATTTTCAACTAAAATGATGAATATTGAAAAAATGAATTTTCAACAAAAGATTAATTTTTAACCCAGAAATTAAATTTCCTAAAAATGGAATAGTTACATTTTGAAAGGTGGACCTTCAAAAAATTTGTATTTTTAAAAAACTAGTTTAACTTTCAAAAAAGTAGTCGAATTTAAAAAAAATTATTGAATTTCAAAGCCAAAAGTACAAATTATCTACAGAACGGTTCAATTTTCAACCCAAAAATATTATTTTTTAACCAAAAAGTTAATTTTCAAACGATTAGTTTCATTTTCTAACAAATTGTTGAATCCTCAACCAAACTAGATTAACTTAGAACCAAACAGTTGCATTTTTAATAAAAAGGACGATTAATTTTCTAAAAATGAAATAGTTTTTTCAACCAAGGAGGTGAATCTACAACCTAAAATTAATTTTTAACAAAGTAGTTGAACTTTCAACCAAGCATCTCAATTTCTTGCCAGAAAAGATGACTTTTTAGCAAATCGATTGCATTTTCAACAAAAGAATAAAATTTTCAACCAAGTACTAGAATTTTTAATCAAACGAGATGAATTCCGAGCAAAAAATATAATAGTAGTCTTTTCAACCAAAAGTAGTTGATTTTTCTTGTTGGAAGAAAAAGGGGAAAAGTGCGAGAAAAGGGGAGAACGGGTATGTTTCTTAAAAACAAAGAAAAAAAAAGAAGAATTCTTTAAAATTGGTAACGTAGTTTATGGACGCCCCCTAAGTGCTACCAGATATACATGGCAGTATAGAAAAAAGTATTAACAGAATGGTAGGTATAGTAGAAAATATCTCAATTTCATAAAATTTTTAAACTTCACAACTGTAGTGGATTTTATTTTATTTTGAAAACGAACATTGTTTATCATGTGTTAAATTCAGATAATTTAAATATATTGTGTAAGTAAAAAATGTTTAATTCTCTAAAAGCTAGCAAACTTTAAATATGTTGAAAATAGAGTAGAAAATAGAAAATAATGGAATAGACTAAACTTTTAGAAGTTGTGACAATGTGCTTAAATAAAAAATTTAAGATGTTTGTTTTTTGTACATTTCGTCAACTCAATCAAAACCGATGGTTTGTAAAGAATAGCTTGCAATTTAAAACGAGCAAAATTGAATTATTTAATACGAAATTCCAATTTTTCAAATTATTTATATTAAAAATATCTAATATTTCTCTCTACAAAAATTTCGGAAATTTTTTAATTCGTTTAATTACACGTTCCTCAATGAAAAATGTATAATACAATGTTCCAAGCAATAATTGCTTAGATCATTATTTTTTTACCACTACCGTCTCAAAATTGGTACAAGGTATATAACAAAAAATGTTATAAATTTTTTATTAGCATTTCATAAATATTCAAGAAATTGTTTTTTTTATGATAAAACCAGGCCTGATATTGTAAATAATTAGTGGATAGTCCCTGATTTATAATGACAGATAATGTACTGTTATTAGTTATTATTACAATTATATTATGATTAATAATATTATGTATTATTATTATTATTATTTTATCGCCAACGGCGATACCACGCTGAAAACACCAGTTCTCGTAAGATCAATGAAGTTAAGCATTATTGGGCGAGGTTAGTACTTGGATGGGTGACCGTTCAGGAATACTGCGTGCTGTTGGCCCGTCGTGGGTGTGGTGGACCCACATTGGTAGTAAATATCCACCTAGAAACACTACCCGAATCGGGTAGAGTGAGGCAATGAACTCTCGAGTTCGAACTGCTAATCAATTTTTTTTTATGCATTATTTAAAAAAACTCTCAAATGTAAATTAGGTCACATAAAAAACTGAGATTGAAGAATGGAACGAAAGCAAAAATGGATGCAAAAATGGATTGAAATATTTTTTATTTTATTCTCTAATGTTCTGTAGAAATTCGTTGAAATGTCTTAAAATACCTTGCAATTTTTGAAATCTCTTGAAATTCTTCGGAATTTGTTAAAATAGTTCAAAATATTTAAAATACTTTGAAATTATGTAAGATTCTTCTAGCTCTCGAAATTGTTTGAAATCTTTTTATATAATTTTCCCTGGAAATCGAGCCTAACGTTTTTGAAAATCCATCAAAATTTGTTGAAATCCCTTGAAATTTTTGTAATCTTTTGAAATTTTTCGAAATTTGTTAGAATAGCTTAAAATCTTTAAAATCCTTTGAAATTTTGTAAGCTCCTTCATAGTTCTTGAAATTGTTTGGAATTTTTTAGAATCATTTTCCCTTAAAATCGAGTCTAAAATCTTTAGAAATCCAAACAAATTCTTTAAAAATCCCTTACATTTTTGTAATCTGTTGTGATTCTTTGAAATCTCTTGAAATTCATAGGAATCTATTAAAATAGCTTGAAATGTTTAAAATCGTTTATAATCTTTAAAATCCTTTGAAATGTAAGAACCTTCATAGCTCTTGAAATTATTTGGAATTTGTTGCAATAGCTTAAAATCTTTAAAATCCTTTGCAATTTTGTATGATCCTTCATAGCCCTATAAATTGTTTGGAATATTGTTAAATCATTATTCCTTAAAAGAGAGCCTAAAACCTTTGGAAATCCGACGCATTTCTTTGAAATCCCTTGATATTTTTGAAATCTCTTGAAATTTTTCGGAATTTGTTAAACTAGCTTAAAATCTTGAAAATCCTTTAAAATTTTGTAAAATCCTTCATATCTCTTAAAATTGTTTGAAACCTTTTAATATCATTTTCCCTTAATATAGAGCCTAAAATATTTGGAAATCCAAACAATTTCTTCGAAATTTTTTGAGTTCTTTCTTAGCGCTTAAAATTCTTAAAATTTTTAGGAATCCGTTGCAATAATTGGAAACCCTACATTAAGAACTACTCATGGTTTCTCCATTTTTCTCCAGTTTTCCTATTTTTTTTAATCGATTGATCTACAATATTAATCAATTTTATTGTAGGTTAAGGAAGTTATAGTCATTTATAATATTTTTAATTTTTTTTTTGCAGAAAAACTTTGCTGGAAAAGACTCTTTGATTCGAGGTGAACTGACTGACCTACTTGTATTTTTGTATTTTTTCTTGCTTTATATGGGGAAGGAAATATATTTGCTAATTAATCATAATGAGGGAGCAAATGAGCACCATTAAAGACATGAGAATGACATATGGATAAGGATCAATTTTTCGAAATTCTGTTGTTAACGATATCAAGTAAATAAGGACTCTATTTATCCATACATATTAGGAATATGTAAAAATCATTTTTTCCTTAACTAAAAAAAATGAATTAAAAAAATATGAGAATGACAACTGGATAAGGTCCATTTGGTTTCTCCGCCTTCAGATAAAGTGAACTTTGTTTACGAATGTTTTCACATCCCTAAAATATTGTAAAAAATGGCCATATACTTCTATAATTCTGAGTAAATTTTCTATTATGTAGTATAGAAATAATTTTATTTTTGTTCCATATCCAGTTTTCATTCTCATGCAGCTGGTTTCTCCGTTTGGCACAGCTTGTTTAAAAATGAATGAGAATGAAGAGAAACTGGAACCAGCTTTATATAATAAAAACGTTTCAATCTTTCACATTTTTAAAATTATTTATGTTGTAATTTTGTGCTTTTACATGATGTTTATTAATTAATCAAAACGAAACCATTAAAAAATGCTCAGATGATAAAAATAAAATGAAAATTTTTAAAAGTCAATTTCTGATATTAAATAAAATTAGTACAATTTGATGTAAACATTTGTTCCGCTTCATGTAATTAATTTCACAATAAATTACTTTACCGAAATTTCTGTAAAAATACATGGCACACTTTTCAAATACAATATTTTTAATTTCCTTTTGATAGGATTTTCTGAGACAAAAAAAGTCAAATAAATAAATACTATTCATGACATTTTTTCACTTTAGATTATTTAAAAAGAAGAGTTTTCTCAATAAATTAATAATATTAACAAAATTATTAAATACTAATAATTACAATCAATTTAGGGCAATAAGTAATTATTCTTTTAGTCCACAGGCATTTGGTAGTTTTTTTTACCGTTTTAACTAGGCAGGGCGCACTTTGTTGCTAAAACGGTCTATTTAGTGTTCCTGATGTAAACTCCAAATTTGTTAGGAATGACTTTATATAATACGCGTCCCGGGAATATTTTTGAGAAAATTTTCGCAAATCGTCATTGCGTAGATTGATCCTTGCCATCACATTTTAGAGCAAAATGTACAACAGCACTATTAAAATAGAAAAAATTCTGAGGATACTAAGAAGAAAAAAATCTTTCATCCTCGATACCTACCAAGACATGGTTGATATTTAGTTAATTTAATATTTAGTTAAATAATAGTTGATATTTTAACCAAGAACAGGTTGAATTGAACGAAAAAAGACTAATTTTCAACAAAATAGTTGAACCTTCAACCAAAATAGATTAATTTTTAACATTCCTGCCAAAAGAGATCAATTTTCAAATCAAAAATAAGAATTTCCAGAAACAGTTAAATTTTCAACCAAGAAAGATTTAACATTCAATAAAGAAAAAATTTGTCATCTAAAATGTTGTATTTTCAAGCCACAAGGCCAGCTTTCCACAAAACAGTGGAATTGTCATTAAAATAATTAAATTTTCGACCGAAAAGATGAATTTGTAACCAAGAAGATTAATTTTGTATTGAAAAAGACGAAATCTCAACAAAATCCATAAATTATTAACCCAACAGTTGAATTTTCCACCAACATGATAATTTTCTACCAAAAAAAGACGAATTCAGAAAAATATATATACATATACATTTTTAATTAAATACATGCATTTTCAACCAAGAAGATTAATTTTTTACCGAAAAGACGAATTTCTAACAAATTACATATATTCTTATCCAAGCAGTTACATTTTTAAACTAGAAAAGATCAATGTTTAATCAAAAATGGAATAGTTAAATCTTTATTTCAAAAGATTGATTTTCAATAAAAAAACAGAATTTTTGTTATTACAGTTTAGTTTTCTAGAAAAGAATTCAATTTCCCACCAAATCGTTTGTTTGGAAACTAGCTTTTTTGTTGGAAATTCATATTTTTGGGTTGAAAATTAACCTGTTTTGTAACGAATTCGGCTTTTTGGCGTGAAGTTTAAACAATTTGGTTGAAATTTTTTTTTCTCTTGATTGAAAAATCTTTGCTAGTTGAAAGTTCAACTCTTTTGTTGAAAATTCGTCTTTTTTGGTTAATTTCAACTGGTTTTAATTTAAAATAAAAATATTTTTTGGTTGAAATATCAATTATTACTTTTTTCGTTGGTAATTAATTTTTTTTGATTGAAAATTGAACCATTTGGTTGAAAATTCATTTTTTTATGTCGATAATGCAACAATATGGTTATAAATTCAACTATTTTTCAAAAGTGTAATCATTTTGTGGGAAATTTAAGTATTTTGTTAAAAATTCATCTTTTTTCAAAGATTGTACAGCATTGTTGAAAATTCATCTTTTTGGATTAAAATTTCATTCCTTTTGCTACAAAAACAGTATTCTAAAAAAATTTGTCTTTTTGGCTCATAAATTCAACTATTTTGTTAAAAATTGTTTTTTGTGGGTGAAAATTTTGTAATTTTAGTTGAAAATTCATCTCTTTGGTTAAAAATGTAACTACTTTTGCTCAAAAATGTATCTTCTTTGGTACAAAATTATATTATTTGGTTAAAAATTGAATTATTTTGTTAAAAATTCAACCTTTTTTTTAGAAAACAATTATATTCTATTGGAAATTCAACTATTTTGTTAAAAATTGACATTTATTGTTCCAAAATTAGACTGATTTGTTACAAATTCGTCTTTTTGAAATAAAAACTCATCTCTTTGGGTAGAAATTTGATCTTTTTTCGTTAAATATCCAACTGTTTGGTTAAAAATTAATCTGTTTTGATTAACGATCCAACTTTTTTTTTTAAATTCGTCCTTTTTATTTAATTCAACTGTCTTTTTTTGATTTAATACAAATATTTTTGGTTGAAATATCAGCTATTACTTTTTTCGTTGAAAATTCGTTTTATTGGTTAAATTCTACTTTTTTAATTTAAAATTAAAAATTTTCCTTGTTTGAAATATTAAGTATTATATTTTCCTTCAATGAATAATCTTTTCATCATACCTCAATCGAAAATTCGACGTTCGATGCTGTCGAGCGGGTCGATAATCGAATTTTCTACCCTAGGGAGGAAAGTGACAGATCAATTTAAATGTCCTGGTTTCAGGTCAGCCCTGAAGAAGTGAACTGCAAATTTGCAATGTTCACGAAACGTCTTCAAGATTCGTAGTTTTGCACACGATTGAAACCTGAAAAAGCTTTAAATTTTAAATTCATTAAAATGAATCATCATGAAAGCATTTAATCTATTACTTGGTTTGAAATTAATTTTTTTTTATATTGAAAATTCTACTATATTTGGTTGAAAAATCATCCTTGTTGGTTAAATACTCATCTTTTCGGGTTTAAAAGACAACATAATATTCGACTTTTTACCTTGAAAACTCAACTGTTTCGTTGAAAATTCATCTGTTTTAATAGATCCGATTAACTGTCGTATGAACTCTCAAGATTGTTTGAATGAGATTTTAATTAAATTCTAAAATTTTATTCAAATTTTTTTTCTTTTAAGATACAATCAATTCTCAGAAATATTAAAGAAAAAATGTAAATGGTGATTATGATTCCTTAATAGTTAACTTCAAATTAAATTCCCATTTTTAATTAATATTAGCATAACATATCAATATTCCCTATTATTTTCCTATTAAAATTTCCCTGAAGAGGACTCCTAAAAGGCCTCGAAACATGTTGGACCCTGGTAGTGTAAAAAAGACGGATAAATAATAAAGAAATGAGAAACAGGTGGTTTTGCATATTTCCATTTCTCCAGTGAAATATTGTTATGTATTTCCATTATAATCAGGAAGAAATACTGTTTCTGCAGGTCTAATTAGTTCCTGTCTTTGAGTAAAATGCAACTATTCATCATCGATGACATTACTCAGAATGCTAGATATAATTCAGCATCACAGTTAGCAGCTCAACGTTAATTGCCCCAGGCTAATCAGACATATATTGTACCATTCCGCATTAGTCATTCATTCAGAGGTAACTCGTTTTCACTCTGACTCACTATTAAAGCAGTTTACTAACATATATTTACTTGTCTAAAAAAGTTATCGCTCCTTAATTCAAATTCTCTTGATCAGAATATAAAAACAATTTCTTCTTCAATTTGCGGTGATTCATTGCCCTGGAGGCCGGATGGAGAACCCCGATGGGTTATTCACAGTGGTGTAGTCCAGGCCTGGTGGGGCCTGCCGACGCAAAGCTACTTTCTTGTCACACGGAAAATTTTTCCAGTTATGGGCCATCCATAAACTATGTCACCAATTTTTGGCTTTTTTGACCTCCACCCTCCCTCGAAAGCATTTTTGCACTCAATGGATGCTCTTTTATCAGCTATAGTAACACCTTTTATATTGTGGCAGTGCTCTCTAAATATGAATCAGCGAAAACTTCGCTGTTTTTAGCAGATGTATTGTCTTTGCTATGGTTGTAATGTGGGATTAATGAATCGAGGAAGTGAGTTTAAATATTAATTTATTTTAAAGCACACACACACACGATTTATCCGAATACATGAGAGTTAGATGTTGAGAGATTCTTTATAAATTTGATTGTTGCGTTTACAAATGTTTGAACATAGCCTGAGGTCGACCCGATCAGGTGTTCTCTGCTTGACGGTTACAAGATTTCTGATTTTTGAAGTCGTGGAACTCAAGAGCGAACTCTAAGGGTTGACCAAAACGGGAAAACGCAAAGGGCTTTGAAGGACGCTGATTGGTTACATATATAATGGTGGAGGTGGCAGGACACTCCTTCGCCTGACGTCACATTTTGGATTCTCGTTACAAGAGTAGTGGGAAGTTTATTACTTTGGAAGAAAGTCTCTGAAGGTAAATTTCCCTTGCCAAGGTCTAGGTCGCTAATGGCTTCGTAAAGCTGCATAGAATTAGAAATTTTGAAATGGGTTGGTACAAACAAGACAGTAAAATTTCATACTTGAGACGTGAGTTTTGACAAAGTACCCAGCTTAGAAAGGTTTGCAGTACACATCTTCTACGGCTATAATAAAAGGATTTTAGCTTTAAGATTGCAGGTTTACTTCTATTTACAAGTTTTCGGATATTTGAAAGAAATAGAAAGTTCGTAGTTTTGATATTTCAAGAATTTTCAAGTGACAACGAAACATTCTAAAATTATGAAATAAGAACTTGTTACGACGTAACAGCAGTGAACGAAACTATCACTGTGAAATCAGCGAGTTTCGCTGAAGAATCAGTGAGTTACGCTGGTAAATCAGCGAAATATGCGCCAGCGCAAAATAGTAAAAAAGTTCGTCAGTGCTGCCTACACAAATATTTTTTCGTACATTTGAGAAAAATCTTTTATTAATTTCTTGACAGCTATTTAAATTTTGTTTACTCGATTTAGATTATTTTCGAGACATTCGAGACTATATTTATTCAACCGTAAACGTAATGCATTCTTGAAGAATGTCAAGAAATTTTGATAGGTAATGCGGATTTTAGTTATAATTCAGAGTTGTTTCTCTACGTGATTTCAAAGACAGAGGTAAGTTATTTTTCATATTTATGGCTTGGGTGCCGAGCCGACTGCGACTGCGTGAACATGACCTCTATCGCACCTTATACCTATATATTTAGATTTGTGATACAACTTTTGAGCACATAAACTAGTTTATTTTAATAAAAAATCTGCAAGTTCTGGAAAAGAAAAAAAATAAATATAAAAATATAGATACGGATCCTCTTACTCTCCACTCGTACGTCAATTTTCGTACATTTTGAAAAATCAAGAAAAACAAGTTCTATCAAATTCACCGTGGGCCCAGTTTCAACAATATATAATACAATTCTCTTAAATTGTCTGAAAGATTGAAAAATAATTTATTTTTCTTTCAGGTTCTTGCACTTTACTATATTGATATGTATTTTAAATGAGATATGGAGCCACTGCACGAAGAACTATCGGAAAAGCCAACTAACAAGAGAGTTGCAAAAAATTGGCTCGAAAGAATTTTTTTGTTTTTTTTCTTCTAAATTTAAAAATGTAATACTTACGCAACTTTTTTGTTGTACAAATTTGAGTTTTTTGGGACGCGCCGATCTTTGACAACCCTGGCGAAAGTATCGGATAGGAATTCCTTCCGAACCAATCCGAATCATTCCGGAATCTGTATCCGAACCAATCCGAAAAAGTTCTACATTTCGTTTGACCCAAATCGTTTAAAAATTAATCCGACTCAATCCGAACTCCAAAACGAACCGATCCGAACCAAAGTTTCAATCCAAATGAATCCGAATCAATTCGAACTCGGATTGACATACACTGAATTTTGAATCAAGTTGTTGAAACTTTTGAAAAGATACTAAATTGTAAAAGTGGAAAAGGTCTGGAACTCTGGAACTTCAAGTGGGCAACTTTTTGGCAATCGGCCATAAATTGTTTTAAAATGTTGAAGTATTTTAGTATTTTTTTCTCAAATTCATTTCATTATGTAACTAGTTCCTGTTCAGGTCAAAATTTTGTACTTCGACGTCGTATAGAAAACTGAACGTTGAAAATAGAAAAACTTTGGAAGACGATTGGTTCATAATAGTCATTATTGAGAATTACTTCCATCAAAAATTGTATTTTTCATTTGCTTCCAAACTGAGGCTTGAAACATATGCAAATTGAAACTGTTTTTAAATACTTTCATATGAACGTTTGGATAATTTATACTTCTAATTATCGTTTACTCTTTTACTGGAAAAATAATGAATATTCCATGAAGTTGAATTTTAAGAAACTGAGACTTAAAAGCAGTATATCAAATATTCGAAATTAAAATGGAATGATTTTGTTTCAACGATTTTATTTTAAAGCAGGTCCTCCTTAAATCGATATATGTTGGTGATGCAGAAAAATTAATGTTGCGAAAATGCAAAAACGGTGAAAACTGTATTTCACGACATTCACTAGTGACAATCACTTTCTACATAACCGATGGTAATCTATTACAAAACTGATGTTTACAAAATATGTTTTGTGTTTGCTATTGATTTAGGAATTTTATTTCCTGTAGAAAATCTTAGAGCCTCAGTTCTTGCGGATTTACTACCAACCAATAACGCAGTACAAAACTGTAGGAAAAAATTCATAGAAGAAAATTGTGGCAAAGGAAAAGGCAGGGGAAAGAAAAGAGTAAGATTATAAATATCAACTCATTTCGTAATTAATTCGAATGTTGAATAATTTCATATCATAGAAGTGAATGTATCGCATTATAGTTTAGGATTATTTTTTTTTAAATCTTTTTTCTTTATACCTCGGTCGAAAGTACGCAACTTTTGCACCTATTTTACGGCAGAAAGTTAAAGATTTGTGCATCGGTAATGCCGCACATACGCCCTCTGTAACAGCGGGAGAAAAAATTTTTTTGATTTGCTCCGATACGTGAAGCTGCTCTTATTACCCCGACTGTCATCAGTCATTTGTTATTAAGTGTGTTTTGTTTACGCTGCTCATTTATAATTTATAGTACTGAGATATCGTTTGAAAGTGACGTGTCTAAAATTTATCAACTTTATTTAATTAAAATATCAGTTAATAAAATGATCTCAAGTAATTTGTTTTTTTTATTTGATGCCTGCCCCCCCCCCCCGACCAGCAGCACTCGCTTCGCTCGTGCCGCAAATGTCGGGGGCAGGCATCATTTTTTTCGATACAGTACATTTTAATTTAATATTTTTCCTTCGTACTTTCGACCGGCTATAAAGAAAAATAGTGTACACTACACGGGCAGAAGTTTGAGAGCCCTGAACTGCGCGCCGTCCAGTGCAGGAATCTCAAACTTTCTGCCCTAATAGTGTAATATACTATTCCAAGCAACGAGATGCAGATGTTCACTAAATAGACGAGGAAAGATTTGACGATCCAAGTAACTTCTTGATCTGCTTTCAACCTGTAAGTGCCTTTTCAAATGTATTTGAAATGTACTTATAACTTTAACTCACTTATAAATTGTAGAATCGGATTTTCTTAAGATTTTTTCTTGAAGGAGAGGGCGAATATACGATAATATGTCAAACAAGTGACTGCACGGGCCAAAACAAACGTGCAACCATATATTGTTTGCGTAAGAGGGAAAAACAACATCAATTCATACTTTGTGCAAGGAGATGCTATATTCATAATCCCTGACGATAATAACCCGGTGACGGCTTTCGATTAGCTTTTTAAGACGTACTTCTTCCTTAACGTATGCTACCCTGTGGCACTTTTTACTTTTTAAACCCATTTTATTCATATCTTCATTGGTAAGTGTACATGGATGCTTACATATATATATATAAATAAATTTCTGCGCCCAGTTCTCAGTGAACTCTGTAGAATATGTATAGCTAAAGGTGTAATTTATTGTAGTAACAATGATTCGTTTCTTAATTTTGGGCAAAAAGGGTCTGAACGTAAAAACCCCCATTAGATATTTATGTAACTTATGCTAGCTTAACCTATCTTAACCTAGAAATATCCTAATATGTACAATATTAGCAAGATTTATAATTTTCTGTCGCAGATTTGTTGTGGTTATTATATTATGAGAGCGTAAGGTAGTTTGTGTTTTATTTTAAAAGGAGCATTATCTTTATTATATAAATGAATGTTTTTGAGTGCTACAGAGTTGCCTAGTTGATGAGTATAAAATTTGCGTGTCATTTCAAATATATTAATGGATATATCGTCTATTTGGAGTTCTTTCTTAATATCTACATTACGCTTTTTTGGGTTCGCGTTTGAGATCCGCCGTAGCAGCTTATTTTCTAGAGTTAACAGTCTTTCGATGTGACATGTAGCGGCACTGCTCCAAACAGGTACAGCGTATAATAATACTGGCTTGATAAATGTTTTATAAAGAATAAGCTTGTTCTTAATGCTAAGGACACTTTTTCTATTTAATAAGCTATATAATAAATTTATCATTTTATAACCTTTTGTACATGCTTCTCTAATGTGTTGTCTATATAAAAGCTTACAGTCTAATATCATTCCTAGATATTTGGTAGATGTTTGGTGACGTATTGCTACATTATCTATTGTTATTGAGAGGATATCCTCTCCTTTGTCTTTGGATTTTTTACTAAAAATTATAAAATCAGTTTTCGTTGCGTTAATTTTAATTTTCCACTTATGATAGTATCTCACTAATTCATTCAAGTGCTTTTGCAGGTGCCTTACTGCCATATATTTTTTCCAAGACGAAGCGTAGACAGCTGTGTCGTCGGCGAATATAGCTATATTTGTTTTCTTATTTTTCTTAATGTCGTTGATGTAATATATAAACAAGATTGGACCTAATATTGAGCCTTGCGGTACGCCTGCTACAATTTTTTGTGCCTCGGATTTGAGATTATTGTATGCCACGCAGAATTTTCTATTGCTCAAGTAACTGGCAAGTATTTTAACTATGTGCATGGGAATTTTAAGTTTCCTGAGCTTGTATATCAAGCATCTGTGCCAGACGGTATCGAACGCTTTTTCAATATCCAGCATTACTGCTGCTGTGTGTTTATTTAAATTAAATTGAGAAGATATATGATTGGTAAGTCTGGCTAATTGTTGGACCGAGCTGTGTTTTTGCCGGAATCCAAATTGTTCCGGTGTGAGTAATTTATTTATTGCTTCGTGATTATTAATTCGGTTTAGAATAATTATTTCAAAAATTTTGCTTACCCTGTAATTTTGTGGAAATAGCTTGTCTTTGCCTGGTTTTTGAAAGGCGAGGACATTAGCTATTTTCCATTTTTTAGGAAAATATGACAATTTGAAGCAAGAATTAAAGATACGCGTGATTTGGACTATTGCTTTACGCGGTAGGTTTTTAAGAATTGCGTTTCGGATACCGTCTGGACCAGGGACTTTTTTAGATTTTGTTTGTTTAGTAGCTTTTTGTATTTCTGTTGGTGTAGCATAATTTATAAGTTTTGTATCTATGCTAGTTTTTTAAATATTTTTGTATGTGCTGTTAACTAGTTTTTCAATTCTTCTGTTTGCTTTCGCTTCAGTCAGATGATGCACTCTCTCGAAATGTTCTGCTAGTAATTTAACTTTTTCTAGATTATTGTGAGTTATTCCGTTTGGCCCGTGAAGTTTTGAAATTTTTCCTGTGTTAGGTTCTGTGAAATACTTGGCTGTTTTCCACAGGTTATTATTTTTGACGTTTAAACTTTTTAATTTACTATTCCAGGAGTTGTTTGAGAATTTTGTAGTTTCTCTGTTAACTAGGTTAGATAAGCTATTTTTAATTGTTCTGAAATGATTTATTTTAGTAGTTTGGAAAAGTTTACGTACTAGGTTCCGTTCTCTGATTAATTCTTGTATATTTGTTGGTGATGGAGTTGAATAATTTTCAGTTTTGAGTAGTGGTATTGACTTTTTGATAGCTGTATTTATTATGTAAGTTATATTCTTGACCGCGTCATTTATTGCTTTGGTGTTCATGAGGTTCGATTCTATAATTATGTTTTCGTTTATGTGGTTTCTAAATTTTTCCCAGTTTGCTCTTTTATAGCTTAGTATCTTACGATGTTCGCGTTTGATTAATGTGTTGTTAATGGTTAATAAAATTGGAAGATGGTCTGAGTCAAGTTCGGCGAGTGTTTCTATTTCAATGTGTACATTAATATTTTTAACGATTCCAATATCGACAATACTGGGTTGGCAGTTTTGTATATATGGATAGAGAGTGGGGTTTTCTGGCGCCAGTATTCTTAGAAATTTATTATTTGCATAATCGAATATGGTTTTACCGTTTTTATTTTGTCTAATACAGTCCCAATGACTGTATTTTGCATTAAAGTCTCCTATCGCAAGTATTTTATTGGATGATTCAAAGATTTTATCAAGGTCAACGTTTTCTATATTTTGGTGTGGTGAATAGCCTGATATTAAGGTTAAATTATTTTCTAGCTTTATTCCAATGGTTTCAATTGTTTTAGTGTCAAATTCTAATTCTGTAAAATTGATATATTCTTTCACAAGAATAGCTACTCCTCCACCTGCACCATTCCCATTTCTATCTTTTCTGACTGTTATGTAACCCGGAGTATGAAATTTAAATTTTTCTTTAAGTTTTGTTTCGTTAAGTAATAATATTTCAATTTTGTATTTTTCAAGAAAGTGCCTCATCTCTCTCCGCTTTTTTAAAATGCCATTGGCATTCCAATGAGCAATTAGTAGATTATTCGGATTTCGCATTTGCAAATTTTAACATGCATTCAGAAACTATAATCCCTTTATCGATGTCGCATTCTGCATTATCTAATTCTTTTTTAAGATTTTTAACTAACCTGAGTAGATTCGCTATGTTAAATTGCTCGTTGGTTTCCTTCCAGAGGCCTACAAGCTCTGGGAAGTTCCGTTGGTCCTGGCTGTAATTTCTCGTGGTCCTTACATTTTGGCTTGCTGGAGGTTGTATAGAAGTTCTGGGTGGGCTTCTAGAGTTGTTCCATATTAGAGTTTGGTGTTCGTTTCCTCTGCCATCGATGGATGTCTCCCCTTGAGTTGTTTCTTCTTGTTGAATTGTTTTCTCGTTTGTCCATGCTTTTTTGTGGCGAAGGTTCGGAAAGTCCGTTGGATGTGGCACTTGTTGTTTTTGTTGGAGTTTTCGGATTTGAATATTTTTTGAATTTCTTATCTTGAAGTTTCTTTCCAGTCGTTCTTTATACTTTTGCCACGATGATGAGCTGGCCGGATGATTTCCTGCACAATTTGCGCATTTCGTGTCAGCATCATTCTACAACTTTATTGAAACATCTCTGTACAATTTGGGCACAAGCCCCCTACCTCGAGGTGCTGTCGAGTCGCTACACGTAAACTTATGTAATGTAAAAATCGATAATCAGTGAATACACAAAGACGTGTCCAGTGTAGTAGGGCGCTGTGAGAGTGCTGAAATTGATCGTCAAAGTATTTTGGTAGAGCATCAAAAAAGTTATTGTTTGTCATTAGAAAAGAAAACAGAAATTGATTATTATCTTTAGTAGCTTTCATGCAGCCAAAATGAGTTTCAAAAATGTTAATTCTCCAACTTGAAAAAAATTCCTAATGCTAATTTCTTCCCGTAATCTATATCAGAAATTTTGTTGAATTTTATTACCTTGACTATTTCTAGAATAATATTTTTGTTGTATAAACCTCTTCAATCTAGTTGCAATTTTAGAAACTCTGAAAACTATCCTACAATGTTTTTAAGACTTCTTATTTTTCCGGTACATTTTGATTGCGAGGAAGGTACTAGAGGTTTAAGAACATTTCAGTATAATTTTCAGACCTTATAAAATTTCATTTACTTTCATGAGATTCATAAAAATCAAATTCTCTTCTCTAAAACTCAAATATTCAGTTTTCGACGTCGTTCTTTTACATTGCTTCAAGGGTCTAACGATTCGATTTTCAGCAACCTCACTACATATAACCTGTCTAATTGCTTGTACTGTTGATGTACAATTCGCTAATCCAGATTTACGTACTAAATTTTAATTTGTTTCAACACTGTACTCAAACTTTTGTTCAAAGCTGTCAACCATTTATTTTCGTATTTCAAATTTTTATGTTAAAATAAAATAACAACCTGCTTTAAATATAAACAAAAGTTCTCTTTTGCCCCCATAATTTTACTAATTCATTAATTTTGAAAAACCGAATGCGCTGAAGAAATTATTGCGAAACACTAATTTCATCAGCGAGTAATCGTTGATTAAACCCGTGCGACTTAGCTGCTTGAAACCGCGAATTACTGTGCCGCTGATTAAAACAGTGAATATTCGCTGATTCGCAGTAATATACTTATAGCTGACTAAATCAGCGTATATGCGCTGCCAATCAGCGAATTTGCACTGATTCAGGTTTAGAGAGTGGCTTTCAGAACATGACCATGTGATAATGATGTTGAAAGTGATGATTGAGGTAATGAAAAATTAAGAAATCATTAATTACGCAATACTGGTAAAATTTCTGAATTAGTAAATAAACATTGAGATGTTATATTGATGTTATTGTTATATTATTGTGATATTTTATCATAGTGGAATATTTTTGATTTTTAGAATTTATCCGTCCAATTTAAACTCTGATAAACACAGTGGTGTAGTCGGGGTCTGGTGCCACCAGGGTAGTTTTTTTAAAGGCCTAGCGGCGCCAAGCCACTTTCTTGTCACATGGAAAATTTTTCCAGTTACTACGTCACTAATTTCTGTCTTTTTTGGTCTCCTCCTTCCCCCGAAAGTAACTTAGCCGTTGGCTAAAGACGTATTTTAGGTATTTCAAGCTGAAATTTTCAACAAAATAGTTGAATTTTCAACCAAAGAAGATTTTCTACTCAGAGATGATTTTTCATCACAAAAATATAAATTTAAAGAAATCAATTTTCAACCAAACGGTTGCATTAACAACAAAATAAATGGACTTTCCAGTAAAAGAGACGATTTTTTCGAAAAGTAGTCGAAGATTTGACCAAATAGTAAAATTTTAAAGCCAAAAAGGCGAATTATCCAAAAAAAAGTTGAAGTTTTCACAAAAAACTTACTTTTCTACCAAGAAAGATAAATTTTCAACCAAGAAGTATGACTTTTCTACCATAAAAGATGAATTTTCAATCCAAACGGATGAATTTTTAACAGAATAGTTAAATTTTTGAACAAAAATGATGAATTTAACAAAATAGTTCATTTTCCAAAAATAATCAGATTTTTAAGAAAATGGTTGAATTTCTAACCAAATAGTTGAATTTTCAGCATACAAGGTTACATTTTCAATCAAATGGTCGAATTATGAAACAAAAAAGATTAAAATTCAATCAATTATTTGAATTTTCAAGAAAAAAAGAAAAATTTTTTAGAAGACAGTTGCATTTTTGTCAAAAAAGTTCATTTTTAACCAAGAAAGATGACTTTTCTACCATGAAAGATGAATTTCGGAAACATTCGACTTTTGATTTGGAAAACATGAATTTTTAACAATATAGTTCAACTCTCAACCAAAAAGTTGAATTTCAACGAACAAGAATAATTTTCGACCCAAAAAGACGACTTTTCAATAAAATATATGAATTTTCAACCAAAAAGTTAGATTGTCAACAAACAAGATTAATTTTCTACCCAAAAAGACGACTTTTCAACAAAATACATGAATTTTCTACCAAATAGTTAAATTTTTAACTTATACAATATACAGGATAAAATATACACCAAAAATGGAATAGTTAAATTTTCAAATTGAAAAAAAAAATTTAACAAAGAAATGAATTTTCAACAAAGTTGTTAAATTTTCAAACGAAAAGATGAATTTTCGACCGAGAAGATAACGGTTCTACCAAAAAGACAAATTTTGAACAAAATACATGAATTTTCAACAACTTCATTTTATTTCAAAGCCAGAAAGACGAATTATCTAAAAAAGGTTGAATTTTCAACCCAAAAATATGATTTTTTCAAACCAAAAAGTTTAATTTTCAACTAAATAGTTAAATTTTCTACCAAATTATTGAACTTTCAAGTCGAAAAGATGAATATTCTATAAAACAGTAGCATTTTTAACGTAACAATTCATTGAAAAGCAAATGGTTCAATTTTCAACTATAATTATAAATCCTTAATACAAAAATTTATTGTTCTACAAAGTAGTTCATTTTTAAGTCAAATAATCGATTTCTCAAACAAAAAAAGATGAATTTTTAACAAAGCTTGTAACATTTGATATTAATTTCAATCAAACAATTGCATTTTAACCAAAAAGGATATATTTTCAACTAAGAAGATGAAATTTCTACCAGTAAAGACGAATTTTCAACAAAATACATGAATTTTCAATCAAAAAGTTGAACTATTAACTAAAAAAAATGAATCATTAACAAAGTAGTTGAATTTGCGATAAAAAAAGATGACTTTTTAACAATATAGCTGCATTTTCAGCACAAAAATTAAATTTTGAACCAAATAATAGAATTTTTAACCAAACGAGATGAATTCCGAACCAAAAATTTAATAGTAGCCTTTTAAATCCAAAAAATGAACTGTTAGCCAGAAATATAGTTGGATTTTTTTATTGGATTGAGGTTCTAGATGTTATCTACGTTCGTAACGTTATTTTCACTCATCACCCCTCCCCCTTTACCAACCTTAGTTTTTAGCCCCACCCCCTCAAAATGGTAACGTAGTTTATGGAAAGTACCACCAGGTCATTTTTGTCTTGTAGGACTGTACCACTGGTACCACCATGAAATAAATTAAAACCCGCGATCCCAAAATCTTAAAGATTCCGAATTAACGATTTAAGATATTCCAGATCTCTCCCCCCCCCCCTCTCTCTCTCGCTCTCTCTGTGATCATTTTCGAATGTAGGCCGGGAAGTACGTCAATCGGTATTTCCAGAGATGATTTGACAACATTTTGCGTAATAATTCAGCAAAGTGTTACAATAAATCTCTCTTTCTTAGTGCAAATACTGATATAAATACACATATTATTTAATTCATATTTTTTAGAACACATTTGAATTTTCAACCAAGAACGCTTCTACCAAAAAAGATACATTTTCTGTAAAGAGGGACAAATTTTCTATCCAAAAAGACAAATTTTCAACAAAACAGTTGAATTTTTAACCAATTAGTGAAATTTTGAATCTACAAAGATAAATTTTTAACCTATTGGTCGAACCTGTAAGGCGAATTTTCTACAAAACTTTTGAGTTTAAAAAAATAGTTCATTTTTAACCAAATAGTTGAATTTTTAGTTTAAAAATTGATTTTATACCAAAGAAAAACGACATTTCAAAGGATTTTCAGGAATTCTAACGGATTTCTAGAGATATGCAATATTCCAAAAGGGATTTTAAAGAATTTTTTACAAAAGAATTTCCAAAAATTTCAATAGATTTCTAGTGAACTCTGGAAAATAAATTATATTAAATTTTCAAGGGATTTCTAGAGATTTCAAATATTTGGAAATCCTACAAAATACTTTTGAAATATCTTGAAATTTTGTATATCTCTGAAGATCCTTTAGAATCCCTTCAAATCCTTTGAAATATTTGGAGATCGTAGAAATCCATTCCAAATATTTCAAAGGATTTGAAGGGATTCTAAAGGATCTTAAGAGATATACAAAATTTCAAGATCTTTCAAAAGTATTTGGTAGGATTTCCAAATATTTGAAGAGATTTCTAGTGAACTTTGGAAAACAAATGAAATTAAAGGTTTTGTAAAGATTCCAAAGATTTCAAGGGATTTTAAGGAATTTCACAAGATTTAAAAGATTCTATTAAATCTCCAAGGATTTCAATGGATTTTAAAGATTTCGAGGGATTTAGGCGGTTTTTAAGAGAACTTGAATGAATAAGTTTATTTCAAATTATATTTAAGGGCTTTCAAATGATTTATACTTCTTTAGACGGATTTTTACGATGTCCAAAGATTTCATGGGATTTTAAGGGATTCTATAGGATATTAAGAGATATACAAAATTTCCAGGGATGTCAAAGAACGTTGTAGAATTTCCAAAGGTTTCAAAGGGTTTATAGACAACTTCGGAAGATACATGATGTTTAATTGAATTTCAAGAAATTCTTAGCGATTCCACAGATTTCCAGGGATTTTATGGCAGGGGAGACCACCCTACAATAGATAATCAATAATTATAAGAACAAATATAAGTAAGATAAACCATTATAATTTTAATATATTACCACGTATCATGTCTTAACTATTAATTACATTAAATTAATTACATATTTTACCAGAGATCGGAACTTTTTAGGTTGGACTCGAGGTTAAAAGGTTCTTTAAGGGTTCGGGTCCGAACTGGACCCTTTAATTTCTTAAGGGTCGGGGTACGGACCCGAACCTATCAAATTCTTAAGGGTCCAGGTCCGAACCCAGACCCTTTAATATCTTGAAGGTTCAGGCCCAGACCCAGACCTTTTAAATTCTTGAGGGTTCAGGTCCGAACACGGACCTTTTAGATTTCGAAAGGTAGGGGTCCGAACCCGAACCCTTTAATTCCTTAAAGATTCGGGTCCGAACCCGGTCCTTTTAAATTCTCAAGGGTCTAGGTCTGAACCCGGACCCTTTAATTCCTTTAGGGTCCGGTTGCGGACCGGACCTTTTAAATTCTTAAGGGGCCGGGTCCGAACCTGTACCTTTTATATTCTTAAGGGTCTAGGTCTGAATCCGGACCCTTTAATTCCTTAAGAGTCCAAGTCCGGATCCGGACCTTTTAAATTCTTAAGGGTCCGGGTCCGAACCGGACCTTCGAGGAACCCTTTGATATCGGCTCCAACCTAAAAGGTTCCTTGAATTATATTTAAGCAACTTGCAAAGGCGATTTGAATGAAAAGAAGGAGCAGTTTAGTTGTTAGGTATTGAAATTATTGAGTAAACTTGAGATTTCGCAAAAGTGATA
The DNA here is from genome assembly GCA_932195095.1 of Andricus curvator. Lineage (NCBI taxonomy): Eukaryota > Metazoa > Arthropoda > Insecta > Hymenoptera > Cynipidae > Andricus > Andricus curvator. Next base: position 206,859 of record CAKNYM010051325.1, read on the forward strand.
CTTCACATTATTCTGCGCATTAAAGTTACGAGGCATTTGTGGTTGCGCGTCAGAGTTCAAAGGCACATATGGCTGCGCAGTAAAGTTGCACGGCACTTACAGTTGCGCAATAGAGTTATATGGTACTGACGGATTCGCAGTACAGTTAAAGGCATTTATGGCTGCTCAGTAAGGTCAAGGGGTACTTATAGATGCGCATTCATGAAATTCACGAAATTTATGAAATTCCAGGAATTCACGGAATTCATAGAATTCAAGACATTAATGGAATTCAAGAAATTAATGGAATGGAAGGAATTCATGGAATTCATGTATACCATTAAGCCATTTCCCTTTCGGGGTAGGCGTGACACTACCCGATTCGGGTAGTGTTTCTAGGTTGATAACTTGTAGTAAATAACTACAAGTGTGGGCTCACCACACCCACGATGTGCCAACAGCACTCAGTTTTCTCGAATGGTCACCCACCCAAGTGCTAACCGCGCCCAACGCTGCTTAACTTCAGTGATCTGACGAGAACTGGTTTTTTCAGCGTGAATTCATAGAATTCTAGGAATACAAGGAAATCAAGGAATTTATGAAAATCAAGGTATTCATGGAATTCAAGGAATTTATGGAATTCACGAAAATCACGAAATTCGCGAAATTCACGGAATTCATGGAATTCACGGAATTGCTTAAATTCAATGAATTCCGTGAATTCCCGGAATCCCACGAATTCCCGGACTCCCACGAATTCCACGATTTCGATGAATTTCGTGAATTCCATTAATTCCGTGAATTCCATGAGTGCAGTTACATAGCACTTACATAGCACTTACATCTGCGCGGTAAAGTTATATGACACAAGGAATTCAAGGAATTCATGGAAATCAAGGTATTAATGGAATGCAAGGAATTTATGGAATTCACGAAATTCACGAAATTCACGGAATTCATGAAATTCAAGAAATTCATGGAATTCACGGAATTTCTTAAATTAAATGAATGCCGTGAATTCTCGGAACCCATGAATTCCGCGATTTCGATGAATTCCGTGAATTCCATTAATTCCGTGAATTCCTTGAATTCCATGAGTGCAGTTACATAGCACTTACATCTGCGCAGTAAAGTTTTAGGACACGGATGTACAGTACAGTTACAAGGCATTTATGGCTGCTCAGTAAGCGATTTAACTATTGGACAGAAATCTAGATATTGAAGTAGAGCATCCATAGATATTAAAAAGAAGATTTTACTTGACAATATCCAAGATATTAAAGGGCATAGTTTAAGATGTTCAACAAATATTTTTTAATTTTGCAAAAATTACCTGTAAAGCATGCCAAGTTCTATAAAATCCAATAGGATTTTACATCACAGTCCTCTGTATGTGATGTCCGAATCCTCGAGCATTTCTATTGAGCATTGATATCTTGTATAATGAATAGAAGATATTAGATATTATATCGTAATATCTATATATTATGGTTAAATATCAAAGTTTTTAATATCTACTTTTCAATATCTATTTTTCTCCGTGTGGAATTCACGGAATTCATTAAATTACCGGAATTCACGTAATTTACGGAATTCAAAGAATTCACGGAATTCATGGAATTCAAGAAATTCACGGAATTCGCAGAATTCTAGGCATTCAAGGAATTCACGGAGTTCATGGAATTCAAGGAATTCATGGAATTAAAAGAATTCATGAAATTGAAGAAATTCAATTGGAATTGAAAAAATGGAATTTAAGGAATTCATGGAATTTAAGTAATTCGTAGAATTCAAGGAATTCTTGGAATTCCATGAATTCGTTGAATTTACCGAATTCATGAAATTCACGGAATTCATGGAATTCCTTTAAGTCGTAGAATACCATGCATTCCATGAATTCCTTGTATTCCATGAATTCCTTGAATTCCATGAATTCCTAGAATTTCATGAATTCCTTGAATTCTATGAATTCCTAGAATTCCATGAATTCCTTGAATTCCTAGAATTCCACGAATTCCTAGAATTCCATGAATTCCTTGAATTTCATGAATTTCATGAATTCCTTGAATTCCTTGGATTCCACGAATTCCTTGATTTTTTTTGGATTCCATGAATTCCTTGAATTCTATGAATTCATCGAATTTCATGAATTCCCCTATACTGACTTTCATAAAATCGACCAGCTTAACAAGATTTCCAAAATCAGAGTCAACTTTCAGAATTTTTTAATTTGGTCACCAACCAATTTGTAAATTTCACAAATATAATTCAAGGAACCTTTTAGGTTGGACCCTAAGTTGAAAGGTTCCTTAAGGGTTCGGGTCCCGACTGGACCATTTCATTTCTTAAGGGTCCAGGTCCGAACCCGGCCCTTTCAATTCTAAAGGGGCCGGGTCCGGAACCGGACATTTTAATTTTCTAAGGGTCCAGGTCCGGACCCAGAACCTTCAAATTCTTACGGGCTCGGGTCCAGAACGGACCCTTGTCGGATCATTTAGATCCCTGGACCCTTTAAAAATTAGGGGTTCCGGTCCCTGGCATTTGACATACATTAATATTTTTAATTAATGATTATCCACTCTAGGATCATTATCTACTTTAGGATGGTGTCCCCTATTTCAAGAAATTTCACAAGATTCAAAGGATTTTATTGAATCTCAAAGGATCTGAAGGGATTTTAAAGATTTCTATCGATTTCAACTTGTTTCTAGAGAACTTTAATGAATAAGTTTAATTGAATTTATATTCATGGGATTTCAAATGATTTGTGCTTCACGGAATAATTTAATGATATTTCAAGCGATTTCTACGTATTTCAACAATTTAAGGAGAGAAGGTTCAGATTTATAGGACGTCTAATTACGTGAAGATTTTGGGACATTTGACAACTTTCAATAGACTTAAACAGATTATAACAGGTTTTAATTAAAGTTTATGAGATTTTAAAGATATCAAGGGAATAGACAGATTTTGGCGGTGTAAAGTTTATATTTGTGAAGAATCGCTACTTTTGTGTAGTTCCATATAAGATTATGAGTGGTTTAAAATAAATCGTTCTTTTGTAGTTTTTCTACATTTTACATTAATTTCTTCAATATTTTTGTATTATTTATTCCAATGCTGATTATCCTATAATTGTTTTCCATGTCATGATTCTTTTGTAATCCCATGCAATCTTATAATCTTGCAATCTAGTTGACCTACGTAAAAAATCTAAGTAATTAACTCCTCGTGAAAAACTTTTGGGCAAATTGCCTTTATTCCTTAAAAGTTAAATTTATTATCACATACGCATGCTACCAATTTAGATAAAATTGATGAAGAAATCAAATTAAAAAATATATATAACGCAATGTTCTCTGGAAAATTTCATCAGCTTTTTTCAAATTTTGTAGTCCAAATCGGTCAAGATTTGTCGGCTGTACGTTATTTTGAACAAAAGAAGTCATTTTTTAGTTCAAAATAACATACATCCTACAAATATTGACCTATTTGGAAACAAAAAAATGTAAAAAGCTGGTAGAATTTCAAAGAAAGTTGTCGATCCTGAATTTTCATTTATTTTTTTTTTAAATAAACAAATATGACGAAAAAAATGGCCATTTTTTCTGTTTTACGTTCCCGGTGCTCGTCAATAATAGGAAAATTGTTGTAATCGCTTGCGTTTTATATATTTACATTAGATAAAGACATTCCATCATGATACAATAAACAACAACTAAATTTTTAAACAAATTATTTGTTGAAAGTGTTTTTTTCTATCATTTTCAATAATGTTACGTTTTTAAAGCTATTTTTCAAGTAATTCGGATATAAATAATATGATGATGAAGAAAATTTCTTTTGAGATTATGCTTTTTAATATTATAAACAATTTCAATAAACAAATCCACTATTCAGGCATTAGTCAACAGAAAAATTCGTTTTTTTTATGTCATTTTTTTTTAAATTAGGAACCTCATGATAATTTCAGGGAAATTCATAGTTTTTTGATAAGTTTTATGATTTTTTTAAACGAATGTAATAAACAAATGCATTATTTTGGCATCTCTCGACGAAATTAACAAAATTAATTAAAAAATGCATTATTCGGGCATTAGTCAACGGAAAAATTCGGGTTTTCGATGTCATCAGTCCTTTTAATTGGGAACTTCATGATAATTGCAGTAATATTCATAATTTGTTCATTAATTTTATGTTTTTTGTACACAAATTTAGTTAACATATGCACTACTTGGGCATTTGTCGACGGAAAAATTCCTTTTTTTTTAATGTCAGTCCTTTCAATTGAAGACATAAAGTTCAAAGAAGACATAAAATTATACAACTAATTATGAATTTTGCTGAAATTATCGTGAAGTTCTCAATTAAAAGGACTGAAATTGAAAAAACCGAGATTACCGGCGACATATATCCAAAAAATGCATTTTTAAATTAAATTTGTTGAAAAAATCATAAAATTTATGAACTAATTATGAATGCTGTTGAAATTATCATGAGGTTCTTGATTTTAAAAAAACTGATTAAAAAAAACTAATTTTTCTGTAAAAAAATGCCTGAATAATGCATTTGTTTATTAAATTTGTTTATAATATTAACAAGAATAATCTTAACCGAAATGTTCTTCATTATAATGTTGTTTCCATATAAATTTCTTGCAATAGAACTTAATAAATGTAAAATTATTGAAAATTATAGAAAATAAATTTTGTGACGATTTTTCTTGACGAGCACCGCACTGTGAACGTCAATAGAAAAAATGGCCACTTTTTTCCTCATTTTTTGTTATTATAGAAACATCGAAGAACTTATTTAAAAATTAGGGTCGACAACTTTTTTTAAAATTTTATCAGCTTTTTTGTAAATTGTTCACGTCCCAATCGGTCAAAATTTGTCGACTGTACGTTATTTTGAACAAATAAAGTCATTTATTCCCCACCGTGAGTCTTTTATGCGTCGTTTAACATTTTGAGACGTCAATATTTTTTCTGATATTTGAATATCTACTGCGTATTGAAATAATACCCCACAATTTATGTTAAAAAAGAGCAGAGTATATAATTAAACATATAATGCTACGTTTGAGTAATTTTGTTCCTAAGGTCAAGATTGTTGATTGGAAAGGAGACAGTGGAAAAACATCATTTATGAAGCTATAATCGATTCATCCGAGTTTGATGACGGATGAGTAAAGTGAGTTGCATGAAGAAGGATCGGATTTGCAGAAGTATCAGTTAGCGCTTAGTGGTAGCGAAAATTGTTGTACATTCATTGATCTGTCATAATTTACTATTTAGTGGAAAATATGCAGGTACGTGAGTAGGCATTTAGCGTCTAGTTTTCTCGCAATATGGTACACATCATACTGGCTCAGAATTTTTCTTATTCATGCTCGAGTAAAAATTCTTCGACTTGGTTTCGACTTGAATTGCCCCCAATCAAGACATGCTGAAGTCGAAAAGTTTGACTTCAACATGTCTCATTTTTGAGACGGAGCCAGACTCCAATTTATTTCTTGGAGACAAGTTTCTATGTTTTGAAGACATATATTTATATCTTGAGTCGAATTTTTATGACTCTAAGATGAGCGCTTTATAACTTCAAGCATACCTGCCCTGACAAAAAGGGTCATTCTCACTGCCATACAAGCTAATCTTTGTTAATGATTCGGCAATTTTGTATGTTTTTATATTATATATGTATAGGTGCCGAGGCAGCGAAGTATTTTTTACGGTCTCGCGTGTACTCACGCTCGGCCGTAAAAATACTATAGTTCGCTGCTTTGTTGCACAATATAGGGGAGAGTGGTCCTAAGTCGGCACAGTAAGAGTTTTTGTAGAAAACAGAAGGTAAACAAGGTTTAATGGCGCTTTGATGTCTTTGGTCAGGTACCACGATCCTTTATCTACAATTCTATGTCGTTCGGAGCAGTATGGAGTGATTTTTGCGGTCGCAGTGCAGCGCAAAGTAGAGAAGTCGAGTTTTGCTATTTCTCAAAACTGTGGTCCTAAGCCGGCACCCCCTGGTCATGAGTCAGCACATAATTTTTTCCGCTCGAATGCAAGAAAAAGGGCAGCATATGTAAGTTTCAGGAGGAAATGGACAAATTTAAACCATTTACAATGAAAAAACATGTAGAATATTGTCAAACTTAATTTATTGGACATCTACCAGAGACAAGCAACATGCAGTCAAAACACAACCAAACTAAAAAAAACAACAAGAGACGAGTCACATGGAATTGAAACACAACAAAATAAAACAACACACAAATGACAACAAAAGCAACACAAAAAAAAAGGTGCCGACTCAAGGCCACTACGAATGTTTACACATTTCATGCTATTATGCAAACGAAACAAATCCGAATGAAAAATCGACTTTATCAGGCGAAAGCACACAGAACATAGAAACTAACGCACTTAATTGATTAGACTTTTCAAAATATTTACACACCTGTAGCTGCTTCACAAGAATGGAAAAAAATGGAATTCCGTTTGCACGAAAAATTGATACCCCGCTCACGCTGTCAAGCGGAAACTAAAGTGACAATTGTCAGCGTAAATTACGTCTGTGTCTACTAACCTGTCATACGACAAAATGGTTAAGCCGACACGCGGGCCATTTCTGAGAAACGCGAGTGTGCCGGCTTAACCCACAGTGCCGACTTAGGACCACTCTCCCCTACTATTACAGTATTAGCCATAGACTCTTTTAACCACAAATGTCATTTTTTCTTTTGTAAGTTTTCACCATTGCAAATTCTCTTTCAAATCTTTATCTATTTTTGACAATTCCGCTCAAAACGGCTCAAATCTCGCGAACAAAAGCTTTTCTTCCAGTTCCATAAAGGGGCTATGAGAAGCAAGACAAGAGCGTCTCATCTCGCCCCATGAACCCGGCTCACTCCGCCCCAAATCACAATTATGAGTAAAACTTCAATATTAACTGTTTTTTAAAAATTATTTGTATATAAATGCGTTAGTATATTGAAGTTCGATAAATGAACTTCACGAAAAAACCTTAGTTAAAAAATATTTTCTGTTTTTTTTTCAATCATTTCTTTTCATTCTATGATATCATGCATAGAATAACAGGATTCATGTGTTGAAATTTTAATCATTTTTATTTTTACTTTATCTACTTTATTATTTTTTTTTTTTTTTTCCGTGAAATTCAATATCATTGTGCCTCTTATTTCTGAAAAGAACAGCAACAAAAATCACATATTTTGAGATAAAATGCAGTGTCTCATTTGACCTCGTATGCTCATCTCGCCCCCGGCACCCCTATCAATAGGGTCACAGTAGAATGAAACAGTGATTCGATAAAAAAAATTGTATACAAATAACTTCATTATGTCATTTCCTATTGTAGTACTTTTACATTTAAAATATTTTCTAATTGGCCTCGACATCATTTCTTCAGTGCTATTTCTAGTTTAGATTATATCTGATTATTTATTATAATTATGCATGAACCTTCAAATCACCTTTCCTTTAAGATTGACTCTTTTAATATTTAAATTTGTCATTTTGAATTATATCTATACCTTTACAAACAAATAATAACGGACCGCATTCTTTTCAAATTTGTTTTTTTTAGGTAAGAGATCCTGTGAGTTTTATGTCGGATAAACCATTTTTGTGGGCGGGAAAAATAATTGTCAAAACATAAGAAAAATTTCGAAGAACTTTTTTTTTTGGGTTTATTTGTTTTTAAGATTATATAAATATAATTTTTCTAAGATTTTTGAAGAAATTCAAGAAGATTTTTGAAGATTTCAGATATTTCAAAACAAATTTTCCACAAAAAAGTTATTTTTCAACCAAAAGTTCAATTTTCAACCGAAAAGGATGAATTCTCAACGTAAGAAGTAATAATTGATATTTCAACCTAATAGATTTTAATTTTAAATCAAAAACAGTTGAATTCAACTAAAAAAGATAAATTTTTATCAAAATAGTTGAATTTTCAACCAAATAGATATTTAATTCGAAAAAGAAATTCAACTAAATTATAATTTGAGGGGAAAAATAATTTTTAATACAAAATACAAATTTTGATTAACTTTAATTTTTAAGTGTATTTGTTTAATTGTTTTGATTCTTGAGAAAGTTCAAAAAATATTTAGGGCTTGAAAAAGTTCGGAAGAAATTTAAAATTATTTTATAAATTTTCGGAAAACTTTCTAAGTTTTAAAATATGTTCTATCTGTTCAAAACGCCTCAAATTCCTAAATATGTATCTTTTAAACTGAATCGAATTTTTCTTAATTGTCAACCAATACAGATTCATTTTCAACCAAAAAGTTGAATTTTCAATAACAAAAAGATGAAATTTATTCCAAAAGCGACGAAAACAGATGAATTTTAAAATCAAAATGACAAATTTTCAACAAGAGTTAAAACTTTAACCAAGAAAGATTTTTCAGTCAAGAAAGAAAAAAAATTTCATCCAAAATGTTAAATTTTCAAGCCAAAAAGACAAGCTTTGTACAAAACAGTTAAATTTTCAACCAAGAAATTTTAAACTGGAAAATATAAACTTTAAACCAAAAATGGAATAGGTTAATTTTCATTAAAAAAATGTAAGTAAAAGAGTAAATTTTCTACAAACCAGTTGAATTTTCAACAGGAAAATATGAATTTTCAACAAAAAAGTTAATCTTCAATAAAATAGTTGATTTTTCAACGAAATAGTTAATTTTGTAGTGAAAAAATTAATTTTTCATCTAAAAAGGCAATTTTTGAACAAACAATGTAATAGTTGATATTTCAACCAAAAAAGAATTTGATTTAAAATCAAACAACAAAATTATTTTTTTAAAAGTGGTTCAATTTTTACACAAGTAGCTGGATTTTCAATTTGAAAAAATCAATTTTCAACCAATCGTGATAGAATGAACAATCTATTGTTAAAGATGTGTGTTTTTCTACTTTCAAGTAAAACAACAAATTAGAAATAAAATGAAAAATGGGCGGAGTTTTAAATTATTATACACATGAACTTACCCAATTTTTTTTAAAATTTTTATGCATATCGCCCGGAAATTTGTTCGAATCTACACAAAAATGAATCCATTTTTTTTTTGTTTTTGCTTTTCTCTTCACAATTATCTACAAAACACGAATAAAGTATTACTTTTTAAATATCACCCCCATAAGTCTGTTTTATAGGGTCCCGAAAAATACCCCATAAGTGAAGAAATGGGTTTTGCGAGTTTTTGGGGCTAATTATGAGTTTTTTAACGGGTTTTTTAACGCAAATTGTTGCAAATACATGAAGTGCTACCTTATACTAATGATTAGATGTTTTTTTTATAATTTTTATATACAATTTATTATTGTTTTTAGCAATTTTCTCTTAGAATAGATTCAGAATGTCGCGGTTTTTTCGAAAAAAGTAAATTTTTTGTCCAATTTTCAATTAAAGTGATGTGAGGCTCAATTAATGATGATAGACATAATTGTTCAAACAATTTATTATTATTCCTAATAATATTCTCTTAGAAAAATGCTAGAAAATTGCAGTTTTTTCAAAAATGTTCCACTTTTTGTCAAATTTTCAATCAGAATTATAGTGAGGTGAATAAGTGATGAAAGTTAACAAAATTAATTTTTTAAACAATTCATTATTATTTTTAATAATATTCAATTTGAATAATGCCAGAAAATTGCAGTTTTTTGCTGAAATTTTGAACTATTTGCAGACTTTTCATTTGCAGCGAGTCAATAATCAAATCAATTTAGCAAAAATAATTATTTTAAGCAATGATTATTATTTATAACTATCTTCTTATTAATTAATGCTGGAAAGTTGCGGTTTATTCTGAAATTTTTAATTTTTTACCCACATTTTGGGGTTTTGTAGCCCCGGGCTGAATCAACCCTTATGGTTTCGATCAGGTGTCTGTCCGTCCTTCGTACAAAAGGGCATAAGCGCCAAATTTTGTTTCCAAACATTTTTTTTCAACTATTTTTTTCAACAAATTTTTTTTCAACATTTTTTCTCAACAAAATTTTTTTTCCAAACATTGTTTTTCAACATTTTTTGTTCAAAAAATTTCTTTCTCAACATTTTTTTCAACAAATTTTTGGTTCAAAAATTTTTTTTCGTACAATTTTCTTCCATAATTTTTTTAAAAAATGTTTTCCATAACTTTTTTTTTCATAAAATTTTTTTTACGAAATAAAAAAATATTTTGTTTTAAGATTCTATTCAGACTTAAATTAATGTCTTAATAAGCTAGAAAACCCTTCCTTGTAGGCGTTCGGCGCCTACTTTGAATAATTTTTACTTAGTCATGTAATAAATAATGAAAGTTCACAAACATAGTTATTTAAATAATTTATTAATGTTTATAACTATCTTCTCTTAGATAAGTGCTAAAAAGTTGCGGTTTTTTCTTAACTCTTAAACTTTTGGTCCACTTTTCACTTAGTGAGGTAATAATTAATGCAAGTTGAGAAACATGCTTCTTCAAACCACTGATTATTGTTTATAACTATCTTTTCTTAGATTAATGCTAGAAAGTTGATTTTTTTCTGAAATCTTTAGTTTTGCTTCGACTTTTTAGTTATGAACGAATAATAAGTGAACCTCAACAAGAATCATTTTTTAAATAGTATTGTATGGTTTAAAGTGAATTATTTTTGCTCTTTTGCCAATGTTTAGAAAAAATTAATTTTAACAAAAAAGCTATCTTACACAAGAGACAAAGACAAAACATGAAATAATTAGCAGTGGGTGGGAGGACTAGGTCTGTAAATGACTTGTAAAAGTTTTGTTTTGAATTACAACAAGAAAGAAGTTCATTCCAAAGCGTAAAAGAAAAATTTGGTATTTCACATATTTTAATATCAGCAACCCCTCCCCTTAATCCCTGGAGATTCCCTGGGGAATCCCTGGGATCAATGTAGAAAATTTGATACATTTCAAATATCTGTTTTATTTCAGAAAAATATATTTACAAAAAAGAAAAATATTATTCAAAATATGATTCTCTCTAATGTTTAATTATTATTTGTTCATAAATAAGAATGCAAAGCAAAGTTAAACATTTCTCAAGAAAACCGCAACTTTCTGGAACTTACCTACCAGAAGACAGTTATAAATAATAATATCTCGATTAAACAACTGTCTTTGTTTAACTTGCATTAAATATTACTATACTAAGTGAAAAACAGACAAAAAATTAAACATTTCAGAAAAAAATTGCAACTACCTAGCATCAACATAGGAGAAGATATTTATAAACAATAATAATTTGTTTGAACAATTAGGTTTGTTAGATTTTATCAATTATTACCTCACTCTAAACCGCAAATATCTAGCATTACTATACGAGGAGATAGTTATAAACAATAATAATAATTTGTTTGAACAATTATTTTTGCTAAATTGAATCAAATATTAAATCACTCCAAGTGAAAAATGGGCAAAAAGTGGAAAATTGTTGAAAAAACCGCGACTTTCTATCTCTATTCTAAGAGAAAATTTCTATAGTATGGAAAACTTTGTGAGCATTAAAATAATACATTTAGAAAATTTTCAGAACACTCCGTATAATTGTCTTGCAATACTGCAAAAACTTCAAAAAATAAAATGATTACATTTGAATAAATATAAATACACAGTAAATCTCCGAGATGATATTTATCTGAAATTGCATGAAAACGCTGCAAAAAATTGAAAACTGCAATTATCTGACGGCAGATAATTTTTATCACGAGGCGGATAAAAATTATCCGTCGTCAGATAATTGTAGTTGTCAATTGTTTGCAGCGTTTTTATCCAACTTCAGATAAATAATATCTCGGGGATTTACTCTGTAATTAAAATAATAAAATCAAATATATAAGCAATAGGCTGGTTCAAAAAAATCCACTTTTTTTTTCAAACCCCCACATAAAAACTTCCGGAAAGGTGTAAAAAGACGCCTGTGAAAATCAGAGCTCTTAATATTAATATTTAGAGGTCGCTCATCGCGAAGTTCTATTTCCCATTTAAATAGCATGTGAAATTTTTTTTTTATTTGAAATTTTGTAACTCCTGAACGGCTCAATGAATTGCTAAGCCCATAACATATTCATGTAGGGAATTCGACGCTCTACAACAAAGGTCTTTTATGATTTTTTCATAAATTCACTCCTTCAAAAGTTATTTAAGGTTGAATTTGAACACATAATAAATTTATCGTTTTTTTTCTTAATTTTTTGAAATTTATCACTAATTATCGTAATATTTTTCTCGGAAATTTTATAGTTTATAATTTTCTTTGAAAAAAAGATCGTTTAACAATTTTTAAATCGAAAAGCTCAGTATCTTTATGTATTACGTGCTTATTCCTTATTAAAATAGTTGTATTCACCTATTAAGTATCAAGATAATTCAGATACTGATGAAAAGACGTCACTTTTATAAACATACTGTTTTGTATTTAGTATAGTATAAAAATAAAATTCAATATAAACAATTTTAAATATTAATACTAAAACAACATTATTTATAAGTTTTGGCGTTAAAATTATCATTAAGAACATTAACTCTTATTTTAATGTTTTCTTGTAAAAATCTGGAAATTTTCGACGATGTTCTTGCACAACTTGTAAAAGATATTGAAGTTGGTCCTCGTTTTTTGTTAAGCAGTTATTGTATTCATCAATTAATGCAATACCGCGTTCTGCTAAATCATTTACTACCGCAAGGTCTTTAAAAAATTCCACGTTTTCTCGGTAAGAACAATAAAAGACAAATTTTCAAACAATGTTAAACTTGATAATGTGATGATTTGAGTTATATTATTGTTTTTTTAGAGAAGATTTTAAACTATAAAATTTTCGAAAAAACTATTACGATAATAAGTGATAAATTTCAAATTTTTGCCAAAAATTAAGAAAAAAAACGATAAATTTATTATGTGTTCAATTTTAACCTTAAATAACTTTTGAAGGAGTAGATTTATCAAAAAATCATTAAAGACATTTTTTGTAGAGCGTCGAATCCCTACAAGAATATGTTATGGTCTTAGCAATTCATTAAGCCGTTCAAGAGTTGGAACACTCCAAATTAAAAAAAAATTCATATGCTATTTAAATTACCAGGGTAATATACCCGACGCAAAACTTTACCTGATTCACGTGCATGCAATGGCGCGTTTTCAAGGGGGGTCGGACAAAAAAGTTTTTTTTCCTTCTGGGAAATACGTGTTAAACTTCATAAGGGCCTGTCCACCTACAAATATCATTTTAAAAAAATAGATTTATTTTTGTATGGATTCGAACAAATTTCCGGGTGATATGCATACAAATTCGAAAAAAAATTCCAATGCATTTTGGACCACCCTATTTAGCAGTCTTTTTTCGTGCAGCATTTAAAAGCCTATTTTTTCCTTAAGGGAATAAAAATTCCCGGACGATGAGAAAAATTCAAGGACTTTTCCAGGTTTTCAAAGATTTCCAGGACGCTGGACACCCTGATTAAATCTAGTTTATTTTTTGAGTTTCTTGACCTACGGCGGAGAGAGAAGATTCTTGTCCAGGCCGATGATCTTCGACTTTCCTCTACTCTAAGAGACTGAAGAACTAGTCACACTCATTTTTTTGTGGATTTTCCATCTCTTTCCCTCCTTCCTGTCTGTTATGTCTTCTTATGTGTATTTAACTGAAAATCTGCATACTGGCGCGAATGTGAGAGTACGGTTAAGTGCACGCTTCAAGATCACACCTGGGAGACATATATAAGCATTGTTCGCCTTGAGTTGCTCCTCAGATACCAACAAGTTCTCAAACGAGTCATTTCAAATCCAATCAGTGAGTCTTCAACAAAGGCATTGCGATAATTAGTGTGAATGTGCCTCAGTGACGTTTCATATCAACTTCGACATGGGACTGATTAATATGGTAATAATTAGTGCAAATTAAATCTCTTCAGTGCAAAATAATCTACGCCACATTCTTCAAATTTCAATTTTTAAAGATTTTATACTCGAAAGTGGTGGTGTATTCATTCCAGAGTTGGCTAGTAACTTGTTACAAGTAACTAAGATACTGAAAAGTTATGTTATTTGTCACATTTAGGATAACTTTGTTACTTTTTTTAAAAAGTAACTTGTAACGTAACTTAGTTACGATTTTCGCAGTAACTTGGAACTTTAATTTTATTTTATTTGAAGTTAGTGGGGGTTTTTTGTAAATTATCTACTATTAAGAGAGGTTTGTGGGTCTGTATGGGTGGAAAAATAATCTCTTTTGGTGGAGGATTCAGCTATTCGTTTGAAAATCCATCTTTTTTGGTTGAATTCAACTATAATTTATACCAAATTAAAGTCTTTTTGGTTGAAATAATAGCAACTATTATATTTTTCGTTGAGAATTCATCTATTTTGATTGGAAGTTTAACTACTTGGAAAATTAATGTATTTTGTTAAAAATTCAACTATTTTGGTAGAAAGTTCAACTTTTTGGTTGAAATGTAATTTTTTTATTGATAATTCATATTGACAGTTTGAAAATGCAACTGTTTAGTAGGAAACTCATCTTTTTGACTTGAAAATTCAACAATTTATTGGAAATTTTTTTCCTTTCTGGGTTCGATATTTGGCTTTGCGTTTCAAAATTTACCTCTTTTAATACAAAACAATTTGATATTTTTGATTCAATACAACTGTGTTTGATTTCAAATCAAAACCTTTTTTGGTTGAAATAATATCAGCTATTCTATTTTTCATTTCAAAATTTATCTCTTTTGGTAGAATAATCCAGTTTTCTTTTTTTGAAAATTAAACGGCCATACCACGCTGAAAACCCCAGTTCTCGTCAGATCACTGAAGTTAAGCAGGGTTGGACGCGGTTAGTACTTGGATGGGTGACCATTCAAGAATACTGAGTGCTGTTGGTACATTGTGGGTGTGGTGAGCCCACACTTGTAGTTCTTTATAACTACAAGAAAACTATCCACCTAGAAACACTACCCGAATCGGGTAATGTCACGCCTACCCTGAAAGGGAAATGGCTTAATGGTATTAATAGTAAACTATTTTTGTAGAAAATTACCGCGGTTTGGTTGAGGATTTAGCTATTTTGTTGAAAATTTCTCTTTTTTGGTTGAATTCAACTGTGAATTCAACTATTTTGGTAGAAAGTTCAACTAGTTGCTTAAAAAATAACAAACATTTTTGTTTAAAATTTCACTCTTTTTTTAAAAGTGTTGATTTTGGTTAGGAAAATATATCTCTGTTATAGTAAAAACATTTCTGAAGAGGGTTCACCTTTTTTTTAAATTTGTCTCTTGTGGTTAAAAATTCAACTAATTGATTGAAAGTTGATCTGTTTTGTCAAAAATGCAGTTGTTTTGTTAAAGATTCATAATTTTAGTTGAAAATTCATCTCTTTGGTTGAAAATTTTACTGTTTTGTTTCAAAATCGTTTGAGGGGGGGCGCGCCCCCGAATATTTTGCTAGAAAATTCAACTATTTCGTTAAAAATTAACTTTTTGTCAAAAATATAACTCCTTTGTTGAAAATTCTTCTTTTTGGTTTAAAATTGGTAGAAAGTTCCACTATTTAGTTAAAAATGTACTTTTTTGCTGAAAATTAATATTTACGGTATAAATATTCAACCGTTTGGTTGAAAATTCATGTATTCGTTTAACTATTTTGGTAGAAAGTCCAAATTTGGTTGAAAAGTAACTTTTTTGTTGAAAAGTAGTCCTTTTGGCTTGAAAATTAATTTCTTCCGGTAAAATAATTTCATTTTTTTCCGTTAGAAATAGAACTGTTTGGTTAAAAATATGACTGGAAAATCCTACTACAACTAATGCCTATTTCTTTTTAAATTAGGTTTTTAAAAATTATCATCTTAGTTATTTTGATTTTTAAAGTATAAAATAAAGGAAGTAAAAAAAGTATCTTTTTAGGTAACTTGAAGATACTTTATCTAGTAACTATAACTAGTTACTCAAAAAAAGTAACTTACCCAACACTGATTCATTCAATGAAAAGATATTCAGTGACTGTGATTTTGTAAGTGAAAAAAACAGAAAAAGCAAGCCGATGTTTTTTCTGCCCTAGTGCGAAAAAGTACTATAGAAAAATAAGTATAAGAATAAATAATATTTAAATATCGAAAGAAATAATGTAAAAAGTAGAGGACCAATAAAGGAATGATTCATTTCGGACAACTCATAAAAGAAAAATTGCATCAAGAGAATTAATCACATTTTAAAGAACTCTGTTTGACAATCAGTGAAACTTTAATGCTATCAGTATTTTTTCATATTAAATCTAGTATGCCATAATCCCTGTGGTAGCAACTGATAACATTTAAGGGTAATTATACAATGTTAAACAGAGCTCTTTGAAAATTGATTAATTCTCTTATCACAATTTTTTTCTACTTTCATGTGATTGGTTTAAAACAAATGCATTAATTCCTTCAATATTTAAATATATTTTTCATTCTTATACAGATTTTCCTATAATAATTTTTCGTACGGGCATTGATATTTTAAGAAAAAAATAATCATTTTTACTACTTTTTTTAATGAATGAATTTATTATTTGACATCTTTCAAAGCACTTGTCAGCAATAAAAAATTTATATTATTGGGGCTATTCAAAAACTGCGTCATACTGCCGAGGAGGAGGGGGCTAACAGGTTATTTGACGATTTGTGACGTAAGGGGGAGGGGTTAACGCAGAATATTACATCACACATGGAAAATCCAAATGTGAATAAGGGACAACCGAAAAATCCCGAAACTGTAAAATTCCCGAATGATAAAATTCTTGAATAATAAAATTCCCGAAGATTTTACAATATTATCGAATTGGAAAATTCCCGACAGAAAATTGCCAAATTATTAAATGTCCGAACTAGAAAATTCCCGAATTTAAACAATTAAAAAAAATGGTTTTCAAGCAAAATTTTTCATCCAGAAATATACTTTTTTCAATTATTGTTATTTTAAATTCAAACAATAATTTTCAAAACCTTTAAACTTTTGAAAAATTTCTTTGATAAGAATACTTGATTATTGTATTTTTATTAAATTTATTAAATTTTTCTAATTGTTTAATTTAGGTAATTTTGTAGTTTGGATATTTTATAATTTGGCCATTTTCTGTCGGGAATTTCATTATTAGGCAATTTTCCAATTCGGGAATTTTATTATTTGGGAATTTTAGTATTTGGGAATTTTATCATTCGGGTATTTTCCAATTCGGCAATTTCACAGTTTCGGGAATTTTATTTTTCGGTATTTTTCAGTCGTCCCCTTTCCCTTCTTCCCCACTTTTCCCCTTTTCTCGTTTTTTCGATTGAATACGAACTAAATCAATAGAACCCAATAAGAAAATCCAATTATTTGTCGATGAAAGTTCACTCTTTTTTATTGAAAAGTTTACTATAAAATTTTTGGTTTAGAATACATCTCTTTTGGTTTAAAATTCTACTATTTAATTGAAGATTTAACTATTTTGTTCGAAATTCGTTTTTTTCACTTAAAATTAATTTTTGAACCTGGATTTTGAATATTCTATTTTTGGTTGAAAATTGATCGTTTTTATTTGAAAATTCAACTAATAAATTTTTCATTGACTATTCATTATTTTTATTAAAAATTTAACTATTTGATTGACAGTTGAACTACTTTGTTAAACATTCATTTTATTAGTTGAAGATTAAACTTTTTCATTGAAAATTCGTTCTTCTTTTATTGAAAATTAATTTTTTTTTCACTGAAAATGTAACTATTTCATTATTGGTTAAAAATTGATCGTTTTTCAATGGAAATTCAACAACCTTGTTGAAAACTTAATTATTATTTTAAAAATTCAACTATTTTGTTAACAATACAATTTTTCTTTTAAATTTACCTATTTTGTTGAAAATTTAGTTATTTTGTTGAAAATTTAACTATTTTCTTGATAATTCCTCCTTTTGGATTGAAAATTCAACTACATATTTCGTTGAAAATGCAGGTCTTTTTGGTTTAAGTTTAATCTTTTTTGTTTCAAAATTCGACCATTTGGTTCAACATTTATCTCTGCAGGTTAAAAATTCTACTATCTGGTTGGAGATTTAACTATTTTGTTGAAAATTCATTTTTTTAGTTCAAGATTAATTTTTTCAACTGGAAATTTGACTATTCTATTTTTGGTTAAAAATTAGTAATTTTTAGTTGAAAATTCAACTATTAAATTTGTTATTGAAAAATCATCTTTTTGATTGAGAAATCGCCTATTTGTTTGAGAGTTGAACTACTTTTTGTCGAACATTCATTTTATTGGTTGAAGATTTAACTATTTCATTGAAAATTCGTTCTTTTTCGGTTGAAAACGAATTTTTGTAATTGAATATTGAACTATTCTACTATTGGTTGAAAACTGATAATTTTTCGTTGAGAATTCAAAATCTTGTTGAAAATTCTTTCTTTTGGATTGTCAATTCAACTATTTGGTCAAAAATTCTACTATTTTGTTGAAAATTTGTCTTTTCAGATTAAATATTCAACTTTTTTGGTCAAAAGTACAACTATTTGTGGTTGAAGTTAATTCTTTTTTTTTTGAAAATGTCTTCATACGGTTCAAAATTCAGTTTTCCAAAAATTGTAAATAGAGTTATAACATTTTCGCTTTCTCTAAGAATGATATTGCGAAAGTGGATGCGGATGACTATGGTCAGACGTAAGATAAGTCATTTCAAATAGAAAGTGATATTTCTGTCTGACACGTGGCCTTTTTTCCCTACAAATTTGCACAATAAAAGATCATCTTTTGCGTCATTTTTCGATCATAATGAAGTCAAACTGAAAAAATTACGTTCTATTCTTTTTGAGTTAGAAAAGCGAGTTATTTTTCTAAGAAAGTTTAACTGATGTCCCCTTGCAATCTTATTGAATAACGGTACAACGGAAAGAGTAGGTTGCCATTCGTTGCTTTATAAAGTTTAAACTGTCTTTTTGCACAACGCTGACGAAATTTCTTGGAATGACAATAAATTGGGGGGCCATGATTTTAATTAATTCGGCTCGAAGGCAAGTTGGTTAGAAGAAGTTAAATAAAGACAAATAGTGACTCTAAAACTTATGAGATAAATTTTCATAATTTAATGATATTTTGTTCCGGTTTGTTATAGTAGGTATCAGGGAATTTTATTGTTCAGGAAAAAGTCAGGAATTTGAGGAAAAATTTCTTGTAAAAGTCAGAGAATTTCTTTAACTTTAAATAACTGGAAGAAGAATATATTTGAAATTTCGAAATTTTAATTTGAAATTGTTTTATCCCGTTTATAAAAGATTCTAGGTTAAAAATGTTACAAGTTTAAGATTCTTGTATTTGAATATTAATGGTCAAGGAAAATGAAAAATTGGTCACGGAAAAATTAGGGAATTCTTAAGATGAAATTTTTTGGTAACCCTGACATAATATTCTTATTAGTAACTTATTTGCTTTTTGTTTATACTTCTTTTTTTGCAGATGCAAATTAGTTATAAATTCTATTATTTGTTTGAAAATTCAACAATCTTGTTGAAAAGTCATCCTTGTTGGTGCAAAATTCAACTGTTTTGTTTAAAATTTGTATTTTTGGGTTGGAAATTCAACTATTTACGTAAAAAATGTACTTAAAAAAAATAAAATGTATATTTTGGTGTTGAAAAGTCAATAAAAATCTTTTTTGGATGAAAATTCAACTTTTCTTTTGAAAATTGGTCTTTTTAATTTAGAAATTCATTTATTTTAGTGGAATTTGCATCTTTCTTGGATAAAAATGCAACTACTTGGTTGAAAAATCAACAATTTTGTTAAAAGGTCATCCTTTTTGGTTGAAAATTCAAATATTTTGGTTGAAAATTTAATTTTCGATTAAAATTCATATTCTGGTGTTGGAAAGTAAACTGAAGTCTTTTTTGGGTGAAATATAAATATTTGTTTGAAAATTTGTCTTTTTGATTTAAAAATTCATCCGTTTTAGTAAAAATTTCATCTTTCATAGATAAAAATGTAACTGTTTCGTTGAAAATTCATCTTCTTTGCTTGAGGATTCAACTACTTTGTTTACAAATTTTGGTTGAAACATTTTGTCAAGAAATCTTTTTTTTTAAGATTCATATCTTTAGTTAACTATTCATCTCTTTGGTTAAAGTTGAACTATTTTGTTGAAAATTGATGTTTTTTATTGAAAATTCAACTGCATGGATAAAAGTTGAACTACTTTGTTGAAAAAAATTTTTTTTTTGAACGAAGGTTGATCTCTTTGGTTGAAAATTTAACTATTTTATTGAAAATTAATTTTTTACTGAAAATTTAGATTATTTTTTTTCATGAGTGAAAAATCTTTATTTGTTTAAAATTCGTATTTTTGGTTTTAAAATTAGATTTAAAAAAAATGAAATTTCATCTTTTTTGGTTGAAATATTAACTATTACACTTTTTGGTTGATAATTAATCTTTTTAGGTTGAAAATTAGTTATCTTGCTGAAAATTCAAGTATTTTGCTAAAAAGTCATCTTTTATGGTGGAAAAGTAAATTTGAAAATTTCAACTTTGTATCTGAAATATTGTTTTATTCAATTTATCAAAGATCCTATGTTAAAAATATTACAAGATTGAAATGCTGGTACTTTTATGATAATGGTAAGAGAAAATGAAAAAGTGGAATCAGGGAATTTTGGAAATGAAGTTTTCGGCCATCCTGCCTAATTCTACCAGCAATAACTAGCAAAGCAGCAAACTGCAGCATGAAATCTACCAAATCCCATACAGTCTTACAGACAGCAGTTGTGACATAAATCATGTCTCTGGAAAAAAGTTTTCTATGATTTTAAGAATAGTAATTTCTTATGAAAGAAAAAACATTCCAATTTTTTTTTAAAAGGGTTGGATTTTAATAAATTGTGGCTTATTTTTTCGAGGAAAACATTTGCTATAACTCTAATGTTTCCAGTTTTGAAAATAAGGAAATAGTCTTCAAATATAATTACTTGTTTTACAAAAATTGTCTTTAACAAAAATTATTTTAATGATTTCAGTCATGGAAAAATTTTCTTTTAAAATTGAAAATAGTAGAGTTGTGGAGAATGGTTTCCCCAAAAAAATAAGCTATCACTTATTCAAATTCAACCATTTTTCAAAAATGGGTAAGAAGCGATAGTCATAAAAAATTAAATTGAAAAAAATTTTAAATACATTTTTTTAAGATTAAAAACTTTTTCTTCAAAAATATTTTTTTTTTAGTGACATCATCACTAATATTATGTTGATTCTTAAGTTCATAGAAAAACTATTTTTTTCGGAGATTTTATTTTTAGCGAGTTTATATTGAAATTTTATATTTTAAATTAAAATGCAATTTTATCAAATGTTATTCGATGTAAGATTGAAAAATACTGACAATGAGGTGAATACGAATGAATTATAGTTGCAATTAACAAGACGTAAATTATTCATTTGGCAAATATACCGCAGTTATTGATATTCATTATGCGACTGATAAATTGATCTATAAATCATATGACTTTCGTATCCAGATCCTAAGATATTTTTCTATTTAATTTTTAATTTTTGAAAAATGTTTTCATTTAACATATTTTTAAATTTAATTAAGTTTATTTTTTAGGACCGTTGATTTAAATTATCAACTTTATTATGGTCTTTCAAAATGATAAAATATGCGTTTGCTTTACTTGTTACAAATGTCTATAATGAACAGGTTTTTAAAAATAGAAAATTGAACATTATCTCTAATTTTAACATTATATTTTTAATATTTTCAAATCCAAAAGCGATTTCAAACTCATATTTCTTTGAAATTTCGTCAATTCACATATCAAATTTCAAATCAATATAAAATGTAGAATTTAAAAAAAGAATCCACTTAAACTACCATTGGAAATTTAAAGTCTTTGAAGTCTGTTCTTTAATTCAAGCCGATACCAATTTGAAAAAACCTTATGGGTTCCCGAGATATGATTAAAAATTCAGCGACCGCCGCTGTCGACGATTTTAACTCGTGCTGTACCTTAGAAAACTTGGTGAAAAAACTCAAATTACAAATTGCAACTTGTAAAGTCTTATCTTTAAAGTAAGCCAATAAAACTTAAAAAATCTTCACGGGTTCCGAAAATATCACAAAAAATTTCCAAGCTTATCCAAAATCGACGCAGACACGCTTGGAAATTTTTAGTCATATCTCGGGAACCCGTGAAGATTTTTTACGTTTTATTCTCTGAAATTGAAGACAGGACTTCAAAAATTGTGTAGTATAAATTTCAGATTTTTACTGCAACGAAAGTATTTTTGAAATATATAAATATATAATTAAAAAAATATATATATATATTTATATATTTTTGTATATTATTTATTCATTCTCTACTGCAATTCAATTCAAGTAACGTTACGAACGTAGATAACGTTTAGTACGTTCCTTATGATGATAAATTTTAAGAAAGTTTGCGACTTTTACAAAAAATTTCCCTGCAACGGTACAGCTCAATAATAACATTAATGTTTGAAAATCACTTTCATATTCGTCTCTTTTCCTCTGATTAAAGAATACCTCTTTTTCTTCTGTTTTTAAGAAATTGTTGGAAATTCAATTATTTAAAAAAAATGCAACAATTTTGTTAAAAAGTCATCTTTTTTTGTCAAAAATTCAACAAAGTGGTTGAAAGTTGACCTACATATTTCCTTGAAAATTCGTTTCTTTTTTAGTTGAAAATTAACTTTTCCTTAACTGAAAATTTAACTATTACATTTTTAGTTCGAAATTTATCTTTTCTAGTTAAAAATGTAACAATTTGGATAACATTTTTTCTGTTTTAGTTGAAAACTTATGTTTTTTTGGTAGAAGCTTAATCTTTTTAGTTAAGAATTCATGGTTTTCATTGAAAATTCGTATTTTTTTATTGCATTTAACTTTTTTTTTACTTTCAAAGTTACTTGTAAAAAATCTATTTTTTTGTGAAGATTCATAATTTTAGTTGAAAATTAACCTTTAAAGTGGAAAATTTAATTAGTTTTTTATAACTGGAAATATAATTATTCCATTCTAGGTTGAAAATTGATATTTTCTATTTGAAAATGTAACTATTTGCTTTAAAATTAGGCCGTGACTACCTGTACCGAAATTTCGGTACAAATATCCGGATTTTTTGGTACGAATAGTGTAGTGGAAAAGGGGCTATTTGTACCGAAATTTCGGTACAAATAGCCGGATTTTTGTGTTGACACACCCATATTTGTACCGAAATTTCGGTACACGTAGACACTTACTTAAAATTAATGTATTTTGTTGAAGATTCAACTATTTTGTTAAAAATTCGTCTTCTTTGGTTGAATTCAACTGTTTTTTATTTAAAATTAAAAACGTTTTTTCATGAAACCTCAATCGAAAATTCGACTTTCGATGCCTGTGGAGCGGGTCGAAAATCGAATTTTCTTCTCTAGGGTAAAAAATTCGATTGTCGCCCCGCTCCACAGGCATCAAGTCGAATTTTCAATTCTTGATATGATGAAAAATTGTATGTTGCCTTTCGACCCTCGTCACGCAATATACTATTGGTTGAAATATCAAATATTAAAAGTTTTTTGAGAATTCATCTTTTCGGGTAGAAAATTCAACTGCTTTGTAGAAAATTCGTCTTTTTGGGTTGAAAAATCAAGAATTTGACAGCAAATTAAACTATTATAGTAGAAAAATAATTTGTTGGTTAAAGATTCTTATTTTCGTGTTGAAAATTCAATCGTTTTGTACAAAATACCTATTTTTTCGAAAATTTATCTCTTCGTAGAAGCCATCTTTTTTGGTAAAAAATACAACTAGTTGGAAATTCCTCTTTTTGGTTTAAAATGCAACTATTTTGGTAGAAAATTC
Organism: Andricus curvator; assembly: GCA_932195095.1. Classification (NCBI taxonomy): domain Eukaryota; kingdom Metazoa; phylum Arthropoda; class Insecta; order Hymenoptera; family Cynipidae; genus Andricus; species Andricus curvator. The sequence continues at coordinate 230,717 of CAKNYM010051325.1, forward strand.
CAGTATTTGATTGAAAATTAAACTATTACTTTGAAAAATTAACAAATTAGTAGAAAATTCACTTTTTTGTTGAAAATTCATAGCGTCGGGTGGAAAATTCATCTGTTTTATTGAAAATTCGTCTTTTTGGGTTGAAAATTGATCTTCTTTTTTGAAAATTCACCTTTTTGGCTGTAGATTCAACTATTTTGTTAGAAATTCGTCTTTTTTGGTTGAATTCAACTAGTTGAAAATTCAATTATTTTGGTAGAAACTATTTTGTTCAAATTCATCTTTTTTGGTTCTATTTAACTGGTAGAAAATTATGTTTTTTTTAAATTAAGTTTTTATACTGAGAATTAAAACTATTGTATTTTTGTTCATAGTAGAAAAGTCATCTTTCTTCTTTGAAAATTTATCTTACTTTCTTCATGATTTAAAATTTAAATCTTGTTAATTCGAAATACGAAATATTAAATATTTCGTTGAGAATTTTTTTTTTTTAGAATTGAACTGTACTTGGTTAAAAATTCAACTGTTTTGTTGAAAATTTAATTATTTTGTTGAAAATTCAACTATTTTTTAAAAGTTTTCTTGGTGGTCAAAAATTCTACTTACTATAGAACAACTCATTAAAAACTCGAAAACACCCAGAATAAACGTGAAATCCGTGTACAGCCAACGGCTTCGTTACTTTTTGGGGGAAGTGGAGGGGGGGGGGGGTGTAAAGAAAAAAGAAAAAAAGAAACTACGGTTGTCAATAAGGGGGATGGGTGTTAAAAAATATCCCAACATTGGTAACGTAGTTTATGGATGATTCCTAATTTTTAATAGTACTCGCTGTGTAAATACAAAATAATTTTTTTAAAACTAATAATTCGACTAATAAATAATTTTTTTGTCCAATCCAGATTTGTCTTCTAGTGGTCCTGGAGGTATTTTCGTCAACCGATTCAGCAGTTCCAAAATTAATAAATTCACGATTTAATTTTGAGAGGCTTCGCTTGGACCAGGAAGGTGGCTTAGATGGAAAAGTCAGATCAGTTCGTTTTAATTCGGGAGTGGAAAAGGACCTGGAACCAGATGATTTAATTCCGGGAATTCGAGCTTTTGGTATTCCAAGAAATAAGCTTGAAGCTGAACCCGAATCTGATTTCAAATTTTCATTCGAATCTCGTTTCGCTGAAGATGTAGTTGAACCAGGACTTGGTGATCCGCGAAGCAAACCTGCCATTGAAGCTTATAAACCAAAAATTAGTGGTCATATTGAAAGAGTTTCGAGGTCAAAAAGGTCAATTGAGAAGAATTCCATCAACGAATTAGATGATCTTCAAGCTGAAGAGGCCAAAGTTTTTAGACCTTTATTCGTTTACAGACAACAAATTAAAAAACGAATCAAAACCCAAGATCGCCAAAAAAAGCAAATGGAAGAAGTTTCCAAATCAAAGTATCCTAAGAAGACGATTCCTTATTACCGACACAATTATTATCATGGATATTAAAATTTGACTGAAGATATTTTATTTCAATTAGATTGTAAAAGTTAGCTCTCTTTTTCTGAAATTTACCAAGAAGTATTATAAAAGAACGATGATCAATTAGTATAGAATGTATGTAACTATTTTTAAATAATTGCGTGAAATGTATTTTGTATTCTTCTTAAATTCATACTCAGAATAATTAGTTTTAATAGAGGCTTCAAAATTTCAGAATTGTTATTACTCGTTGTATTTACTCAAAATGACTGCAGATAAATAAATATTATTAGGATATAAATACAGTAGATATAATATTTAAAATATAATATTTTTAGGTTACGATTGTTATTAAAATATTCAAATGAAATAAAAAAATTGTTAGAAATAAGTATTTATTAGGCTAGCAATTATACTTTGATACTTTGCTTTTTCAGAAATTTATTTGAATTAAAAAAGTGACTGTCTTCCGCAATGTCTAGCGCGTTCAAAACCAGTTTACCTTTCCCATAACATTTAATGAATCCAGTAAAATTTCGTATTCAAAATTCGGTCGTAAAAGTTTTAAAATTCAGGAAGATTGTACGATTCTCTAATTTTGGCAAATAGAGATGACAGAATCAGGAAACGATTTTTGTCCTTACGTAGAAAATATCGGTGACACGAACGCTGAAATAGAATGTCAAATACTGTCAGAGAGGTTTGTGTATATTTAAGAAATAAAAAAATCACTTAATAACAAAAAATTCTAAATATTGACAATATTAATCTGTTTTCGACATATAATTGTTAATTTGTGTTATATTCTTCAAAATATATCTTATTTAGGGTCCTTACTTCTAACCTGAAATTAGGTTATTTTATTGTTTTGAAAAGACAATAAAAAAAATTAAGAAGAATTAAAAATGTTAAACAAATTATAATTAATAATCTTTTTTGAAAATATTTACTTGATCAATAAAAAGAATTCAAAAATGTTTAGCGATGGAGAATCTGGACAAAGTATTTTTTCAAAAATTCTCTCGAATGCAATTTTGCACGCAATGGATGCTCTTTTATCAGCAATATTAACACCATTTATAGTGTGGCAGTGGCTTTCAGAACATGACCATGTGATGATGATGTTAAAAGTGATAATTGAGGTAATTAAAAATTAAGAAATCATTAATTACTCAATATTGGTAAAATTTTTGAATTTGTAAATAAATATTGATATTTTATATTGATTTTATTGTTATAATATTGTGATATTTTATCATTCTGTTATACAAAATTTGTTTATGAAACACTTATAACGTTTACTGATGCAATTTATTTTCATAATGGAATATTTTTTATTTTCATAATTTATCCATCCAATTTAAACTCTGATAAACTCAGTGGTGTAGTCGAGGCCTGGCGGCCGCCAGGGTTCTTTTTTTGAAGGTGTGGTGGAACCAAGCCACTTTTTTGTAAAACGGACAATTTTTCCAGTTATGGGCCATCCATAAACTACGTAACCAAATGTGATCAATTTTGGTTTGAAATTCTTTTAAATAAAATTAATGCAGATAACACATTTAATTCAATACGAAACACTTTAAATTCCTAAGATTTAAAGCCGAAATATATTCCATTTTCAACAAAATCGTTGAAATTCCAACCAACAAAAAGATTTTCTATCCAAAAATATGAATTTTCAACACAAAAAATGAATTTTCAAAAAACAAATCAATTTTCAACAAAACCTTGCTCTAACAACCAAATCGATCAACATCCCAGTAAAAATGACGAGTTTTCCAAAAAATAATTAAAGATTTAACCAAATAGTAATATTTCAAAGCCAAAAAGACGGATCATCCACAAAACAGTTGAATTTTTAACAAAAAACTTACTTTTCTACCAATAAAGATAAATTTTCAACAAAGAAGGATGATTTTTACCATAAAAGATGAATTTTCAATCCAAAAGGATGAATTTTTAACAGAATAGTTGAATTTTTGACCAAAAATGACGACTTTACAAAATAGTTAAATTTCCAAAAAATAATTAAATTTTTAACAAAATAGTGGAAATCCTAACCAAATACTTGAATTTTCAGCATACAAAGATGCATTTTCAATCAAATGGTCGAATTTTCAAAAAACAAAGATTAAAATTCAATCAAATATTTGAATTTTGCAGACAAAAAGACCAAGTTTTTAGAAGACAGTTGAATTTTCATCAAAAAAGTTCACTTTCAACCAAGAAAGGTGACTTTTCTACCATGAAAGATGAATTTTCAACAAATAAGAAAAGTTTTTAAGCTAAAACGTCGAATTTTTTAGAAAACAGTGGACTTTGCAATCGGAAAAGATGAATTTTAATAAAAAAGATAAATTTCAGTCAAGAAAAGTCAATTTTTGACAAGATAGTTGATTTCTCAACCAAAAAGTTGAACTTTCAGCAAATTAGAAAAATGTTCTACCCAAAAAGACGATTTTTTCACAAAATGTATGAATTATCTACCAAATAGTAAAATTTTCAACCCATAAGTTGAACTTTCAACAAACAGAATTAATTTTCTACCCAAAAAGATAATTTTTCAACAAAATACATGAATTTTCTACGAAATAGTTGAATTTTTAACTTATAAAATATACAGGATAAAATTTCAACCAAAAATGAAATAGTTAAATTTTCAGACAAAAACTTTCATAAAAGAAAAACGAATTTTCAACAAAATTGTTAAATTTTCAACCAAAAAGATGAATTTTCGACAAAGAAAAATAATGTTCTATCAAATAAGATTAATTTCTAACTTATCCAATACACAGGATAAATTTTTAACCAAAAAGAAGAAATTTTTTTCAAGAAAATTAATATTCTACCAAAACAGACGAATTTCGAACAAAATACATGAATTTTCAACAAAAGTATTTATTTTTGAGGCAAAACACGAATTATCTACAAAAAAGTTAAATTTTCAACCCAGAAATATGAATTTTTAACCAAAAAGTTTTATTTTAAACAAAATAGTTTCATTTTCTACCAAACTGTTGAATTTTTAAGCCAAAAAGATGAATTTTCTACAAAAAAGTAAAATTTTTACCGTAAAAGTTCATTTAAAAGCAAATACTTAAATTTTCAACCAAACAATTGCATTTTGAACCAAAAAGGATCAATTTTCAACCAAGAAGATTAAATTTCTACCAAGAAAGACGAATTTTCAACAAAATACATGCATTTTTAACCACAAAGTTGAACTTTCATATAAAAAAGATAACCTTCTAACCAAACATTTAAATTTTTAACTGAAAAAGATAAATTTTTAACTAAAAATGGAATTGTTTAATTTTCAGTTAAAAAAATTTTTTTTAACAAACAGGTTACGAATTTTCATCAAAATAGTTAAATTTTCAACCTAAGAGATGAACCTTCAACTAAAAAAATGAAATTTAACAAAGTAGTTGAACTTTTGATGAAATATATGACTTTTAACCAATATAGTTGCATTTTCAAAATAATAATCAAATTTTCAACCGAATACCTCAAACTGGTAACGTAGTTTATGGAAAGTTCCATCAGGCCACTTTTTTAATAACGTATACTCTTATTTCTTCAATTTTTTCGTTTTCTCTTCTAAGTATAATAGAAATCATTATTTTTAATTCAAATTTTAAAACTTTAGGTCACATTAGAACTAATGATGTGGACAATTTTTGCCGTAGTCTCAATACTAACAACCGGAGCTTTGCTTTTCGACGATTGGTACAGGGGCCAAGAAATGTCAAAAATTGAAAAGAATAAAAAGATTGAAGATCCTGAAACCGATATTATAGGCGAGGGACAAAATTTCCAAACAAAATCTAATCAAATTAAAAAAATTGGAAGGTACTCAAGAGACTTCTACGGAAGATTTTGATCATTAAAATGTTGAATTTCAAATTATTGTGTACATATATATTAAAAAGTGCAACTTTAATTTGATTATATTTTGATCTTCTAAAAATGTATAAGTCAACTTGTCTGATATTGGTATCTATGAAAAATAGAAACAAATATTTACGTGTTGTGTGACCACAGATTAAATGTTGGGGGAAATCCATTTATGATTCGGCAATTTCTCAATAGAATGACGTCTTTTAATTCTGGAGGTCATCGTGCTTATAGTAAATATTGAAATTAACTTTTTATACGTAAGAGGAATTTACCAAGAATTAGGTCTTTACGTTCAGTTTATAATGACGTGGAATTAATTATTCTTCCAGTTAGTGTGTATAATCTGAGATTAATTAACGAGAGGTTATCACCCTTTGAGATTGTGACTAATAGTAAGAAATTTAATTTTAAGAAAGTGTAATTTGTATGGAGAATTAAATCAACTTTTATTTTTTTAAATTACTTTTCAACCAAAATAAAAAAGAATTTGCAACTATTTTAATTCCACGAAAAAAATACGAATTTTTAACAATTATTTTATTTGGAAATGAAGTTCAATAAAATACCATGAAATTAATTTTTACTTGAATAAGTTTGATTTGTACACGGCTTCGCATGGATACCCTCTCACGATGCAGAATAAATAATTGTGCAACTCTAAACAATTTCATGCAACTTTGGAAAAAACCTATAAAATTTCGGCGCGTACAAATTTTCATAGAAATACACAGTAAATGATCTCGACTCGAGAAGAGTCCAGATGTCAAGCCATTTTGAGCACGCATAGCACTCGGATGGATGACCAATATGACCATCTGCGACGTATACGACCGAGTTGTGTATTCGCTTTAACATTTTTAACATTTAAGTAGTCTCTTTATTTTCTTATTTGTAGCAATACAGTTTTGTACTTATGGATTTAGATTTATATTTAAATGGTTCCTACCTCAGGCCATCTAAATATAAATCTAAATCCATAAGTACAAAACTGTATTGCGTTTTTACCTCGGGTTTAACTAATGTCGCTGGAGGTTTGACGGAAGGGTTTCTTCGAAAAATTGCCAAAATCTTCATTTGCTCATGAAAATATTTTAAATAACTAATAAATCTTGGAAATTTGAAGAGCATAATAGGAAGAAGTCATCGGAAAGATATTCTTAGTTAATTCGGTAAAAAATCTAGCCTATTGGTTGATAAATAACCAAACTCTGAATTTGTAAAATAGTCAAACTCTACCTATGTATTTGTTAAAAAATAGTCAAACTTGAAACTTCTGTATGAAAATTGTTTAAATTATTATTAATTCTTGTAAATTTACAAAGCAACATGGAAAAGAGTCATCGGAAAGACATTCTTAGTCGATTCCGTAAACAAATTGAGCTTATTCGTTTATGGAAATTGCTTAAATAATAATTAATCATTCTTGTGAATTTACATAAGCAACATAGAAAATAGTCATCTGAAAGACTTTTCTTAGCATCATAGAAAAAAGTAATCCGGAAGATATTCTTACTTAATTCTGTAAAAAATTGAGCCTATTCTTTGAGAAATAGCCAAACTCTTAATTTTTTAATGAAAATTGTTTAAATAATTAATAATTCTTGTAAATTTGCAAAGCTTCGTAGAAAAGAGTCATCGGAAGGATATTCTTAGTTAATTATGTTAAAGAAATTGAGCCTATTCGATGAAAAATAGTCAAACTCTGAATTTGTTTATGCAAATTGTTTAAATTATTAATAATTATTGTGAATTTACGAAGCAACTGTAAGGATAAATAAATCCAGATCTTTTATAATCAAAAGATTATATTTTATATAATCGTGAGAGTACAAATATAGGATATATGCCCGACAAACATATGTTTAATTGGAGTAAAAATAGTAAGCGGCTGCTTAAGACGACAACCAGAGCAAAACTGACTCTATTTCACCTCACTTAAAGATATTAGGCCCCTGGTTGGCCCCATGATTGCCAATGTTTAGTCTACGACGCTATGGCGACTATGGGACTCTATAGCTTCAAGGCGCCAGCATGTTTATATGACGACTTCTACGATCCCTCGAAACAGTCTGCCTCAGCTCAAGTTAGCTTCAGTGTTATTCCATAATAATTTTCACTTCACAACATAGAAAAGTGTCATCAGAAAGACATTCGTAGTTGACTTTGTAAACAAACTGTACCTATTCCTTGAAAAATAGCCAAACTCTGAATATGTTTATGAAAATTGTTAAAATAATTAATAATTATTATATATTTGCAAAGTATCGTAGAAAAGAGTTATTGGAAATACATTCTTTCTTGATACCCTAAACTAATTTATCCTATTCGTTGAAAAAGGCCAAGGTCTTAATTTGTTTAGGAAAAATATTCAAAAAATTAATAATTCTTGGAAATTTGCAAAGCATAAAAAAAGTCATCGAAAAGATATTCTTAGTTAATTCTGTAAAAAAATTTAGCCTATTTGTTGAAAAATACCCAAAACTCTATCAGTGGAAAAATGGCCAAACTCTGAATTTGTGTGAATAATAATTAATCATTCTTGGGAATATACCAAGCATAGAAAAAATCACCGGAAAGATATTCTTAGTTGACTCCGTTTTCTTCAAAGAAAAATGAGCCAAGGGTAAACACATTTTTCAAATTTTCTATACTTCTTTAAATTCCAAAAATAATTAAAATTTTAATGTTTTCTAATAAAAATAGCACAGATGAATTCATATTTTCAATTGTTTAAGATTGCAATAATAGTTACAATTAGAAGGAAGTTATATTCTTTGAAAATGTAACTGAAAGTTAACCTTTCTGTAGTCGCGCGTTGTACTTTTTATAACACCCATGTTTTGTCATGTTATTGAGGTCCATCAAGCTAGCACCTCCACAATCGAAATTCCCAAATTTTTTGGTATCAGAATTTTGGGCTTTTTTGAGCTGTATTTCCGCTTTTTTGGCTCCACTACTTTTTTTCAAAATTCAAATTTGGTGTGGAAGTGCTGGCTTGACTCAAGCCAGCACCTCCACTACATAAAAATGTGAAAAAATTAAAAATCAAAGACGACAGAATTTTGGGCTTTTTTGGGCTCATGAACGCGCCAACAACCAATTTCCAAAAACTACCCCTACCGGAAATAAAACTACCCCCTATAGAAAAACTCAAACTAGGAAGCAACAAAGTAGACCACAATTTTGGGCTTATTTTGGTCTCTCAAATGCACGGAAAAAAATTGAAAAAAGCAGCCCCTATGTGCAAAAAAACCACCCTTTTGTCAAAAATAAAATCTGGAAAAAATAAAGTGCATCATAATTTTTGGCTTACATTGGGCTCTCAAATGCACCAAACAAAATTATCAAAAACCACCCTATGTACAAAAAAACAACCCCCAAGTAAAAATTCAAACATGGAAAAAACAAAATAGAAAGTAGAGTTGGACTTTTCTTGGGCTCACGAATGCTTGATTTTTTGTTTGAAAAAACCAACCCTACATCTAAAAAATCCAATGCCTATCTATGAATTCGAATTTGAATTTTCAAGGAGCCCAAAAATCAGAGACTCTATTCACCATATAAAATTCTGAGTCTCAGACATCAGAAACTTCATTTACAAAGTAAATTTCTAAAAAAGATGATTCTCTGACGAAGTCACATCTGCCCGGTACCAAGGGGTTGCTTTTTACCGATAAGGGTAGGAGCCCAAAATTGGGTGATGGAATTTTTAAGGAGCCCAAAAATCAGAGACTCTATTCACACTGTGAAATTCTAAAAAAGATCGTTTTTTGACAAAGTCATATATGCGTCGTGTCAAAGGGGTTGCTTTTAAACGTTAAGGGTTGGAGACCAAAAATCGATGTTGGTATTTTTCAGGAGTGAAGTGGTGAAGGAAGAGTGGGGGAAGGGATACATGGCGGTCTCACGTCTACCATGCATTCGAGTTGCGACTTGTACCAAAAAAATCGGTACTGTTGTACTTTTTACAACAGCGCGACTGCCGAAAGGTTAAATAAAATAAAATTATAAACGTTCATAATTTTGTATTGTGAGTTAAAATTATAAGGATGTAATCGTCTTTGAAAATGTAAATAAAAGTAAAATAAAACAAATTTCTAAATGTTCATAATTTGGATTTTTTATTATTCTAATAAAAAAATTCTGTCCGAAAAAAAGTAAGGCTGTATAATTTTAAGAAGAAATATTAAGAAATGTGCCAAAATATTAATTAAAATTGTAATTTTGACTTTAAAAATAATTAGCCCAGAATGAAATCATATTTTCAATTGCATAATATTTCAAAAATAGTTTAAATTTGAAGGAAGTCATGGTTTTCGAAAATGTAACTAAAATAAAAATAAAAAATAAATTTCTAAATATTCATAAGTTTCAGGTCGAAAATGTAACTAAAATAAAAATAAAATGAATTTCTAAATATTCATAAATTTGAGGCTATATAATTTTAAAAAGAAATAATAATAAATTAGACAAAAATATTAATTGAAACTGTAATTTTTTCTTCAAAAATAATTAGCCCAAGATGAAATCATTTTGAATTGCTTAAGATTTCAATAATAGTTTGAATTTGAAAAAGTCATAGACGTCGAAAATGTAACTAAAATAAAAATAAAATGTATTGCTAAATATTCATAATTTGCCATTATTTATAATTATAATAAAAAAAGTTCCAACTTGTAGTTGAAATTGTATCTAAATTTGAAAAAAAAACACAGAATTAATTCATTAAAATGTTTTAATATTACATCACAGTAAAAATTAGGGAAAAATATATTGCATGTGAAAAATTATTTCAGAAAATCTTAAAAAAACACGCACAATATCATTTTATTGAAGAGATTATTAAAGTACTGTAAGCAATAAACAAAAAGAAAAAAGACTGTTAATGAAAAGAAAAGTTTTTACCATTATTAAAATTTGTACTGGTTTTTTAATTCTCTTCAATTTAATTCTCTTATAATGTGAATATATTTTCTTACAAAAATGAATTTGTTTAAAATGTTCAAATGGTTTTGATTTTAATATTATAGTTCAGATAGAAAAGTTGTGCTTATTATTAAAAAGGTTATAGCTGCATATATGTTTTAATATAAGCTAAAAAATAGTCAAACCCTGAATTTGTTTATGAAAATTGTTTAAATAATCAATAATTATTGTAAATTTACAAAGCCTATTCGTTGAAAAATGGCCAAACTATGAATTTGTTTATAAAAATTGTTTAAATAATAACTCTTGGGAATTTTCAAAGCACCCTAGGAAAGAGTCATTACAAAGATATTCTTAGTTAATTTTATTTTAATTGAGCCTATTCGTTGAAAAATACACGAACTAAATTTGTTTATAAAAATTGTTTGAATAATTAATAATGCTTTCAAATTTTCTAAGTTTCATATCAAACAGTCACCGGAAAAGCATTCTTAGTTTATTCCGTTAAAAAAAATTAACCCTGTTTGTTGATAAATAGTCAAACTGTGAATTTTTTTCTAAATTGCCAAATAGGATCTTCTTTCAAGTAACAGTTATAAAACTTTTATTTCTCGCACATTTCATACCAAAACTCTGGATTCCAATGAACTAAACATTCCCAATCCCGGAAAGAACTTTTGTTCAATAATTTGTTAATAAAATAATAAAAATTTTTTTTAATCATTCTTAACTACTGGAAATTATTTACAGATAGTTTCAGCACAGATATAAAACCTTTTTTGATAAATCTGAAAATTAAAAAATATATATTTCTTCTGAAAAGTTAAACATAAATGTAAAGTTGGTTTTTAAATAAAAAATTAACAAAGTTTATCATACAAAATGCTTTAATTAAAAAATAAACGGTACTCAAAATTTGGAAATTTTGAAACATTTAAAAATGTAAATGAACTATGACTAAAACGTTAAATCGAAAATGAATTTTTCAAAATACGAATAAAATATTTAAAATGTTAATGAAAAGCTTTCTTTAAAAAAAAAATGAGTCAAAGGAATCGTATATATACCGAAGTATACATGCATACACTTCCTCTAAGCTTCTTATGAAAACAAACATCTCGAGTTCAAATAGACACAGATCGCCCATCGTCGATGAGATCGCCTTATGGTTACTCAAGCGGTAACGCTAACGGTAACGACACAAACCAACTTTCAAAGATAGGATAGTTGAATCGTCAACTGAATAGATGAATTTTCAACAAAGAAAATTACTTTTCTACCCAAAAAGACGAATTTTAAAGAAAAGAGTTAAGTTGTCAAACTAAGAAGTCGAAAGTTTTTAGACAGTTGACTTTCAAAACGAAAGAAAATATAATTTTCAACAAGAAAGGTAACTTTCAATCAATGAAGATGAATTTTCAACCAAATAGTTGAATTTTCACAAAATGCAGTTGATTTTTAAAGCGTGAAAGATGAGTTTTAAACCGGAAAGGTATCATTCAATGAAGGAAGGTGAAATTTTAAACAAAAATTTGAATTTTTCACAAATAGTTGAATCCTCAACCAGTGGCGGATTTTGATATTTGCCGCCCCTAGGCTAACAGAAATTTGCCGCCCTTAGGCTGACGGAAATCAACTACTCGATTTTGAATTCACAGTAATCTCAAATATTGCTTGTCGTGTAGAGCTTTTATTTTTTTTTATTTTTTTTTTTTTTTGCCGCGGAAGAGATAAAAGTGATAAATACGAACATAATGCGCGGTAAAATTGAAATTCTTCAGATGTATTGTGTAATGTTTTCAATCAGTCAATAAATTACATAAGTGGGTTAAATAAAAAATTAATTTTTTTCAGTCAATCTTTATGACAATTTTTTCCACCACGCTCAGGCTGCATCTGTGTAGAAAAAATCAGAAATTTTTGAAAATTTATCACAGGAAAATTCTGCCCCCCCCCCCCAATTTTGCCGCCCTAGGCTGCAGCCTATGTAGCCTATATGGGAAATCCGCCACTGTCCTCAACCAAAAAGATGATTTTTAACAAAAAAACATTAATTTTCTACACAAAAAGACAAATTTTCAGCTAAGTACATGAATTTTCTAACAAATAGTGGCATTCTCAACTTATAAATGACAAATTTTCAATAAAAAAAAACCTAAGGTAAATTTTCAGATAAAAGAAATTGAATTTTAACCAAAAAAAACATGAAGTATCAACAAAATAGTTAAATTTTCAACCAAAGAGGTGAATCTTCAGAAAAATTAATTTTTAACCAAGTAGGTCAACTTTGACCCAACTAATTGATTTTTCAATAAATAAGGATGAATTTTCAAAAAAAATATTAATGTTGCACCAAAAAATGAGAATTTTCAGAAAAATCCATGCATATTCAATAAAATACATGAATGTTCAACAAAATTCTTGAACTTTAAAGCCAAAAAGACGAATTATCTACCAAACGGTTCAATTTACTACCCAGATATATGATTTTTGAACAAGAAATTTCATTTTCTACCAGATTGTTCAATTTTCAAATAAATAGTTGAATTTTTTACCAAAATCAAAAAAGCTGAATTTTCAACTAAAAAAATTTTTATTTTAAATAAAAAAAACAATTGAATTGAACTAAAAAAGGCGAATTTTCAACAAAATCGTTGAATTCACAACTGAAACAGTTTAATTTTTATCTAAACAGTTACACGTTTAGCCAAAAAGGATGAATCTTTAACTACAAGAGATACATTTTCAACCAAATCGTTGACTTTTTAAACACAAAAGATCAATTTTCAGCAAAAAATGGAATAGTAAAATTTTTAATTAAAAAAATTAGTATTGAACAAAATAGTTACATTTTCAACCAAAGAGATGAATCTTTAACAAAACAAAGTTCATTCTTAACAAAGTAGTTCAACTTTCAACTAATTAGTTTAATTTTTAACCCTAAATATGATTTTTCAACCAACAAATTTAATTTTCCACCAATTTGTTAAATTTTGAAATAAATAAATAAATTTTTTACCAAATAGTTGAATTTTCTACGGAAATAGTTGAATTTTCAAACAAAAATATAAATTTTTATCAAAAAAGTTATTTTAAACCAAATAGTTTAATTTTCTACTAAATTGTTGAATTTTCTACAAAAAATTTAACTTGCAAATCTGATAATTGAATTTTCGAATAATAAAGATTTAAATTAAATATAAAGAACAGTGGAACCAAAAAAGACGAATTTTCAACAAAATCGTTGAATCCTCGACCAAACCAGATTAATTTTCATTCAAACAGATACAACATTAGCCAAAAAGCATGAATTTTCAACCAAGAATATTAATTTTTAAAAAAGATGAATTTTCAACAATATACATGAATTTTCAACCAAATAGTTGCATTTTAAAGAAAATAGTCTTAATTTTCAACCAAATATTAGAATGTTTAACCAAATTATATGAATTTCAAAACAAAAATATAATAGTAGATTTTTCAACAGAAAAAAAATTAACTTTTTTACCAAAAATAGTTGGATTTTCTTATTGGATTCTATTAATTTAGTTCGGAAAGGGGAAAGTTTTTTTAAAACAGAGAGAAAAATAAGAATTCTTTTAAAAAAAAAGAGAAAAAGAGGGGAACAGGGAAAAAGTGTGAAGTCTGAAATATGAAAGTGATTTTCAAACTTATTAAGTTATACCGTTGCAGGGCCATCTCACGCAAAATTAGCAAACTTTGTTAAAATTTATCAGCAGGAAATCTACTAAACGTTATCTAAGTGGGACTCCCCCCTCCACCCTCAAATATATACGTTATGCGTCACAAATGTTAAGTTTGGAAATCTAAGTAGGTTACGGTGATGTGAAATTCGATTAGAAACCAGCAGATGTAAGTACTTTGCGAATTCTCAGAAATTGATTTTGTAATTACAGTATTGGGATTTCCAGACAGTAGTTTTTTTTACGGTCGCTGAAATTGAAAAATTCGAACTATTAAAGCTGAAAATGTTTGCACTTGAGGTAATCAAAACTGAATTGCAAATGAAAGCACTTAAAGTCGAACTCTTTTGAATTTTAAACCTTTTTAAATTAAAGCTTAAAAAATGTTCAATTTAGAAAATTGCATTGAAAGGCATAATAATAATTGACACGTATAAATTAGAAGCTTTTAATACTTTTTAATTGAACAATTTAAAATTAAATGCCATTACAGTGAAAAATGTAAACTTTTATGAATTCAACAGTTCAAAGATTTCTGGTTAAAAATATAAATCCACGTTAACATTTTCATTGCTCTAAATTGAAGAATGAATCAATAAATTTGTAAATGGTTAAAATTATATCATTTTAAACAATTTTAAGTCAGAAACATTATAAATTGAACGACCACATTTTTTTTAAACTCAAGGCTGTCTCTTTCAAGCAATTCAGTGTCAAATTGTTGAGTATTAAATATTTGATCTACAATTGCACATTTTAAATAAGCAATCAAATATTGCTATGTATTAAAAAATTGTTCTTTTTCAACAAAAAGTTTCAAATTGAATTGAAATTAAACTAAATAAGATGATTTTAGCGTCTATAAGACATAAAACTATGAATCTTTTAAAAAAATTGATATTTTGAAAAATTTATTTTATGTTACAAAATATAGTTTTCCTTTATAGAGGAATATTATACCGATGAAGAAACTCACACAATATCTCCCTCACATTACTATGAAACTAAGAAAAAAATCAAGGTGGCCTTTTCAGAAAAATATACTTTTCAGTTTTTTCGAAAAATGTACGCCATTTCTGTAATTTCAAAAAATTTTCAAGGTTTTTGTAAGGATATAATAAAAAAATTAAATTACGTAAATTTATTCTCAAGATGCAAATTTAATATAAAATTTCTTTAATATTTTTATAATTTACCTAAATATTCGCGAACAAATTTTTTGGTAAAAAATAAAAATTACCTGTCTGATATTTTGCCTTGAAAATCAATATATTTTAGCTCCAAATAATACCGTGACGTTACTAGGTTGAGACTGCCCGCTTTCATATGAAATTGGTCAATTATAATTTATAAAGAGAGTCATTCCGCCGGAGATGTTGATAGATTTTCATTTTTTATTTTTACAAGGAATTGTAATTGCCACTGATCGGCCAATTCTGGTGAAGGATGCAAGAAAATTTTTCAAGAATTATTAAGTTAGCTATGGATCTTTAGGGCATGTCATACATGGATCACGTGACCAGATTCCAACATTACCGACATCATTATCGCCACCCTCCTGTGTCTACATGAAATGAGATGTCCAGTTGAAAATTTCGGTATGTGTATAAAAGGAACTAAGAAATAATAAAAAGAACTAACTATTTTTCCTAAACAAATTTTGTAAATAAAAATTTTAGAGTAGATAAACTATCATTTTCTATCCCTCAAAATTCGGGAACTAAAAAATTAGGGAATTTATTTTAAAAATTAATTTGACGTTAGGGAATTTATTTTAAAAATTAATTTGACGTTGATCACGTGCCAGAAAGGCAACATGACGTCCATGCTTATATACCTTATACACACTTAAAATTTATTTCCATACCTTAGGCGACAACTGTGTCGAACTTGGCAAAACGGTTAACCGCTCCACTATAGGCGCGAAAACAGCTTTCACTTGTTGGTTACTTTTACTGTCAGACACCTAGCGGCAAAATATTCAGGTTGATAGAGATAGATAAGATAGGATTGAAAAATATAGACTTAAATTTAGATTGCCAAGGAGATAGGAAAAGATAGACGTTGAAAGATGCAGTATAGAATGAGATAGAGAAGAGGAGATTGAAAAAGATAGACGGGAATTTAAATTAACAGAGATAGGAAAACGTGGACATAAATAGATAAAGGATAAGATGATATAGAGAAGACGAGATTAAGGAAGACATACAGGATTTTAGATTGATAGAAAGATAGAAAAATATTGAGCTGGATAGAAGAAGGATAGGATAAGATAGAGAAGAGGTGATTGAAAAAGATAGACGTGAATTTAAATTGAAAAATATATAGAAAACGCAATAGACGTTGATAGATGTATGATGCGATGAGATAGGGAAGAGGAGATTGAAAAATATAGATGGGAATTTAGATTGACAGAGAGATAGAAAAATATTGACGTGGATAGGTAAAGTATAGCATAAGATAGAGAAGAGAGAATTGAAAAAGATAGACGTGAATTTAGATTGACAAAGATATACAAAAAGATTGATGTGGATAGACAAAAGATAGAATGAGATAGTGAAGATGGTATTGGAAAAGATAAACGTGAATTTAGATTGACAAAGAGTCAGAATAAGATAGACGTTGATAGATGTATGATACGATAAGATAGAGAAGAGGAGATTAAAAAAATGGACGGGAATTTAGATTGACAGAAAGATAGAAAAACATTGACGTGGATATATGAAGGACAGGATCGGATAGAGAAGAGGGAATTGAAAAAGATGGACGTGAATTTAGATTGACAAAGAAATAGGAAAAGATAAACCATGATATATGTAGGATACGATGTGATAGAGAAATGGAGATTAAGGAAGACATATGGGAATTTAGATTGATAGAGAGATATTGGCGTAGATAGATAAAGGATAGAATAAGATAGAGAAGAGGGAATTGAAAAAGGTAGACGTGAATTTAGATTGACAATGAAATAAAAAAAGATAAACCTTGATATATGTAGGATACGATGAAATAGAGAAGAGGAGATCATAAAGATATACGGGAATTTAGATTGTCAAAGATATAGGAAAAGATTTACGTGGATCGACAAAAGATAGAATAAGATAGTAAAGAGGGTATTGAAAAAGATAAAGGTGAATTCAGATTGACAAAGAGTTAGAAAAAGATAGACGTTGATAGATGTATGATACGATGAGGTAGAGAAGAGGAAAAAAAATGGACGGGAATTTAGATTAACAGATAGAAAAATATTGACGTGGATAAAGGATAGGACCAGATAGAGAAGAGGGAATTGGAAAAGATAGACTTGAATTTAGATTGACAAAGAAATAGAAAAAGATAAACCTTTATATATGTAGAATACGGTGTGATAGAGAAAAGAAGATTAAGGAAGACATGCGGGAAACCATATAGGGACCATATGGGAAACCATATAGGAAACCATATGGGAAACTACATGGAAAACTCTATTAGAAACTATACGAAAAACTATATTGGCAACCATATGGAATGCTATGTAGTAATTTGAGGCAGGATCCTATGAAGTTTCACATGTATAGTTTCCCATGTCCATTTTTTATTTAATGATTAATTGTTTTTAGAATCTTCAAATATAACAATTTTTAATGTGGAAGTTGAATTTTAAGCGATGGAGAAGGGCTTATTAAAAATTATAAGAAACTATATAGGAAACTGTATGGGAAACTACATGGGAAACTATACGGGAAATATGTAGTTTCTGATAGTTTCCTATATAGTTTCCCCTCAAGTTTCCCATATAGTTTCCCATGTGCAGTTTCCCCATATAGTTGCCTACATAGTTTCCTATAATTTATAATATGCAATTCAACTTCAACAATCAAAATTTTAATATTTTACCATTCTGAAAACAATCATTGAACAAAAAAAATCCGCCCGCTGCGTGGGCACATTCTACGCGTATGTTGGTTCTCGCGCTTCGTGCTCTATACTGTATTTACCTCGCGCTACGCGCTTGGTCATTATATTTCCCCCACATTTGTGCATAGACCTTTTAAAATTAAAGGTCAAAGCATCTACAACTGTAATTTGGTGATTGTGAATTCTCTTTTGTTAAAGCTCCTTCGGCTTTAACGAACACATTCTCATCACGTATCTCGTGCTTCACACTCGATTTTGTCCAAAATATAAACTTTTCTACATTATGTTCAGCACTTTTATAACAAATGCATATTACATTTATTTCTGTACCTCGGCATGGTATTGCTTATGCAGATATTGCAATATAAAGTACAAATTTTATTTATGATGATGACTTTAATATTTTTTTATTATTTTAAATTAAATTTTATTCTCAACTACCATGAAAAATGTATCATATCAATAAGTTTATATTATTATTACAATTCATAATATGCATTGGTATTGAAACAAAAGTATTTTAATTGTCTTGTTTTTATAATTGAAAAAATTGCGCATTCTATAAGAAAAAACAATTTTGTTATTGAATATTTTATTGCATTTTGTGTCGTATTTCCATAAATTTAATTTGCGTATTTTCAATGCTATTTTTATGATTCAAACTAAAAATACGCATCCTAGCGTAAAGTAGTTTATAGCAAATTTGTAGACATAATTTAGACGAAAAAGTTTGTTAAATAAAATGTTATTGTAGCTTGTGTTTTTTTTCCAACAAGGTAATTTTTTTATTTTTAATATATTCTTGCAACACTCACCTCAAAAGTTGACGTTTTCATACTTCTAAATTGTGCCTGAAGGACCTTATTTAAGCAAACTGTGTACGAATAATTTTCGCGCATGCGCAGATTGAAGATGGCTTACTTTAGGCACTGGTGAAAAAGCTACAGCATGCGCACTTTCGAGATGAGGTACTTTAGACATTGGCATAGGTAGCTTAAAACACTGGTGTTGGTATCTTTTTGAAATAAATTTAGATGTAATTTGAACAAATCTTTTAATGATTGATGTTTTGTTTTTAGGGTTTCGTAGCCCCGGGCTGAAACCCTTATGGTTCCGATCGGGTGTCCATGCATCGAACAAAAGGTCATAAGCGCCAACATTTGGCACAGCAAAAGGGCATAAGCGCCAACATTTTTTTTCATAGCATTTTTTTCACGTAATTTTTGTTCAACCAATTTTTTTTTCAAACATTTTTTTTTCACAATATTTTTTTCAAAAAATTTTTTCACCAAATTTTTTTCAACAATTTTTTTTTCACAACAATTTTTTTTCAACAATTTTTTTTTTTGCAAAAAGTTTTTTTTACAAAATTTAAAAATCTTTTGATTTAAAATTCTGTTAAAACTTAAATTAACGTCTTAATAGGCTACGAAACGTTTCCTTGTAGTCGCTCGGCGCCTACTTTGAATAATTTTTTCGTTCTGGGGTGGCAAACTTGGGGGGGGGGGGTCTTGAAACTCCACTCTAAAAAAAAATTGATTAGCAGTTCGAACGACGGGCCAACAGCACACAGTATTCCTGAACGGTCACCCATCCAAGTACTAACCGCGCCCACGAGAACTGGTGTTTTCAGTGTGGTATCGCCGTTGGAAAAAAAAACTCCACTCTATGCAATATAAAATTAGTATTTTTCGTTAACTCCTAACACAACATTTTCGGACGGGCGTTGCAGAAAATAGCATGTGATATTTGTGCGCTTAGGTGATTGCTAACTCGTGCGATTGCATAATCCGCCTGCGGCTTATGCTGCAAAATTCACACTCGCACACAATCACCTATTTTGCGCACTTGTACCACAAATAACTATTTCATAACAAGAACTTATAAAAAATTTGTAGATTTTTTTAGTTTGAACAACTTTTGTCTTTTCATTTTTTTGTCGTATCTTGTGTTTTGTTTCTAAAAGTTCATTTTTTTTATTTTTAATCTTGTTTTTTACGATTGAAAGAAAATCTACTTTTTCTATCTGAAAATTATTAATAACAAATTTATAGATTCTTTTTGGGTGAACAACTTATGTCTTTTAATTTTTTTTCGTATCCTGTGTCGTTTTCCAAAAAATGTAATTTTTTATCTTTAATATCATTTTTTACGATTAAAACAAAAACTACGCGTTCTATACACAAAATTACTAATGACAAATTTGTAGCTCTTTTTTGGATGAACAACTTTTTTCAATTCATTTTTTCATAGCTTGTGTCGTTTTTCCACAAATTAAATTTTTTATTTTTTAATGTTGCTTTTTACGAATAAAACAAAAACCACGCATCCTATCAAAAAATAATTTTCAAGACATTTGTAGCTCTTTTTTGAGTGAATAACTTTTGTTTCATTTTTTTTTTCGTAGCTTTGGAATGGTAACATTTTCCAGCATTTTTAAATTCATTTAATGAAACCTTCCTCAATTTAAAAATGTCTAATACAATGTTCTAAGCAATTCTCCGGATGTGTGTGTGTGTGATGTGTGATATGTGTGTGCGGATGTCACACTTTTTTGTGAACACGATAACTTGAAAAAGGTTGCAGATAAATCGTTAAAAACTGGAGGGCTTATTTGCACCACTAATATCTTGAAACTGACCGAAGGATTTCTAAAAATATCTATTGAATTTTCTTGAGTACTCAATAATATTTTTAAAATCTTTTTTTTTTTATAGTAAAACTTTTTTCATTAACATAATTCAAAGTTGATACAAGAATATAAAAGATTTCTTGGTGCGAAACGAATCGATTGATGTATATTATTAATACATTTTATTAAAGAGTGAGAAAGTTATCGTCATTTATATTATATTTCAAAACTATTTTTATAGTACAAATTGTTTCATTCTCATAATTTAAAGTTGATGCGACAATAGAAAAGATGTCTTGATTCGAGACGAATCGATTGACCTATAATATTGATACATTTTATTGAAGAGTAAGAAAGCTATGGTAATGCATAATATTTGAAAATACGGTTTTTTATAGTAAAACTTTTTTCACTCACATAATTAAAGTTGATGCAAGAATTTAAAAGATTCCTTGGTTCGAGACGAATCGATTGACCTACAACATTAATACATTTCATTAAAGAGTAGGGAAGTTTCTGTAATTTACATATTTTTAAAATCGATTCTTATGGAAAAAATTTTAACATTCTCATAATTTAAAGTTGATGCGACAATAGAAAAGATGTCTTGTTTCGAGACGAATCGATTGACCTATAATATTGATAAATTTTATTGAAGAGTATGGAAGCTATGCATAATATTTGAAAACACAGTTTTTTATAGTAAAACTTTTTTCACTAACATAATCCAAAATTGATGCAAGAACGGAAAAGATTCCGTTTCATAATATTTGAAACGTCCGGTTCAAACGGAAAAACTTTTTTCATCGACATAATTCAAAGTTGACGCATGAATAGAAAAGACTTTTTGATCATAAATTTTCAAATAGAATAATTTTGACAATTTTTGTAAAGAAATCATAAAGCTGGGAAAGGGATAGGGTGTGCGACACAACTTTTCCCTTCCCTTTTCCAGCTCGAAAAATTATCATTTCGAATATAAAATTTGATTTGTTTTATTTATCTTTGTGCTTACAAGTTTTGTTGTATTATTTTGTAATTTTGTATTTTTTGTAAATTTCTATTTTTAAATTGACCAAAATGAAGACTTTGGTTAGTCTATTATTCAAAAAAATTACTAATGCTTCCTCTATGAGGAAGAAAATACATTTTTCTAACGGGAAGCAAAGTGCTCGTGAAATGAGCACCATATGCAAATAAAGTTTTACTTTATTTTTATATTTTATGGTAAAAAAAACATTTAAAAAAGACCATAATTTTGTAAATGCTATAACTCTGGGAATTTGTTTTTTATCGAGAAACGTCATTAGGATAAATTGTTCGTTTTTTTGAATACTATACTATATAGATATCAGTGAAAAATATGGAAACAAATATTTACGATTCGAGCTTTCAATGATTAAAAGTTTAGGGAAATTCATTAATGTATCGGTAATTTCTCAATAGGATTACGCCTTTTATTTCTGGAGGTCATCGTGCTTGGTAAATATTGAAATAAACTTTTTATAGGAAAGAGGAACTTACACAGAATTAGGTCGATTATATACATTCATTTCATAATTACTATGAATTAATTATTCACGCAGTTGGTGTAGATAATCTGAAAATAATTAACAAGCCGTTATCATCCTCTCAGCTTGTGAATACGGAATTTAATCTTGAGAAAAAGCCATTTCTTTGTTTAAAAAAAATGATATTTAGAAGTGGCGCAGCCTCATGAATTTTAACACGTATTTCCCATGAGAAAAAAATCTGCACGGGCACATTATCATCACGCGCAGCACTCGCTTGATCCACTATACATACGTCTTAAAGGATGAATTGTTGAACGTAATATTTTTACTACGTAATCTGAAGGCAATAATTATATCGGTTTGGACAGAGAGCTTTTTCCGGTAAACGTTTTTTTTTATAATTGAAAATTGGGTGTGTTTTTGCGACTGAAACCGGCATCAAAAATATCTCTTTCAAATTGCAGTATTTGTATGCGTCTTCATATTCTGAATTTTCTACGTAATTAAGTATATTTAAAGATTTAATTGCTCAAAGCTCTGTAGGCTTTGACGTACACATTCTCATCGTGACACTCGCTCTACGCACTCGATTTTTGACAGACATTTTAAATGTATATTTGTTTTCTGAATTACCCTACAATAAAGATCTACAATCCTTTCTTCATACATTCTTCCCTATCCCGCGTTGTTATGCTAAAAATAGGATTTTTGTTTTCATATTATTTTTGATGGATGAAACAAAATATTTTACAAGTCTTCTTTTAGACTTTTTACGTATCTCGCGTCTTTTGGCGTAACATTGGAATTTTCGATGTTTGCATATCAATTTCGATAAATAAACTAAAAACAAGGAGTTCTGTCAAAAAATGGTTCAAAGAAATGTTGTAAGAATTTTTAAACGGTGAAATTCCGCTGAAAACATTTCCCGGTATTTCGCGTCGTTTGGCTCAAAATTTTAATTTTCGATTTTTTCCATAGTATTTTCGATAAATAGAACCAAAATGACAAGTCCTATCAAAAAATGGTTTCAATAAATTCTGTAGGAATTTTTGAAAACTGCAATTTCTTATTGAAACTTTTTCCATATCCCACGCCGTTTGGTTCAAAATGTGAATTTTAGATTTTCTGCACAGTATTTTCGAAAAATAAAACCAAAATATGAAGTCCTATCAAAAAATGGTTGAAAGGAAAATGATAGGTCTCGTGAAAACCTACAATTCTTCTCTCAAACTTTTTTTACTTATCAGTGGTTATTTGACTTAAAATTAGAATTTTCAACTTATTCATTATCGATGCATAAAACCAAAAAAAAATGAGTTCTATTTGAAGATCTTCCATTCTCTTTCTATACTTTTTTCTTGTATCTGTCGTCGTTTGGCGTAAAAATGGAATATTTGATTTGTGGCTAGCATTTTCGATGGATAAAACCATAACCGTTGGTCAAGGAATGCTGGCTAACGAAGTCGTTCTTTCTTTTAGGACCCAAAAAAAGTGTAACAAAGCTGGATTCAAACGGTGAATTTTTTCGAGAGTTATCGTGTTTACGAGCGGATGGACAGACAGACAGACGTCATCACCAAAACTTGATTTTCGACTTTAGGGTGTCTCAAAACGTGGAGATACGTTGAAAAACTAAGGTGTGAAATTTCGGACAATTCTAATACTTTCTCAATCATGAATGATGAGAATTTAAAAAATACTGTCAAATGGATTTTGATGCACTTTTACTTCCTTACTTCCTACTTTATTTCCATGCATTCTGCATCAAAATCCTCTATTTCCCATCTCCAACTGAGGAAAAAATATTACAACTGGGGTGAATAATGTCGCGCCATATGATACCCCTGATGTATTTATCCACGCAAGCAAGCGTAGTTAACCTGCCTCCGCATGCGAATAAAACTTCCGTTACTCGAAACGTAAAATTGTATTGTTAAACGTTTCGAAATTTCCAGACACAAAAGTTTGCACGAATTATAAGTGTTGTTTTATGTAGCTTACATTTTCATACATATGTATACTTTCTCATTGGAAAGTGTGAAAGGGCCCCATACAAAATGTGTATGTTAGAAAATTCTTTAATTTTCAAGCATTTTTAATGTACACTTGTAACTGAAATTTAAGTTTTATTTGGTAAATTCAATGAAATTAATTTACATATGCCTGAAATTTAAGGTTTTTGCGCGTGGAAAGTGAAATTAATTTATGTGTAACTGAAAATTAATGTATGTGACTGAAAAAAGAACTTGTATAAATTTCCGCTTTACAAGATCAGTATATACGTTATCCCATGTGGAAATTTTGGACTTAGGCCATTTCTAACAACGGGCGCAGTACTGCGCCTGTAATGGCTAGCTACAGCTGGCCGACCAGTACGGGCATAGTACTGGCTGAAACCCAGGCATAGCCAGTTCTGGAAAACCAACACTGGCATACAAGCGCTGGCCCTGTGCTGGCAGAACTCTGGCCTAATGAATGACGGCCAACCCGTTTCTTACGGAGTTACGCCAATCGTCGGTTCAATACTGGCACTTTACGGGCCCAGTAAAAAACGCTGAAAATGGCCACAGGTGGAATTTTCCTTACTCTGCCGGAGTTCACCACCGTCGCAACACTGGCTCAGTACTGGTCACGAGTACAGACAATCGGTCATTCGCCAAGTACTGGCTAACGGCTGGCTCCACGATCGGCGCAGTACTATGCCGACAGTATAAATATTTGAAAAAATTTTGAAATACGTTTAAAAATATGGTTCATGTGTTCTAAAATGTCTAAATACTATAAATACAACTGTCGTGAAAACAACTTTTTTCCTGTTTTTTTTTTTTTTAAGAAAAAAATTCTAAGTTCCATCTTTATGTAAAATTATAAATGTTCAGAAAAAATTACATTTTATGTCAATCTTGAACATGGTAAAATGGTCTAAAACACCTAAAAATCAAACCTTGCACGAAAGTTTAAAAAAATTTGTTATTAAAAAATTGTCAAAGTTCACGATCGAATTTCGAAGTTCCGTCGTTAAAAATTTTAAATGTTCATAAAAAATTATATTTCCTGTCATTGTAGAAAGTTGTAAAGTAGTCTAAAACGCCAAAAAACGAAATATTACACGAGGAAAAATTGTAATAGATTTAAATTATTTATTTTAAAATTATTTTATTGATATTCCTGTTAACAGTTCGTATATTTTACATTTACATATCTTCGTATAATAATAAATATTTAATAAGTAAAAAAGAGTTTAAAATTTGGTGTTTTAACTTTTTTGAGCTGTACCTTATGAGGATGGCTTTTTTCATCGAGTTTCAACTCGTAGGTTTAGCGCAATGGTTAAGACTCCAGACTGCTAGGCGATAGATTTAGGTATAGATGTAGGTTCGATACCCCGTAGCGTTAGAAATTTTATTTGTAATATAATATTCAAAAATGTAATATATGTATTCACTCTACACAGGACCATTGATATTCAAAGTCAAAATACTCGCAATCAATTAATATTTATTTTTTATATACCTTTTTGTCATATCGTTAGAGTATAGCAGTATTGGGTGCTAAAATTAAACAAAATGTTTGAATGAAATTTTAATTTTTGAAATTATAAATAATATTCGGACGATATGCAGTCGTATGATGATGAATGGATAAAGTAGATGCGTCCTAAAAACAATTCAATGATTTTTTATTATTCTTTAAATTAACTCCGGCATTTTCGTAGCGCGATATTACTAGTCAGTACTGGCACAGTACTGCGCCTATTGTGAATTTTCTATTGTGGCAGTACTGCGCCAGTATCGATATTCAGTACTGGGCCAGCACTGGCACCCCAGTACAGAATAGCGTTATCATCCCAGAGATATGCCAGTATAGGTACCAGCACTGGCTGCCAGTAACTTGCCAGTACTAGCCGGTACTGGCGCAGTACTGCGCCCGTTGTGAATTTCCCATTGGGATCTTCATATTTATGAAAGATATACAGGGTGATTAAAAAGTCCCGGGACGGTTGGATATTTCCTTATGTAAAATATTTTTCAAAAAAGTGAAGGTCATTCCTGAAGTAAATTTCAACGAGGAATTTAATGGTGACCTTCATTTTGACTTTGAAGTTGACCTATATGGTTTTTGAAGGTCAACTTTGTTTTTTTTTAATAGAAATCCCCCTTTTTTACATCTGAAATCGATAGAGCGGAAAATTTTACGTTCAGATACGTACCCAAGTCATAGGTCAATTGTAACGTTCAAGGTCAATTAGAGGTCATTTGAAATAAACAAAGTTTTCCAAGAGGTCAGTGAAATTCCTGAAGTATTTTTCAACGGGGAATTCAATGGTGACCTTCATTTTGACCTTGAGGTTGACCTCCATGGCTTTTTGAAGGTCAAATTTGTTTGTTTTTTTAAATGGAAACCCCCTTTTTTCACATCTGCAATCGATAGAGCGAAAAATACTACGTTCAAGTACGTACCCAAGTCATAGGTCAATTGTAACGTTCCGGGTCAGTTAAAGGTTATTTGAAATTAACAAAGTTTTCCAAGAGGTCAGTGTAATTCCTGAAGTAAATTTCAACGAGAAATTCATTGGTGAGCTCTCAAGATTCGTCTTTTATGGTAGAAAATAAATCTTCTTGATTGAAAATCACCCTTTTGTTTAAAAACGTATAATTCTGTTTGAAAATTCTTCTTTTTAGGTTGAAAATTCCCCTGTTTTTGTAGAAAACTCAACTATTTGGTTGAAAGATAACTTTTTTGTTAAAAATCCATATTTACTGGTTGAACATGCAACTGTTTTGTAAAAATTGGTCTTTTTGGCTCAATAACTCAACAATTTGGATGAAAAAGAACCTATTTTGTTAAAAAATCGTCTTTTTGGAATGAATTCTACTGTTTTGTTATATTCAATGAAAATGTATTTTGGTTATTATATCAACTATTACATTTATCGTTAAGAATTCATCTTTTTTAGTCAGAAAAATTCAACGATTTTGTTAAAAGTTGAACTACTTGCTTGAACATTCATTTTTTTTAAGATTCATAATTTTAGTGGAAACTTCATCTTTTTTGGTAGAAAATTTTGTTGTTTGTTACTTTTTTGCCAAATTATTGTTAGTTTACGGTTACTATTTTGAGAGAAGTATGGTTACTATTTTACTATTTTTTGAAGCTTGAGAAGTTCCGAGCCCTGTTAATTTAATGAAAAGAAAAATATTACTCATTACTAAATTAAAAATATATATATAATTATCATCATGTCTTTCAGATTTTTCTTTAAAATCCATCAAAAATGAAATCAAATGAGGCGGAGAAAAAGAAACGTCAGAGGCCGTTCGATACAAAAGTTTACAATTTGGCCCAGGCTCTATCTCACTTTTCGGACGAATTCAGAATTCCAAAGTTATTCGCTTTACATTTTATGTGGGTTTTGTAAATTCAATTTATGAAACAGTTTTATTTTTATAATACATATTCGTGTTCCTGATTCCAAAGACGCAAAGTGTTTACAATTAATTTCATTTTATATCCGTAACACACAATTGAAAAGTAAATAGGAAATATAATTACTATATGATAATATAATACTACAAGATATCAGATATTAAATGTTAAGATGTAAATAGTACGACCTAAAAAATACGGCTATTCGTATCGAAATTTCGGTACACGTAGCCACGGCCTATGTATTAGTGCCTTATAACATTATTGTGCAATAAAATAATATTTTTGATTTCAGATTTTATTTTAGGTTTTAAATATCCAAGAACAAAATCTTGCACTGAATAGTATAAGTATTAGTAGGGTCAAGTACACTTTATCAGTAAGTAGTTTCTACGAATTTCTTATTAGCTGCTGTAACTATACTAAAATTGTTATTGGTTTAACAATCCTATTATATACTAGATACATCAGCTAATAAATATTTATAGATAGTTTTTACTAATGAAGTAGTTGGCCCAACCGCACTTATCTTTTTTCAGTGTATGTTAAAAAATTTTTAAAATGATGGATTATTATGCGATAATGATTTTCATACACTGTATTTATGCACTAATATTTAATTATACGCAATTAAAAATTTGTCTACTCATAGGGTAAGAGCACCAGTCGTTGGCACTCCCTCTAATTTGCTTAAAACAAAAGGAAAGTTGAAATATTTAACGCAATTTGCTCGAATTACTCTCATGTGAGCAAAATGTGATAAATATTTACATTTCCTTATTGTTTAAAGCAAATTAGAGGGCGAATGCCGACGACTGGTGCTCTTACCCTATATGCAACACTGTTACAAAAAGCTTAAATTTTAATGTACTTTTCAGCGCCACTTGCACATGAATTTTAATGAATTTTTACATTAAAACATATTTTAGGTATATTTGCATTAATATTAATGTTTTTACCATATGTTTTAGTGTATAATTCAAGTACATACACATAAAATTACAGCAACATCCATAAATATCACATTAATGTATACACACTAAATAAGTAATGCGTAAGTGCATACAATATCATGTATAAAGGCCTCAATTTTAATGTTAAGTATAATATGAACTACATTAAAATTCAAGCTCAATACATCAAAATTTCTTGTGAATTATTATTTAGCGAATTTAATGCATATCAAGATTATTAATATAAAGCGCATTGAATTTCAAATCCTTATTACGAAAAGTGTACAACATTTTCGTTTTAAGTAAATTTAGACAGGCAGCAG
>CAKNYM010051325.1:264446-300574 GCA_932195095.1 Andricus curvator
GATATCGTAAAGACACCTTAACGACATGGACATAGGATGTCGTAAAGTTGTCGTAAATATGTCGTAACGATGTCGTAAAGACGTCGCCGAATTTGGTGCCCAGTGGGAGTCCTTTATTCAGGCATACCATTGATTAAATTTTTTAAACTTTTTTCTAATACAAATTTTATTGAAATTTTATTGATGAAATTTAAATTCATTACACTATTCTGTCATATTAGATTTTTGATTTCAAATAATTTATAATGAGTTAATTATAATTCTAACTTTAGGGGTTAATAGTCTATTTAACTCAAAGTTATAATAATTCTTCAATCATAAAAATAAGTTAATTAAACTATTAGTTTCATAATCTAAAAATAAGAATGATATTTTTTAAATATTTATTAACATTTTAAGTGTACCGAAAAATTTTGAATTTCTAAATTTCTGGGTATGTTTCAATAAGTTGTTGTACTTTTTTGGATTTTGAGTTTGGCGAAATAGGTTATTAGACTTTTTTGTAGAACTATTCAGGGGGCTAGCAGAACTTCGATCAGAACTCCTGGAACTTTTGAAAATTTTGAGTGTAAAATGTCTGGGTATGTTTAAGGTTTTGTACTTTTTTTGTATTTTGAGTTTATCGAAAAATGTTATCAAAGTTTCTTCTAGAACTATTTAGGGGGCTACAATACTCGGCTGCGTCGACCCTGTCCTGGCTCGGTCTTGAGAATAGCCATAGCAAACCGATAATTGGTTATTGAAATATGCCGTGAATAAAAATTGAAACTGTCCTTGTATTTATCAGTGTGAGTAGTTAAATTTTTCGTTTTATTAAAATACTGGACGTTTTGAAAATTTGTTCAATTGTTTTTTTAGGAAGAATGCATTTCTGCAATTTCTGTAATTTTGAAACTACTTCTTTAAAAAAACACATAGAGCATCATACATTCCATCGAAATGTTAATCGGCATTATTATTATTGTGGTTACAATAGATGTAAAAAATTCTTCAACGATCTTGCTTATTTGAATACTCATTTGCACCGGATGCATGGATTAGGAACTAGAAAACAAAAAACTTCTTATCCCGGATGCCCTTTTGATTATAGAGGAAAGTTTGTATGTACAATCAATACATGTAGGAAAGAAGTAGATAGTTTCCATCTACTGCTGAAGTATTTGAGAAATCACTTGAAAAATAATCAGCAAATCATATGTCCGTATAGAGAATGTAATCGAGCTTATACTGTCGTTTCTTCTTTTACCGGGCATTTATCTAAATACCATACGCAGCATACTTCAATTAATAACATAGATAATAACGCTATTAAACTTAATTTCGAAATTGATGAGAGTGTTGATAATTCATCAAAAGATCTAGAAATAGATTTGCAACTATTTGAAAATATTGAATGCGAAAGTGATACTGAATCAAACTTGTTCATTAGAAATATCGCCCAATTCTATTTGAAGTTAGAAAGTGAATTATTAGTTCCAGTCACCACAATTCAATACATTATAGAAGAAATGAACACGATTCACCATCAGGGTCAAGATGAAATTAAAAAGAAATTGAAAGCTCACCTAGTGACCGAAAATCTTGATTCCGATAAAATTGATGATATTATTAACACGGTTTTTACTGGTGATCCTTGGATTGCAAGTCATGACACTATAGCAACATATGTTACATACATATGTTAGACATATTCTTAACTTTGTTAATCTGCTCAAATCGCTTACTGAAAAGCATGAGCTACTTCAGTGTCTAATCCGCCTTGGGTCAGATATAAGGATGGAAACAGCAGTATACGAAGTCAGTGATTGTCAATTAAAATTATATAATGTAAAAATACAGGAATGTATTAAAAGCTGTGGATTACCTATTGAACACATTAAACAATGCAATAAAGTAATCATGAAGGGTACAATATATAAGCAAGGCGACATTCTTGCTTTGAATCAAGAGGCTTATCATCAACTAATTATTGGAAAAATATGTCTTTTTCTGTTTTTCGAAGAAGAAGAAATTTACGTTTTATATGAAATATTGGAGAATGAATATGTACCGTACCTCAATGCTTATCAAATTGGACAAACTACATCATATGCGTGCGGACGCTTAAATGAAATTTTAGATTATAAACCAATGCATGTTTACACAACAAGTAATAAGATATGCATAAAACCATCTCATGCTTTCGTCTCTCGCCGAATTCAAATTTGATATTTTTGACTACTTGTTTAAAAAAACTCTTGTATGTATAATTTTTGCTGCGATAATGCATGATTATTTTACTTAGATGTATTATTTACTAGAAATAACAATTTATATTTTGAAATGACAGATTATGTAATGGATTATTTAATAATTAGAAATAACATGAGATCAAATCAAAATATTTATTGTTTTCAATTTACTTACAGACTTGTTGACTTAGAGGGTATTCAATTATGACTGGTGCTTTTTTTTTAGTTTCTGTCAAAAGTAAAAAATTCTAAATAATATCTTAGACGAAAATATATCATGTTATAGTTTAAATGCATTATAAATTTTATTAACGGAGATATAAATTCAAAAATGTTAAGCAGCGATAGTACCTTGCGAGGTAAAAAAGGGGCATAATTTGCGAATTTTTGTTGAAGTAATGTTTATTTTTCCTCTTAAAAGGATTATGGCACTTGATTGTCACACATTTAAAGTATTTTCATGAATTTTAAGATGCAAATGTTTTAAAAAACAAGGGAGTTACAGGTAATCTCCGGAAGGTCCAAAAAAAGGCATAAAACTGGCCCCCTAACCGCACCGCACTGGATCATGTAAAACCAAAAACTCAAACGGCATCCTTTAACTAACATGTGCAGGAATGAATTGAATGATTCCAATTTCAGATATATCTATTTTTACAAAATGGCGGATTTTAAAGTCAAAATTCATTTTTTCGCTACAAAAAATGCTCGTTAATCGACTATTGAAAAAAAAAATTAATAAAAAAACAATCGTTCAGTTGGAGAAGGCTGATATCTTAAGTAACTGTTTGAAGTTTGCTAACGATCGGGCAACCCATTCTTGACGTATCGTGGGGCCCGATTTAAAAACGTCGTTTTGAGAAAAACGCGTTTAAACTTAAGATAGAAAACGAGTGAAAAAATCGACATATCGTCTAAAAGTTGTTCCTTAATAGAGTCATCGATTCTACACCATATAAGGTACCCTCTAACTAGTTCAACTCATCAGAAACCTCGGCAGACGCGATTTTCAGTTGTCGTCGAGTCTTTTTCTTGCTTCTGTCGTAGGCTCAACGCTCAGCTGCCGCTTTCTACCTACCCAAAATCAGCTCGAAGCCGCTTCGCTTAAGATAGTATATCTCCATAAATAATGCTTGGATCTTCATGAAATTTCCAGAGAATATTTTTGAAATGTTATACTGAAAGAAAATACAATTAAAAAAATAGATTCTTTTTACCTCCCAAGGTGCTACCCCCCCCCCCCCTTAAATCATTTTTACTTTGAACTATATTGGATTAAAATTGATATTTGACAATTTATTAAATCTGTAAAATGCTTTTGCATATTTTCTGAATTTATATTTAAATCTTCTTAATCTATTGACTTATTACAGAGCAAGATGCCACTATTCAAAATACAGTCATCTTCCGGAAAAGATAAGTTTATTATCAAAGCTGACAATATAGAAGATATTATAAAAAAAGGAAAAGAAAAATTAAAACTGCCAGACGAAAAAAATTATAAGGTATTCTAATTATTTTAATACTAGTTATTATGAAAATAACTTACAATTTTCATTAAGTCTGTTAAAAGCGATATCCTATTGTACAAAAACAGAAAAATATTTTAAGCGAGGGTTTCAGCATGAGTTGAAGTCGAGAATATCTAAGTGGTCTGGAATAGAGACGAGTGCTGACAAATGCCTCACCCAAATTTTGACACGCTATTTAAAAGATGGCATAAATAATGTAAACTTTTTTTATTACCAGTAACCTTTCACTTCCCAATACAGTAAAATTTCGTAACTAACATCATAAAATTCCATTTGGTTCTTGTTTGTTTCCTTGCTCTGACACACTTTGATACATTTTAATGGATAATGTACTTATGTTTCATTGTATGTATTTTCAGTTAGTTTTGTCGAATGATGGAACCGAAATTGATGATGACGAAGTACTCTCAGATTATGTATCCATAGTAAAAGAGCCGTTTACTTTATCATTGATAGATCCTGATTCAAGTGAAACTGATAAAAATAATAAAGATTCTGAAAACATTGTTAAGACTGTTCAAGTAGAAATGACAAAGGGTAATTTCAATATTGTTTTTCTTTTATTTCTATAGATACTTTCATAAGTTTAATGTTTCGAGACAGAATGCATACATATGTACGCTACATCTAGTTATTTTTTATGCTTTTTTAAAAATAGATTCTTATAAAAATATATCAAATATTTTTTTAATTTGTTTTAGAATCAAACAGTTCAAATTCAAATGCCGTTGCAAGTACCTCGACCACGACTCAATCAAGAAGCCCTCAAGTAATCAATTTAGATGCCTACGTTTGGAGCAAGCTACCGCAGTGTACACTTCAAAAATGTATCGACGAAAAACCACTTACATCATCAGATAAAAGAGTGATCACTGCATTAGTCGTCGATTATATGTTAAATATACTAAAAACTAGCAAACGAAATGACACGCTTACGATCGCCAAACACATGTGCGATAAATATCCAAAATCTTTCGCTGATTCTATTAATTACAACGAAACATGGGGTCGAGGATACGAGACCTTCTTTTTGACGATATACAATGCTCTATTGTATCAAAAGAAAAAAAATGATTCATCAAAGCAAGTCAATAAGCGAAGCTTACCACAAGACGAGGACAGCGACCATGAGTCTGAATTACAAAGATTACAAGAAAAAAACTTGAAAAAGAAACAAGATACCTACGGATGCATAAACTATGCTCCGCTTTTAACAGGAGACGAAACAAGTGAAACACAAGAAGCTCTTAGGCTGCAGTTAATTCAACTTTTTATTACGGATCCAAATGACAAAAATATTGCTGATTTGATGATAAAAACGTACCCTACTATAAGGGCAGTAATAAATCATCCTAATGTAGATTTTTTATCACTAACACAACAATGGCCATCTATTCAAATTGCAAAATTCTGTATAGATCATAGCAATCATCTATTAGGTAAGGATCTCGCTAAAGTATGGGAGGAGAGTCTTGAGAAGAGAATAAAAATTACTGGACAGTATCTGAAGTCATTAAAATATAAGCCAGAAATACGAAATAAAGTTGATAATTTTGTAAAGGAAGCAAAAGATGCTTCGGTTATTCGCAAGGACAGATTACCAAAATACTTGGTCGTTTTTAAATTATTAATCCATTACTTCAATGAAGACGACACATTCCTATTCAAATTAAAGTAGGTAAAATTTAATATAATTTATTCGGATGCTAATAATTATTAAATAATTAGATAGTAATTATTTGTTTTTTATTATGGCAACCAGGACGCTGAAGTTAATAATCAAGACGAGATGGTGTACCCCGCAGTTGTAATTCAAGGTAAGATTAAAATCAAAAATATGTATTGTTATACGTATATTATTTAATTATTTAATGCTTCAACTATAACAATACACAAAAATAATCGTTGTAGGAAACTCGCTGTATGATGAACAGGCAGAGTGTTCAGTTCATGTTAACCCAAGTTTTATTATTAAATGCGCTGATGTTCTCGAAGGATTATTCATTAACTTTCTAAGTTTCTTTGTATTTTGATTCGCATACCACGCTCAAATAGCAAAGACTATGGAATTTATCCAAAGGTGTGTATAATAAATAAGTATTTTGACGCTACAATATTTTCAAAAAGTTCTTAGCCATTTTT
Organism: Andricus curvator; assembly: GCA_932195095.1. Taxonomy (NCBI): domain Eukaryota; kingdom Metazoa; phylum Arthropoda; class Insecta; order Hymenoptera; family Cynipidae; genus Andricus; species Andricus curvator. The sequence continues at coordinate 270,352 of CAKNYM010051325.1, forward strand.
AACAAAGGTTTTTTTCAGATTATTTTTAAAAATAAATCCGCCTACCGCAAAAGGAATGAGTAAAAAAAGAAGGCTAACACCTTACGATCCAGCAGTCTACAAACTGGCAAAAAAAATTTCAGATTTTTCTGATGAATTTTAAATCGACGACGATTAGATGTATGACATTATCATTTCATATAAGACATATATGAATATATAAATATTGATGTTATTAGCTGTAGGATTTTGTAAAACTAATAATTTATTAATATTGATGTTGTAATTATGAATAAAAAATGTTGATAAAAATGTAAAAGTTTTGTTACTTTTATTTCAATATTTTTCAGCAAGTGCAGACTATTTTTTAGCGATAAATCACTTGAAATACAATGTACACGTAAGTGAAATTTTGAGCACTTTGCATGAAATTTCATGTCAGTGCATTAAAATGTAAGGTGGCGCGAATTGCTGGAAATTTTATGCAGACTTGCAAGAAATTTAATTCTTTTTATATAAAAATTCAAGTAGGCGCATTAAATTAGGCATGGATAAAGTAACCTAAAATTTAACACATTTTGATACGAAATTTCAGACATTTTGCATAAAATTTCATATCACTACATTAAAATTTAAGGGGGCGCGAATTGCTGGAAATTTTATGCAGTCCTACATGAAATATATTTCTTTTTATATGAGAATTCAAGCAAGTGCAATAAATTAGGCATGGATAAGGTGACCTAAAATTTAATACATTTTCCTATGAAATTTTATACATTTTACGTGAAATTTAATGTCAGTGCATTAATATGTATAAGGGACGCGAATTGCTCGAAATTTCCTGCACCCTTGCATGAAATTTAATGTATTTTACATAAGGTTTTAAGTAAGTGCATTGAATTTGGCCAGCAAAAAATTGTTTGAAATTTCATGCACTTATACATTAAATTTGAAGTAGAATGAATAAAAAATAATGTATTGATATAACTTTGATTTCATTTACGTCGATAAAATTTTGCTTCCAGTACTTTTGCATGAAAATTCATGCAGGTATTGTTTACAGTGAAGTAAAAATTAAAGCATATCCATTAAAATTAAAGTATATGTATTGGAAGTTTTTTCCATTCATGTAACTGAAAATTAAAGTACTTGCATTAAAATTAGGCTGTGGCTTGTCGTCCCGAAAAACTACTCATCCCGAATTTCGGGACGACGAGACACTCCGTTAAAATTAAAGTACATACATGGAGGTTTTTTGCACACATGTAACTGAAAATTAATGAACACGTAAATGAAATTTAAGAACCTGTAACTAACTTTTCAATTCAAGATATATGAAATTTAATCTACATGAGTGGAAAAAACTTCCAATACATGTGCATTAAAATTCAGTCAGATTTTTCTAAGGCGTTTCGATCAATGTTCGTTCAAACTTTGGTTTTCTGATGCTTCAGGTGATGCTTTTTAATAGTCATAATGAGGAAATTTTACCAAAAGACTTTTTCTACACTTTTTGTGCGGTATTTGTTTCGTAACATGATTTGATTTAAAATTCGTGGAAGCAATCACACTGTACTCAATTGCAGTGAACAGAAATATGTTTCGTTATATTATCATGGACCACCAGAAAAATGCATCCGGCTATTCCAAAGTTTGTATTCAGCACCTCCGATTCAGGACATGATTAACATGATTGTACACCTGTAATAGTTATTAATATTTAGTATAACGTAAATAATCTTATCTTTTCAAAAAGCTGATAGATCACTAGAAAAATAAATAATTACTTGCATTTTTACTTTTAAAAAATGGTTAGTAACACCGAAAAGAAAAATGGTTATGCCAACCAACAAATGTAGCAGCGGCAAACCAAGGTACATAGTTGGACCTACTCCATATTTTTCTCACAATCAGTATTCTAAACAATTTGATAAATACAATGAAACTAACCTGCTTGGCAACGTTGGAGGCATTTAAATGTGTCGACATTCATTGTCCTTCTGTACCCATTATAAATTACGCAAATTTGATTACCTTCAGCGTCCTAAAAATATATATTTTTTTTAGTTCACTATTTTGAGGAAAACCAATCGTTTTCCAATATGAAAAAGGCCACATAAAATTTTATTTACTTACCTGGCATTTAGAGCAGTCACCAGCTGTAGCAATTTCAAAGAAGGCCAAGAATAAAATTGCGATGGCTTAAAAAATACAAGGACATTTATTTATTTATTCCAAATTCAATTTCCTAAAAAGGGCATTATTTCTCAAGTGTACCGACTTGAAAAATCAAATTTTTTCGATCTCAGTCAAACTTACACAAAGTTTTGTCTTGTTCCATAGTAGTCCACGGGACAAAATATTTGTCATTTTTATAAATATTTACCAAGGGCGAGGGGGTATACAATTTTGAATTTGCGTGTATATCGTCTATTTTGGCAATTTTGAACTTTATTAGAAAGCGGCAAATTATTTATTTTTATTTTTTTTTATCCCAAAAGAAAGCTTAGGTTCTTCTTATTAAGAAATTTGAGGTTGAAAAGTGAAATTTTAATTTTGTTTAGACGAAAATGAGTTTTATGTGCTTCGGTATATCCAGTGACGTTTGCCAACGCGCGCCGATGTTCTCAATTATTATTTTAACCAATAAAAAACTGAAATTCAATTTGTAATATCAGCGTTCTTAAAGGATGAAAACCAATGTCTCTTTCTAGCCCCAACAAATTGTCCTTCTATGAAAAAAAGTTTAAGTTATTTTTGTTCTTTAGTTTTGAAGGACAATTTTTTTCAATAAATGGCATGATCAATGAAAAGGGTGTGAATAAAACATTTTGAAACTGTAGTGGACAACATTTTTTTATTGCTATTAAAAGAGTATATTTTTTTTTTAAATACAGATATGATCATTGGAAGGGCGTGGAAAAACCTATCGAAACTATGGTGGGCAACATTTTTTTATCGCCATTTGAAGAGTAATTTGGATGGTATCCACGCAAATCCCAAAACTTTCATCCTCTCCCCCTCGTTAAATATTTATCCAAATGACAAAATTTTTTTCCAATAAGCAACAGTTTGCCCAAGTTTGACTTATGGAGACCGAGAGATTTGTCATTTTTCAGTGGGTACATATTTGAGAAATAATGCCCCATAAGTAAGATCAAATTTCATTATAAAAAGACATAAAATATTTCAAATTAACCTAGGTGAAGATTTCTATATGTATTTGTTCAAATAATGCAATTTTAGTTATGTCTTTATAACTTAGAATGTAATGGAGAAAAAGGGGTAGCGGTGCGGTGTAGTTTGATTCAAACATTTTTCTGAGTGCAATTATATGAATTTGTGAAATCAAAATTGGCAAAGTAATTCGGGAAAAAATATATATTATAAAATATGTGATGAAACATATTTTTATAAAGTGCACTACAGCAATTTTTGAATAAATTTCAAAAAACCACATCAGACATTATAAAACTTGGCGGGATTGAATGTTATAAACAAAATGATTTTAATGAAAAAATGCCTGGGTATAGAAAATTTATGGAATTATATAATCCCGCCAAGTTGTACAATGTCTATGGTGGTTTCTTAACATTTATTTAAAAATTTCTGTATGACACTTTATAAAAAATTTTCATCATATATTTTATTATGAATATTTTTCCCCAAATTAATTGGCCAACTTTGATTTCACAAATTCATATAGTTGTACTTGACATATTTTTTGCATTGCAGATGTTTTTGGTGGGTTAAGCAGTCTTCAAAATATGTTATAAAAAGAGTTCTTTACGAATCCAGAATTGATATATTATCATTCTTGAATAAAATCTCATTCTAGAAAGTATGTGTTTTTTTTAGATAATGACTTACTTAGTAAGAGAGTAGCTGCCACTTTTGACGTCATATTGAAATCGAAATAAATTTTTAGATATACACTTTCCAATATAGCTTTTCTAAAAAAAATTCGAATAATAACTAGATTTGGCAAGACACTGAATACTTGGAGATAATTTTCTATCGTCTTATATATTTTCTTTGCGTAAAGTCGTGACGGCGCGTTTCCACGGCCTAGTGCAAATAAAATTATTTTTCAAATCGTGAAATGCTTAAAAGCCAAACAGGAAATAACACTGGAATGATATAGCCTTCTTATGATCTAGTAACCTAGTTACCTAGTTCTCTGTTTATTTAAGATAATATACAATGTCGTATTTCGACTTTGAACTGAAAAAATATTCACAAATAAAACATATAATTTTCTTTCAAATTCATACAAAACAGCTGCAATTTTAGAAACCATTTGTTTGGTGTTTGATGCTTGTTATTAGTTTTACAATAATAGGAGACGAAATTATAACAAAATTCTGTGTCAAAAAAGCCTAGGCATTATGATTTGTGACCAAGTAAACAACAAATACTACATTGTGTTGTTTAAAAGTTTTGAAAAGATTCGAAAATCATTCAAATTTTGAGAAGATTTCAAAAAATTTTAAACAAATGGTAGATTTTTGAATATTTGGAAAAAAATTTGGAAGCTTTTTAAGAATTTTAAGGCTTGCTGGAGAATAATTTTTTTTTGTTAAATATTCCTGGGAATAGATGAAATGACTTCATTTGGAAAAATTAATTTTAATACAAAATTCCAAAAGATTTCAAAAACATTTCTAATGATTTTCTAAAGTTTCGAAAAAAATTTAGAAGATTTTAAAGCTAAATTTTTCAGTTTTACAACATTATAAAATTTTAGAAAAAATTCAAGTAAGTTCAAGGGATCTTTAGAAGTTTTAAACAGAATCAAATAAAAAAATTGAACTTTGAGACGTTAAAAAAAATCTAAAACAAAGTTTTAAAAGCTTTCAAGCAAATAAAATAAAATTCTTAAGATTTCTGGGAAAATTTATAATGATTTCTTATTTTGAAAATTGATTCTAAGATAATTTTTAAAAAGATTTGAAAACATTTCAATAGATTTCCAAAATCGTCAAAAAAGAGTCCGGTAGATTTAAAAACAATTTAAGGAATTATCTAGATTTTTTGGAGAATTTTCAGAGAAATTCGAATTATTTTAAAAGATATTTAGAAAGTTTATAAAAGATTCCAAATAAATTTTAGTTTAAAAAAATTTTTAAGCGATTTTTGTAATTTTTTTAAAATTGTACGATGAATTCGTATAATTTCAAAATATATTTGGAAGATTTAAAAGTTTTTATATATTCAAAAATAACCTAAAATTTTGTAAAGATTGCAAGAAATGTTTTAAGCCATGTAGATTTTTGAAGACTTCGAAAATACTTGTTAATCATTTCAAAATTTTGATTCACGGACAAAGTTCAAATGATTTTCTATTTTGAAATACGAAATCCAAGAGAAAATTGAAAGAGATTGTGAAACATTTGAAATTTCGAATAAGAATGTAAAAGAGTTTCGTGCAAAATTGTAGAGAAAATTCGAGAAACAAAATGACGAATTTTCAACATACAAGATTAATATTCTACCTAATAGTTGAATTTTTAACTTATAAAGAATAAATTATTTTCAACAAAAAATGGAATAGGTAAATTTTCAAATAAAAAATTTATTTTGAACCAAAGCTGTTGAATTAAAAAAATAAGAATTTTCAACCAAGAGTATTACATTCCTACCAGAAAAGAAGAATTTCCATGAAAATAATTAAATTTTCAATCTAGAAGATAAATACCCCATGAAACATGTAATAGCTAATATTTCAACAACAAAAAATTTTTATTCGAAATCAAAAACAGTTAAATTCAACCTAAAAAGATTAATGTTACAGAAAGTAGTCGAATCATTAACCAAAACAGATTAATTTTCAACCAAGCAGTTGCATTTTTTTATAAAAAAAAGGATGAATTTCAGGCCAAAAAGATTAATTTTCTATAAAAAAAACGACTTTTCAGCAGAATATTCAAATTTCCAACCAAAGAGATGAATTTTTAACTAAAATGAGTTATCTTTAATAAACAAAATAAATTTTCAAGGAAAGAGTTCATCATTCAACCAAACCAAATATTTGAACTCTTCACTAAAAGAGATAGATTTTCAAACAGGCATGGAATAGTTAAATTTTCAGTTAAAAAATTAATTTTCATTCTAAAATGAAATTTTTTTGTTAACAAGATAGTTAAATAGTCAACCAAAGAGATGAACCTTTAATCAAAAAAATGAATTTTTAACAACGTACATAGTTCAACTTTCAACAAAGTAGTGGAAATATTGACCAAAAAAGATTAATTTTTAACAAAATGATCACATTTTCAACAATATAATTAAATTTTCAACCAGAGTAGAATTTTTAACCAAAAGAGATGAATTCTGAACTACAAAGATAATGGTAGACTTTTCAACCAAAAAAACTTAACTTTTAACCAAGAATAGTTGCATTTTCTTATTGGTTTTTTTTATTCAGTTCACATTTGAGAGAAAAAACGAGAAAAAGGGGATATTTCGTAAAAACAGAAAAGAAAATAATTCTTTGAAAAACTAGGGAAAAGTAGGCTCCGCGCACCTACAAAAAAGTGTTTCGTAGCCTTTTGGGGCGTTAATTAAGTCGCTTATACTTCCCTCTACCATCATTTTTCCTCCTGATTTTTGTAATTTACTCATAAGAAAAAAATCGCATAAAAACGCAGCTCATGCTATGATGAAGCTCACTTTATTGCACTTAAGATAAGTCCCCATTTTTGTATGTACAAAAATTGGTTTGGAAAAAATCCTTCGCGAAAAGGTAAAACCCGTGGTTTTTTCGCGTCAGTCTGTCCTTGCTTGACATTCGATGGCGACATCTTTGAAATGAACGGTGTGAAAAATTTGAAAAAAATCATAAAGATGCATTCATATTTTGACTATACATACGTGCGAACAAAATTGCAATATATGAATAACAATTAAATGTAAAATGAGTTTAAACATGACTATGCTATCTCTGGTAATATACGTAGTAGAGAGTTATATTTTGGCTTAAGCTGCTTGAAAAATTTCAACAAATGCAATCGAATAATAATTAGGAATGGCAATCTTGAAACCTATTAATTAATAACAAATAATCCTGGAAGACCCCCTACTTCCCTTTCCCCGGCCCTCACTTCTCCATCTCTACTCTCCCTTATTTCTAAAAATTTTTCCTACCTCTCCTCCCTAATTTTCCCTACTTCCACATGCTTCATTTCCCCTAACTTCCCCGAGTTCCCCTCCACTTATTTCCCTATCACTTCCCCCACACTTGCCCTCCTCGGAAAAAAGTACGACGAGGCTTTTTTGCCCGGGGCTGCGAAACCCTAAAAAGGGAAAAAGAGGGGAATAGCAGAAAGAGTGTGAAGTTTGAAATATAAAAGTGATTTCCAAACTTATTCAGATATTATTTAACTGTACCGTTTTATCTTTCGCAAAATTCACAAGTTTTGTTAACATTTGTACCCAAAAGGTTAGGAGGTTGGGGGTAGTTTGGGGTGGATAGAATCATAAAATGCAGATTTTATTAAAAATAAACCTTTAAACAATATAGTATCACAAGGAAAAGTAAAGAAAAACTATTTTTATAACCAATAATACGAGCATTATATGTAAATATAATGAATTTATAAATAAAATAAAAGGAAATGAAATAATGATTCCATCAGTATTCCTTCAAGAATTGTTGTGGAAACCTGATGATATTTACGACTAAGGAAATCATGCAAATATCGATAACCCCTAACAGCAAAACTCCTGAGTATAAATACAAGCCAATTTTCGATTCGCGACAGTAGAAGTGACACAGATCCTACGAATACGACTAACTGCGAATTTTTAATATAAAATATTGTAGTAGTACATCATGACTAATATGAGAATGGTAATGTTAATTTGCATTTTTATATTTTTTTAGCTGAGATTTCTTTATTTTACTTGAAACTTAAAACTGATTTAAAATATATTTTCAATCATTCAAAAGCCAGGCCTCGGAATCAGTTGAGAGATAAAAAATATTGCCTCACACATTTGAAAAAATAGTGTCAAAATAGTGTGATAAAATTTTGCAAGTACTAAACATATGTGTAGTCCGGATTTAAAAGTGTATAATCTAAAATCAAAAAGTGTGCAATAAAAAATTAATTTAATTAATGTTTACTTAAAATGTTATTCATCAGTCTAAAAATCATCAAAATTCCTATTGATTCATCGCAAACTTCACAGTCTTTTCCGTATTCAAACTTTTATTATTTGCTTCCAAAGTTTAATATTTTGTTGAAAATTCAAAAATTTGTTTAAAAGTCATACTTCTTGGTTGAAAATGCAACTGTTTTGTAGAAAGTTCATCTTTTTGGCTTGAAAACTCAACAATTTTATGGACATTTTTTTTCTTTCTTGACCAACAAATTATTTTTGGTTGAAAATTCAACTATTTTGTTGAATCTTGATGGTTTGAAAATGAACTTTTTTGTTGAAAATTCAGCTGTGTTGTAGAAAATTTGTATTTTCGACTCAAAAATTCGACACTTTTGTAGAAAGTAAAACAACTTGGTTGAAAATATATGTATTTTGTTGAAACTTCGTTTTGGTTAAATCCAAAAGTTTTTTCTTTTAAATTAATTTTTTTCAAATACCAGCTATACACTTTTCGAAGAAAATTCATAATTTTAGTTGAAAATTCATTTCTTTTTTCGTTGAAAATTAATTTAATAAATTCAAGTTTTTTGAAAAAAATTGAACTGATTGGTTGAAAATTTACTTTTTTGTAAAAAATTTATATTCTCGGGTTGAAAATTGAACTGTTTTGTAGAAAATTCGTCTTTTTGGGTTGAAAATTCAATAATATTGTAGCCTATAGTATCATAGTGCATCATTATAATGTATCATAGTGTAACTTGGTACAGCATGCTGTACATCATATCATGCTATATCATATTGTATGATATTGTTTCGTAATGTATCGCATTGCGTCATATTGTATTATATTGTATCATATTTCATGATATCATACGATATTGTGGAATACTGTATCATATTGTATCATAATACATCATACTGTATCATATAGTGGGATAGTGTATCATATTGTACAATACTGTATTATATTGTGCCATGTTGTATCATAACATATGATATTGTATCATGCTGTATCATATTACATTGTATCGTATCATATCATGTCATAAAGTGTGATAGTGTATCATACTGTAGAATATTATGCCATATTGTATCATAGCATATGAGACTGTATCATACCGCATCATACTGTGCCATATTGCAGGCCTGTCCACTGAGGGGAAATCGACTCAATCGCTACATATTCGAGTTCCACCACCACTTCTCTCTTCTCACCTCTCATGAAGTTGAATGAGTAGAGGTTGGTGGTAGTGTTAAAATCCCATCTGGAAAATTAGCAATTGCGGCGAAATTTCCCCTAAGTGCGCAGGCCTGCCATATTGTATCATATTGTGTCGTATTGCATCATATTATATGATACTGTATCATATTCCATCATATTATGTGATATGGTATCACATTGTATGATATTGTATCATATTGCATGAGAGAGAGAGAGGAGAGTGGGAGAGAATCATAGAGAGAGGGAGGGAGAGGCGTGAGGGAGAGAAGTGGTAGAAGCGAAAGAGAGATAGATAGGGAGAGGCATTGCAAGAGTCAGTCAGTGGGAGAAGCGAAGAAGAGATAGAAGAGAGGAAGCGTTACCCGTGAAGCGTTACCCGTATTTCCCCTCACATCCTGTTAGTTTTGCGAGTTTATACCGTGCCATAAAAAGTTTTCACTTCAAGAATCTCAAATCTGCTAAGAAAAAACTTGGCAACCAGGAGAGGCTACAAAGTTTTCTTTTTAAGGAAAAGATACAATCATAAGGTACAACTTGCAAATGAAAAAGTTAAAATAAATACGAGCTCAAAAGGGAAAATCAAAATAAAAAATTTGTTGACATTTTCTACTTAAAATCTTTTTTTTTTTGCTTCATTTCTATAAAAAAAGAGTACTGAATTTTACATAACACTTGTACATTTTATTTTAATCGATTGAAAACTTTCCGAGATATCGCATTAGCAAAAAAATTCATCAAAAAAATTCAAAGTGACGTAACTCGAACCATTACGAAATTTTTTCAAAAATATTGTACCCCATTATCTTACATACTTTACACTATTATTTTCCCTAGTTTCAATAAAGTCACCCATATCGATAACAACTCTGACATTCCTGACCTGGAACCTCTCTACCGTAAATTTCTTTTTGATGTCATTTTTATCGGTTCAATTAATTCATACTCGATTATGTTTTTTAAACTGAAAACAAAGTTTTATCCAGCATTCAAGCTTTGCGGTATGTTTGATATAAGCTATAAATAGAATCTGCTTGAATAAATTGCAAACAGGAAAATTTTATATTAAAAATCGAAAATAACTTTTTACGACACGTACACAGAAATTGTACAAGTAAATTACGGCTATGTAAATTCATGGGACGGTATTTGAACAATTAAATATTTTTATTGATTATATCAATAATTGTCAAAGAATTTGTACTTCATGATAATATACATAAAAAATTTACAATTAGAGATTGCAATAAATTGATGTAATAAAACCCAAAAACTTAATTCCCAAACCCTAAGGTCTATAATAATAGGATCAAAAATATATACATAAGTCCCAAAACCGCACACTGAGGGAAAATGCCATTGAATCAATAGGCTCGTTTCAGACTAGATATTTCATTAGTTCAGCTGAATATTCAGTGAAACAATAATTATTATTAATCTCATTTTTATAGTGGTAATATGAATTCTATAGTATAACATTTGAATCAATAAAAGATCTGCTTTTGAACGAGGGTTATTGATTCAATAGCAACTTGTAACTGATTAAATAGCATTCTTATTGATTCAATTGGCATTTTTTATTGATTCAATCGCATTTTTTCTCAGTGTATGTCCCAATTCCTAAAGCCCAAACATATGAGGCCCAAATTCGACGGACAGACGAAAGTAAAAATAAGGGTTTCCGCCTGAGCCTACGAATCCCTGATGAGAAATAAAAATTTTCAGATCGTGTTTCTGATTCTGGGAGTTGCAGCAATTGCAGCAGCTCATCCATATGAGCATGGAGAAGATCATAACCATGGTTATGGATCCCATGATGGACATGGAGGATATGTTAAAGGACATGGACATCAAGAAGGACATGGTCAAGGACATGGACATCAAGAAGGCAATGTTCATTGCGGACATGATCAACCTGGAGGATTCGGTGGATCTCATGGAGGATATAATGGACCACATGAGGCACCTTGTGGGGGGTGTCAAGATGAACCTCATGGTGGACATCGTGGACACCAGGGAAGTCATCACGGTGGCTACAAAGAACATGGATACTAAATGTAACAATCTCAAAATTGTATTTTTCCTTAATAAAGGAAAATCAGAATCCGTCAATCAGCTATGGATTTTAAAGTATTTAGGATCCATAGCTATTTGATATATTCTTGCAGAATGGTCGGAGATTCTTAACCATACTTGTCCAATCATTGCCTTTTTATAAGTTATTGCTGCTATGTATTTACTTGTTTCTTGTAAAATTAAAAAAAAATTCTATGTACATATGTCAGCGAGAAACCTCTCTTTATTTATTCCTATACAAGGTAGACAGAATACAAAAGAACAATTATAATAGGTGGTCACAAACTGGTGACAGGTAAGTCTAGTCGGTATTTTAAATATTTTAAATAAAATCTTTTTTTAATAAAAAAAACTTTACAATATTTTTTTTAAGTAGATGAAAAATGATATGGCGATATAACCAAAAATATATCAATATTTTATGTTTGATTTCTTTGCTAATAATTATTCTAAACTTTTGGGCCGACTAGCCGAACTTATGAAAAATATTTGAGAACTCAACCGGAATTTCGGGACGATGAGACATTTCGTATATTTTATTATTTTCCTGCTTAAAATATGAATAAGCATTTATTTCAGAAATTTTTACATCATGAAAATTTAAGCATTTCTTGAACATAAGAAGTATGTGTAGATACATATAAGTATCTACTTCATCCATAAATTTAAAAAAATGGTAATTTTGTAAAAAAGATATCATATAGTATACAAATTTTCCAACAGCTTCAAAATTGCAAACGATGAAATTAACATTTTCCTCTTGTTGCTAATTTTTCTATTCTAAAAGACAATTATTTTTGAAACTTGATAATAACTTGTAAAACTTTTAAAAACTCAAAATTTCATATTTATTCTTGTTGGACATTTAGACAACAATTGAAGTAAATTTTTACCTACATATTAAATGCAAATTTATCAAAGTTAAAAAAATATACTTTTTATTCCTAAAAAGTTTTCCTCTTTATATGAACAAAAATAATTGTAGTATGGCGGTTAATACCCTTTTTGAAAATCGTATAAATTTAAAACTAGATGCACGTATGGCTCACTTGTTTATAATTTAATAAGAAAAACAGATAATTAATCAATAATTTGATGAAAATACTACTTAAGAAAACGAATATTTATTTTTGTAAATCATAAAAAAGTGCAATGTTATCATGCTAACTTGGCCTCACAGGCTTTATATATTTGCTCCATTTAACGAAATGATTAATGAATTTCTCAAATTATCTCCTAGAGGAAATTTAAAGAGCATCCAAAATGTTGCAAGCTTTCTTATCTCTTTTTGCAGACATCGTCTTGTTACATTTATACAAACATAAACAGATATTGGATCAATTCTTCAAATGATTTTTTCTATAACAATATTTATTCTTTATTAATTTATTTAATCTGTATTAGTATTTTTTTTAATTTATTGACTAATTAATTTATTAATATAATTATGCTAATATATAAGTGATTCTACGATCTTACTTTAGTTAAGTGAAGAAATAAGAAAATTGCTCAGCACGATGACATAATAACAATAATATCATTCTATTTCTTTGAATAATTGTTGCTGTAACCTGATGACATTGGTAGTATACAGATATCGATTAAATATCGATAACCTCTTGTACCCAAACTCGTGGATATAAATGAAGATAATTCTATATGGATTCCATCAGAAGTGATAGAAACCTTTCAAAAGTAACAAGTGGTTAGTTAAGTTTATGAAATATTTCATTATGGCTAGTACAAGAATGGTGAGTACAATCTTCATTTTTATATTTTATGAGTAAGTTAAACTTGCATTGTTTTTGATCAAGCTTATCATTTTTTAGTTCACTTACAAGTGGTTGAAATTGTGGTAATTGAAAGAATAATGTATCAATATTTGACATTCTTTAAACCTGGAGTTATGTTTTCTTTCTGATTTTTAATTTGGGTGTCATTTCAACCCTTAATATTTGATATTTAATTCAAAAGCTACTTAGACTAAAATTTATACGGTTACTCAGGTTCACACTTGTACAACTTTTGCCAGCTATAAATTGTTCTATTTTAAAGTTTTGAAATTAATATTCCTAATTCTTGAACCTTTGAATAGTACATTTTAAATTGTGAGCTCTAAGACTTTTTTTCATATTTAAAGACGCTGAATTATTTGCATTTGCATGAAATGTGAATGACATAAAAAAAAAGGTTCCTGATTTTTTTTTCCTCTCAAAATATTTTTCGGTTTCCCCTGTTTTTCGGTCCTGGAATAAAAAACTGCCAAATAAGGATGGTAAAGATTTCTTTTCATAATAACTTTTCGCTTCAAACTTGTAGTATTTGAAACAAATGATAATTTTCAGATAATTTTCCTGGTGCTGGGAGTTGTGGCATTTGCAGCAGCTTATCCGTATCAATATGGAGAAGATGGATATGGTGGATCCCGGGCTGGAGGTGGAGTTAAGGGAGGATATGGATCACATACTGGAGTTGGTCAAAATAGTGGATATGGATCCCATAGTGGAGTTGATCAAAATAATGGATATGGTTCCCATAGTGGAGTTGGTCAAAATAGTGGGTATGGTTCCCATAGTGGAGTTGGTCAAAATAGTGGATATGGGTCCCATAGTGGAGGTAGACAGGAAGAACAATATGGATCTCATGCTGGAAATCAACAGGGAGTTAAAGGAGGACATTACGGAGGACGTCATGATCTATATTGATAAAAAATCTCATGGATAAATAATGAAAATTTCATCTCGTTTACCATAGAATAAAATTATAAGATCCTAATCCAGAATGAATGGGTCATTCATAGTTTTCTTGTGTGTTGACAGAAGGCTACAAATACATTCTTTATCTTAAATGTAAAATTTGCCTTTTTTCGTTGAATCTATGTTTTCTTTAAATACCTGTATTAAAGTATCAGTACCTACGTCTATTAATAGGAATAGTTATTTTATCTCATATTTTTCTTTGAAAGGAAAATATTTTTTATCTGGATGTTGTCATAATGTTTAATGAGGCATTCATTTTGAAAACTTGCTGTTTATTTTGAAAATAGTTTGATTGAAAATATTATTGATTGTAAAAAGTAAAATTATTATGAAAACGGTAAACAAATGTATTGAAATTCATCTTGTTAGACAAGTATCCTGAATTTAAATTGGATTTGTACTATTAATCAAGAGTTATTGCTATAGAGATCAAATTCAATTATTTTAATACCAATAGAGTCTGAAAATTCAGAAACTAATTCTGGTTATTTTTATTGTATATATTTTTTATTAGGGTAATTATGTCATAGTAGGTGCACAGAAAAAAATTTGGTTATCAGAAAGAGGGTCTCTTTTCGAAACATTAAATTACAAAGAACTTTAAGTAATAGGTTTCTGAGGAAAAGTTTAATAACCAATATCGTCTTGAGATTACTGTTTTTTTTTATTCTTTAATAAAGTCTGAGTAAACAAGAAAAATTGTTTTGTGATGAACACTTCTCATATTCCCTACAAGTGCAGATAAAAACGAAAACAGACTATTCTTTTTTTTCAGTCTAGAAGTCTCAACTCTTAATTCAAAGCTTTGCTAAGCGTTATAGATAAAAAAATGATTTATTCGTAATTGTCTCACGTATTCTTTAAAGAATAATTGCGGACAATTAAATACAGTTGATTTAGAGAATATCGAAGAAACAACGATAGCCTCATGGACCTCAACTAGAGAGTATAAATTAAGTTAATTTTCAATGATAGGCATCATAAAGCATACATATTCTAAAAGTAAGCGTCTTCATTTTCATTCAAGACTGATATATTCCATCATGGAGAGTAAAGGAATGGTGAGTCTTTAACATTAAGCTTTTATAAAAGATATAGTTAAACTGATTTATTAAAAAATATTGATTGATAATGTCGAAATTAAAGCATCAGTTTGAAACAGCTCCGTTAGAAAAGCTTTAATATTGATTGATTTTATTTCAAAATTTAAAATTGATTTTATCCGGTTTTAAAATTCCAACAATATTTAAATTCCAAAACATTGATGTTTAAGCAGTTTCAAGTTTAAATATTTTCTTTGGGACCGTGCATTAATTACGTCAAGTTTTTTCTCAAAATTTGAACCACGTACCCTCCTTTTTCAAGGGATCATAAGTTTAGACCCCCCCCCCCCACCCCCGGTCTTACATAATTTTCACTGTCTACATTTTTTTTCGTAAATTTTTACAGGTGTCATCCAAAACAAATTAATTTTTATCCAAACAGTTGCATTTTGAACTGAAAAATATGAAATTTCCGCGAAAAGAGTTGAATTTTCAACAAAGAAAGGTTTTTCAGTCAATACAGAAAAAAGTGTCATCCAAAATTTTGAATTTTCAAGCAAAAAATACGAGCTTTCTACAAAACAGTTAAATTTTCTAGAAAATAATTGTCAACCAAATAATTAAATTTTCGACCAAAAAAATGAATTTTCAACGAAGAAGATTAATTTTCTAGTAAAAAAAACGAATTTTCAACAAAATACATATAATTTTAAACAAATAGTTGAATTTACAACCAAAAAGAATAATTTTCTACCAAAAACGACGAGTTTTCAAAAAATGACATAAATTTTCAACCAAATAGATGAATTTTTAAACTAAAGAAGATCTATTTTTAACATTAATTTGTTTAAATTTAATTATCAATAAAAAAACTAATTTTCTACAGAACGGTTGCATATTCTGTCAAATAGCTGAATTTTCTACCAAATTATTGAATTCTCAAGACAACTCCAACCCAAAAATATGAATTTTCAACCAAAAATTTAATTTTGAATAAATAGTTCAATTTTCAAACCAAAAACTTCAATTTTCTTTTTAACAAAATTTTTTTCTACCATACAATTGCATTTTGAACCAAAAAAATTGATTTTCTACCAAAAATACTAATTTTTAACAAAATACATCATTTTTAACCAAATAGTTAAATTTTCAATCAAGAGGATGAATATTCTACCAAAAAAAAAAAAACGAATTTTAAACAAAAAATATGAGTTTTCCACCAAATAGTTTCATTTTAAACTAAAAAAGATGAACTTTCAACAAAAAATGGAATAGTTAAATTTTTAGTTTAAGAAAACGAATTTTTAACAAAATAATAACATTTTCAACCAAAGAAACGAATTTTCTACTAAAATGATGAATCTTCAAGTATTTTCTAACCGAAAAAGATTAATATTTAATCTGTCAGTTGCATTTTTAACTAATAAAGATGAAATTGCTTAAAAAAGAAATGGATTTTCAAACCAAAAATTAAAAAAAAATTGCAACCAAATTGTTGAATTTTCAAGCCAAAATGACAAAAGATTTTTCAATAAAAAAGTTGAACTGTTAATCTAAAAGTATAACTCTTTAACAAAAATTAGAATTTTCAAAAATATAAGTAAATTTTGAACTGAAAAATTGAAATTCTACCAAAAAATACGACTTTGAAGCAAAATACATGAATTTGCAACCAAATAGTTAAATAATTTTATTAAAAAATTAAATTTTTGTAAAAATAAATTTTCAACCAAATAGATGAATTTTTAAACTAAAGAAGATCAATTTTTAAGATTAATTTGTTTAAATTTAATTATCAATAAAAAACTAATTTTATACAGAACAGTTGCATATTCTGACAAATATAGCATTTATTCTAAGAGGATTGATATTCTACAAAAAAAAATAATTTTTAACAAAACACCTGAATTTTCAACCAAATAGTTTAATATACAACTGAAAGATATAAATTTTTAACCAAAAATGGAATAGTTCAACTTTTAGTTAAAAAACGAATTTTCAATAAAAATATAAAATTGTAAACAAAAGAAATGAATTTTTAACTCAAATGATGAACTTTTTACCAAATACTTGAATTTTCGAGACAATAATACGAATTTCATACAAAACAGTTAAATTTTTAACAAAAAAACGTAAATTTTTAATAAAAAAAGTTAATTTTTAACCGAAAAAGATAACTTTTTTTCATCATACCTCATCGATATGATGAAAAATTGTATGCATGACTCGTGAAATAGTTGCTATACTAAAACAGACAGTTGCATTTTTAACAACACAATATTAAATTTCTTCAAAATTAAATGAATTTTTAACAACAAAAAATGACTTTTTAACAAAATAATTAAGTTTTGAACCAAATAATAAAATTCCTAATAAAAAAAGATGAATTCTTCAGAAAGAATTTAATAGTAGACTTATCAACCAAAAAGTTAATTTTTTTATTAAAAAAGATATATGTTCAGCCAGACAGTTGCATTTTAAATTTAAAAAAGATTAAATTTCTTCAAAAATAAATGAATTTTCAACCAAATAGTTGAATTTTCAACCAAAAAGGCTGACTTTTGAACAATGTAATTAAATTTTGAACCAAATTATAAAATTTTTAATCAACCAAGATGAATTCTTGAGAAAAATTTAATAGTAGACATTCCAACCGAAAAGAATGAACTTTCAACCGAAAGTAGTTTGATTTTCTTATTGGGTTCTATTAATTCAGTTTGCAAATTGAGTCGGACTACGTAGCATTGCAGGCCCTGAAGAAATTATAAAATGGTACGTTTGTAAAACTAAAAGCTTATTGTTAATAATAAATTTAAATTTTCAAAACTGAATTGATTTATGTTTCATGTTTAATTTAATTAACAGAGTTTATATTTTATATCTTTGTTCATTCTCTCAGTTTATAAACTCCTAATAAGCTTTTTTTTCTAGAGGGGGGGGGGGGATCAAATCTCACGGTGTCCTACTGGGGTGGGGGGGGGTAGAAAAACGCCTTGGGTAATTTGTGGATATCCCTTATTTGTTTATTCATTTATTATTATTTCAAGAATTCATGATTATTACACTTAATAGTAATACGACACGTAAGATAGCATAGCAAAATTGGGGCCCCCCCCCCCCCATCCAAAAAGTCATGGAACCAAATATATAAATATACCATTCAAATAAACGATGTTGCAAGAAGATAACTAATGAAAACTGTATACAAGTGTTTTTATTCTTTATCTCGAAAAATTACTTAATTGTAATGTTTCTTATGACAAAAAATTGATTTTAAGTTGAAGAATTAGGGGCAAACAAGTAATTTTTAATTACAACAAAAAAATTTCTGATTATCTGCCCATAGAAAAGCCATTATTGACCCTCCTTTTTTGCAGAGCCGAAACTTGGATTGGCATAAGAAGCAATATTGGGGACCTTCTGTCTATTAATACTGAGGTTAATAATTCAGGTCATTGTACTTGAAAACTTGTTTCCCAAAGAATTAAAATTTTCAGTTCGTTCTTCTTCTGGTGGGAATTGCAGCATTTGGAGTCGCTTCGCCTCATGGAGGTCGTGTTCCTCAGGCAGGACACCATGGCAAACCTCAGGGTGGTGGTGGATCCCAAAGTGGAAATCATAGTGGATCCCAAGGTGGGCATCATAGTGGATCCCAAAGTGGGCATCATAGTGGATCCCAAGGTGGGCACCATATTGGAGCCCAAGGTGTACATCATAGTGGATCCCAAAATGGGCATCATAGTGGATCCCAAGGTGGGCATCATAGTGAATCCAAAAATGGGTATCATAGTGGATCCCAAGGTGGGCATCATAGTGGATCCCAAAATGGGCATCATAGTGGATCCCAAGGTGGGCATCATAGTGGATCCCCAAGTGGGCATCATGGTGGATCACAAGGTGAACACTAAACACCATGGGTAGCATAAATACTCAGAACACAATACTCTATATTTCGAAATATGTAACAGATTTTCGTCTCCTCCATTTCATATAATCTGCTAAGGTACCTGAATTAATATATGTACAATCGAGTGAAGAGCTTGCATTGCCTGTCTATATTGGACCATTATTCTGATGGCAATAGTATTCATTTTTTCTTATTTCTGATAATAAAGAATTTACGTAAAATTGTGGTGTACGTTTTCCATATTCTATACTCTCAAATTCCACCTTTCCGAATAAAAACACATTCCTCAGACATTCAGAAGAGTTATCATTTTACTACAATCTTCTTCGAAATATCTGTTTCATTCTGGAAATTTTTTGCAAATGTTTTCAAATAAAAATATACACTAAGAAAATTTATACTTGAGGAATTGAAAATTTCCGAAATTTAAGTCAACAGAAAATAAAGTGAATGGTTACTTGTATTGAATATATATTTTTATCCTAATTATAATTAGACACATTAGAAATTAAATATATTTTCTTGAACATAGGATTAAGCATTATATTATATTGCAAGATCTGAAACAAAAAAATCGGGTTTAGAAGAATCTGGAAGGAATCGAACACGGGCCTCCGGGACGGCAGCAAGTTGATTTTTTTCCACTGTAATAAACTGATTTATGACAATTAAAATTAATTATGGTCATGATTTACAGTTTCTAAAGACTGGCTTATGTTGCGTACTCAACTAAAATACATATACCTAATGCGACTGTAAAAAGTAATAAAATTCTGCTTAAAAATTGTAAATCTTAAAAAATAAATTATTTCAGGGTGCACTTAAAAAAATGTTTGTCTGACCCTATATTAAAGATAGAAGTTTGTTTGATTCAAATAACATTTTTTGAGTTAAATAATAGTGTGTTTGAATAAAATAAATTTTACCATTTGAATCACAAATATCATATTACACGATATAATGCAATTTAAAATAAGTTCGATTTAAACTTTTTTTTTTCTTCAAGTTCAATTATTAACTTTTTTAAATTATGAAGTCATTCGGTTGACAATGCGTAATTCTACAATCTTTTAATCTCGAAATTTGAAAACGCAGTAATGAAGACTAAAACAATCAAAAATGATTTTTAAAAGTGAATTGTAGTTTGAATAATTAACATTAAACAATAATTAATTTTACAAACCGATTCTGAAACTGTTTAAAATAAAACAATTTTCCAATTTTAACGTTAAAAATTAATAAATTCATCATTATTAAGCGCTTTTATTCAATTTCAAATACTAATATTGTTTTAGTCTAAAATATTACCTTTCTAACACGTTTAAATTGAAATTTTTTAATTAAAAAATGAAATATTTATTAATATTTATCAATACTTGATTGTTCATTTAGAATGAACAATTATAAATCAAATATTAAAAACTAATCAATTTGAAACTGAATTATTATTCAGAAACGACTTAATTTTATAGGTGTAAAATTGGAAATTCAATTGTTTTTGGTTGAATTTTATTCTTTTTTGTTTCAAAATTTCGACCATTTGGTTGAAAATGCACCTTTGTAATTTTTTCAACTGAAAATTTGTAAATTCTAATTTTAATTTAAAAAAATCTTTTTAGTTAAAAATTCAAGTATGTGGTTTAAAATTCATATTTTTTGATTGAAACTTCACCTATTTAGTTGAGGATTCAACTGTTTTTGGTTGAATTTTAATTTTCTTTGTTTGAAAATTTCGACAATTTGGTTGAAAATGCACCGTTGTAGGTTGAAAATTTAACTATTTTAATAAAATCATCTCTTTGGTGGAAAATTCAACTGTTTTATTCAAATTTCGTCCTTTTGGATTGAAAATTTTCCTCTATGGTCGAAAAGTCATCTTTCTTTGTTGAAAATTTACCTTTCTTGTTTGAAAATAAATCTTTTTTGCTTGAAAGTTTATCTATTTGGTTGTTAATGCAATTGTTCGGTTGAAAATTAATGTTACTTCGTGAAAAATCACCCTATTTTCCAGATTTTGAGAGAATTCTAGGCTACGCTACTTTTCGGGGGGAGAGGGGGATAAGACAGAAACCCGATCGTCACCGAGGGCTTATGGGGGTGGGGCAAAGTACACTTAATTCCCTATATAAGACCCCCCCCCATTTACGATATTCCTAGAACTGATGGCCTCCGCCGTTCCGTGATGAGAGGAGCCGCGGGGCCTAAAGAGAGGATGTGCTCAGTCAAGCGTGACAAAGAGCTCTAGGGCCGCATTTTCAGCGCGTTAGTTACATCAGGTTGCGCCATGCGTCTAAATCTAACAGAAATGGTTTAAGCGGCCCTGCCTGTTTACGTTTGGATTCCCCGATTTAGGATCAAGGCCAAGGCAAGCGATGCCTGAAACCGGTCTTATATCGGGGGTTGACTGTAGCACATAATTGGTAACGCAGTTTATGGACGACCCCTAAGGAAGAAAATTTCTCAACTGCTGAATATATCTAATATGCATTATAATTACCGATAGACAAAAATCGACCATTTGTTTTGGAATTTTCCCTCTTTTAATCGAAATCGCCACGGAAGAATTATATGCAGAAAATAATATCTTATTGACAAAAGTCTCGTAAAATTTCCTTAATAAATGTTCCAGAATAATATTGTCTTTGTATGCTGAATAGCTTGTAAATAACGATAGCCTCTTTCACCCCTTTTTCCAGAGTAGAGTATAAATGAACGAAAGTGTCGAGTGTAGTCATCAGAAGGAATACAAATCTTCTAAAAGTGATAAGTATCTAAGAGATTTTAATTAAAAAATTGTGGGAATCCCATCATGATGAGCAAAGGAATAGTGAGTATTATGAACAAGCCATTATGAAAGATAAAAGAAAATATACCAAAAAAATACCGAAAAAATCCAGCTATTCGTAACGAAACTTCGGTACACGTAGCCACGGCCTCTAAAAAACAGAGTGAAACATTGAATTTAAATATGAGTTTACACCGAATTAAAAAAATGTATGTGTTTTAATTTTGAATAGCTGCATTCTCCTTCTCCGCTGTGTCATTTTTGTTGCAACTCAAAACACCACCAACTCAGTGTACTTTTGAGGATCGGCGTTATTCTGTGAATAATTCTAATTAGAAATTTCTAAAATTTCCAATTGTAAATTCAATGCTTATGATATTAAAGTGTGATCAAATTTCCCCTGCATATTCTGGGTTACTATAAAATCCAAAATTCGAAATTCCCTGACTTTCTCTGACTTTTTCTTCACCAACTTTTCATTTTCTCTGACCGAGATACATTTTTCTGTAAGGTATAAAAAAAACCATACACCTAGGTAATCAAAAAAGGAATAAAATTTGATACAAAATGTTGAATTTTCAAGACAAAAAACGAATTTTGTACAAAATACTTAAGTTTTCAACTCAAAAATATATAATTTTCAACCAAAAAATCTATTTCCCATAAAACTGTTGAAATCCAAAACAAAAAGAATTTCTACAAAAAGGTTGATTTTGCAACACAAAAATATGAATTTTCGACCAAAAAAGACGAGTTTTTAACAGAATAAATGCATTTTAAACTAAAAAATATTATATTCAAGCGCCAATGGGATAGTTACATTTTGCAGTTTAAAAAATCAATTTTCAACCGAAAAAAAAACATTTTTAATACAGTAGTTCAATTTTCAGCTAAAGAAATGAATTTTCAACTAAAATCATGAATCTTTAACCAAAAAAATGAAATTTTAACCAAATAGTTAGCTTTTCAACAAAAAACAAATGAACAACTTTCAACAAAATGTATGAATTCTTAATTAAAAAAGATCAATTTTCAACAAAAAATAGAAAAGTTGAATTATAAGTTAAAAATATAATTCTAAACAAAAAATAAACAAATTTTTTTTAAATAGTTAAGTTTTCAACAAAAAAAAATGAATTTTCAACCAAAAAGATCAAGTTTCAACTCATGAGATTACTTTTCTACCAAAAAAGGCGAGTTTACAAAAAAAAGATATGAATTTTCAACCAAATAGTTGAATTTTCAACCAAATAGTTGAATTTTCAACTAAAAAGCATTAATGTTCAATTTAGAAAAGTTAAATTTTTGGTTTAAAAAAGTTCTTTTTGAATAAAAAAACGAATTAACAACCAAAAAAATGAATTTTCAACCAAAAAGATTAATTTTCTACCAAAAAAGACGAATTTTCAACCAAAAAAGGTCCATTTGAAACTAGAAATGGTATAGTTATATTTTCAATTGAAAAGATTGATTTTTGACAAAAAAAAATGTATTTTCAAGAAAATACACGAATTTATCCGAATAAAATGAATTTTTAACAAACTAGTTAAATGTTCAACAAAACAAATTTATCTTTAACCAAGAAGGCTAAATTTCTACTAAAAAGACGAATTATCTACCAAATAGTCGAATTTCCAACTGAAAAAGATCAATTTTCAACAAAAAATTGAATAGTTAAGTTTTTGATTAAAAAAATTAATTTTGAACACAAAAATTTTTTTAAAGCAATAGTTTAATTTTTAATGAAGGAGATTAATTTTTAACGAAAATGATTAATATTCACACAAAAAAAGAAATAAATTTTTAACAAAGTGCTTCCACTTTCGACTAAGTAATTAAATTTTCATACAAAAAGGTGAATTCACAAGAAGAAATGTAATAATTGATATTTCAACTAGACAAAATATGAATTTTCGACCGATAAAGACGAGTTTTTAACAAAATAAATGCACTTTAAACTAAAAAATATTTTATTCAAGCGCCAATGGGATAGTTACATTTTGCAGTTAAAAAAATTAATTTTCAACCGAAAAAAAAACATTTTTAATACAGTAGTTCAATTTTCAGCTAAAGAAATGAATTTTCAACTAAAATCATGAATCTTCAACCAAAAAAATGAAATCTTAACCAAATAGTTAGCTTTTCAACAAAAAACAAATGAATTTTCTACCAAAGAAGACCAACTTTCAACAAAATGCATGAATTCTTAATTTCAAAAAATCAATTTTCATCAAAAAATAGAAAAGTTGAATTTTAAGTTGAAAATATAATTCTAAACAAAAAACAAATAAATTTTTAACAAAATAGTTCAATTTTCAACCAAAAAAATGAATTTTCAACCAAAAAGATCAAGTTTCAACTCATTAGATTACTTTTCCACCAAAAAAGGCGAGTTTAAAAAAAAAGATATGAATTTTCAACCGAATAGTTGAATTTTCAACTAAAAAGCATCATGTTCAATTTAGAAAAGTTAAATTTTCGGGTAAAAAAGTTCTTTTTGAATAAAAAAACGAATTAACAACCAAAAAAATGAATTTTCAACCAATAAGATTAATTTTCTACCGAAAAAGACAAATTTTCGATCAAAAAAGGTCAATTTTTAACTAGAAATGGTACAGTTATATTTTCAATTAAAAAGATTGATTTTTGAAAAAAAATATATTTTCAAGAAAATACACGGATTTATCCAAATAAAATGAATTTTTAACAAACTAGTTAAATTTTCAACAAACTAGTTAAATTTTCAACAACAAAAATTCATCTTTAACCAAGAAGACTAAATTTCTACCGAAAAGACGAATTATCAACCAAATAGTCGAATTTCCAACTGAAAAAGATCAATTTTCAACAAAAAATTGAATAGTTAAGTTTTTAATTAAAAAAATAAATTTGCAACACAAAAAAAATTTCAAAGCAATAGTTTAATTTTCAATGAAGGAGATTAGTTTTTAACGAAAATGATTAATATTCACACAAAAAAAAAAAGAATTACATTTTTAACAAAGTGCTTCCACTTTCGACTAAGTAATTGATTTTTCATAAAAAAAGGTGAATTCACAAGAAGAAATGTAATAATTGATATTTCAACTAGAAAAAATTTAATTTTCAACCAAAAACCGTCGAATTCAACCAAAAAAGAAGAATTTAAGAAAAATTGTATCCTCAAAACAAAACGGATTAATTTACAACCTTAAACAGTGTCATTTTTAACAAACAAAAAATCAAATGTCTACGATAAGAGATGCATTTTTAAACCAAAAAGATGTATTTTCAACCAAAGAGTTGAATTTCTACCCAAGAAAGATGTTTCATTTATTAATGAAAACAAATTTCATGCATAATGTTGAATTTGTATGTCAATAAGAACAACTTTTAAATAAAATTGTTAAATTTTCAACAAAATAATAAAATTTTCATTGACGTTCCATGTTCATTCCTTGACTTTCCCTTACCAGTTTTAAATTCTCTAAATTTCTAGAATTCCCTGACCTGTATCAACCCTGATATTAAATGAATTATTCGTTGATCATTTCAATAGAAAAAAGACAAACATGATAAAAGATGATAAAAGAGGATAGAATTCTTAGAAACAGGATTAGATAAAAAATGCGTAAACGGGATAGAAACGGATAGAGTTCTGGAAAAGGGAATGAAATAAAAAGATAGCGACCTGGATAAAAATGGATATTTAAAAAATATTTCCAATTTATGATTCTCCAGAAAAACCTCAAGAAAGTCGTGCATAATCATCAGACGTTAGGATAGGTCAAAGAAAAAAAATTTGGAAATCGAAAATAATTCTATGCGGAAAGGTATATCATATTGTATAAATCTATTTTATAGTTCGAATTGTATTTTTTAAATTTATGAAATTCGAAAAGTAGATCAATTTATATACGGGAATGTTAACATTTATTCACCTTTTTGAATTTCTGATTTGTGATTCATAGTGGAAAGACTTCGAGGAGGCGTTGAGCAGAATTTTTCATAACAATTTATGAGACACTCCATATAATATAAAAAGATGACAGGTTATATATTTTTGGTTCGCTTCTGTCCATTCCTATTCCAAATGTTCTAAAATTTGTTTTCAGCAAGAATACGACTTTTTATGAAATTATGTACATATATTTAAAAAAAAAACACTTTATTTTTCAGATTATTCTCTTGTTGATGGGAGTGGTATCTGTGTTGGCTTCTCCAAGCAGAATTCTTCGTGGACTAGGTGGACAAGGTGAATTTGTTGGGCCTCACGTTGGTCATTCTCATTGTGGATTTGATGGAGAACAAGTAGAATCCCATGGTAAATTAAGTGAACATGGATATGATCATGGACATGATCATAATCATGGTGAGCAACATGGCGGATCACAAGGTGGATCTGAAGGACAAGGAGGATCCCACGATGGATTTCGTGAACATAATCATGGACATGGTGGACATGATAACCACTACTAACAGCATAAATGAATTATAATAAAGTTTATGTCTGCGTTTCGTACCAAAATTCATAAAGTGCATCCTTTGTTACCTGCAGGTAAAAACCACATGTGGTTTTTTCACTTTATGTAAACTCTGAATATTTTATAAGACTGTCAAAAAAGGATGATGATTCTTATTATGCAAAGCATTTTGTATATCTTACGATAATAAAGAATTTATCCAAGATTTAAATCCATGGTTTTTCCACATTTTTTTTAAATTTCCTCTAAACTGCTAAAATCAGTGGATAGGAGTTAAATTTGAGACTAAGATAAATAAGCATATACTCAATAGACACAGGTATATTTAACAAAATCTCACTTATTATTTTCCTCCATCTGAATCTCTTCAGTTTCAATTTGTATTTCTCATTGTAATATAATCTACTGAATGTTATAAAATAATAGTTAGCATTGTCTTGCATACTTCCCTCAGATAATTATTTCAGAGGTCTAAATGTGTTGCAGACATAAATACATAATGTCGGATAAATAAAGATAGCCTCTGAACCCGGCTCGTGAGTATAAATAAGAATAATGATCGATGATAAACATCACAAGTCATATCAATCGTTTGTGAGTAACAACTCTACAAATATTTAATTATAAAATGTAAGATATTCAGCATAAAAGCTGTACAAATGGTGAGTGTAATCAAAACTTTCATATTCCTTATAAATCCTTCATAAAAAGGTCATATTCGAGATAAATTTTGTATTTTATATAAAATAAAATAGTGTATTTCAATTTCGAAACATTGGTATGTTTTTTTAATTTGAAAACTGTACTGTTGCTTTTTTAAATCAGCTCAATACCAAAACTAATCACCATTACTATCAAAGATTTTAACAAATACCCTCTTTCCATTTACGAATATTGGATATTATTTTCAGTGTAAAATCTATAATAAACTGTATTTAGCTTTAATTATAAAAAATCGAAGATAAAATATCAAAATTCAATACAAAGAAATTGCTAAATATCAAATACCTATCGATGGTCTCTTCAGATTTAAAAGTAATTTTATTCTAGCTCTCTCGATTTAATAATATTAACTTACACTTTAAACTTTTCCATAATCATATTTAAGTCGACAAGACTTTGGTGGACCTAAAACCTACTCTCAGTTTGATGGACCACATTGTGAATGCCATAGTGGATAGCTTAGATAAACCGATGGTTTTTCTTTTATTACTTATTGTGAACAAAATTCTAGCTTTTCGTAATGAAAACTAAAGAATAAGCACATTTCACCAGCATATCAAAAGTGTTATTTAATAGTATATTGTGCATCGAGTGGATGGCAGAAGTTGGCGATTCTAGACGAGTGTGAAGTTTGCCGCGCGAGCTCAGCGAGCGCGGCAATTAGGTATTTTCACTTCAAGCACCAGCTAACTTTACTTCGTTGAGTGCTAAGGGGAAAACAATGGACCAAATGCATGGGATTCGGTCCATTTTTTCCCTATTTGGCTAATATCTTCGTAAAAACTAATTTTTTTTATATAAGTTTATTTGAAAAATAGTTTTTATTTTTTATGAACTATTCAACGAAGTAATAAAATGATCATAATTATTATTCATTACGAAGATATTACAAAAATAAAGGTTTGTCCCATGCATTTGACCCATTGTTTTTCCCTCAGCACTCAACGAAGTGAAGTTACCTGACGATGAAATGAAAAAGCCTAATCAAACGTGTCGAATCGCCGTCTCCCATTAGGTTCACATAATACTTTTTCCAACACTCGCGATGGAAATGCGGCTGAGGAGGTTGTCGAGAGACGACGAAGTTGTCGATTTCTCAACTGAATGACGTCACAGTGGTCGAAGTGAGTACTTTTCCCACTGGTGGGAAAAGTAAACTCACTTCGACCACTGTGACGTCATCAGTCGAGGAATCGATAGCTTCGTTGTCTCGAGACGAGCCTCCGAAGTCACATTTCGATCGCGGGTGTTGGACAAACATTATTTTCTCAGCTGCTAATGACCTGATATTTGCCGCATTATCTTCAACTGTCCCAGTTTATAAGTGTATTTAATAATGCAAAATGTTATCCATACAAATTAATGTTCATCTCTAACTAGTAAGTATGATCCACGCGCTATGCGCGCGATTAGTTTCTTACTTTTTATAATTAACAATTCTGATCAGAAATTAATACTAAGGCAGCTTACGTTTCACGGACTTATTAGTATTAAACGTTGGCATTCTGGAATGATGAATTTAAATTCAAATTTTTAATTTGAATATAAACCTAAGTTTTACATAAATTACAGATCTTTTAAGTCGATATCTCATTTCGTATAATCGTGGGATTGTCTCTAAAGAAAATGTTGACAATTATCGTATAGAAATATGCAGTTGATACGTGGCTTTAATATCTATTCAAAAATGAGGGGTGGAAATCCTAATAGTGTTAAGTGCCAATTTTTTCCAAATACGTTTTTTTCCATGGAAATTATTTTCTAGACTTAGGCCAACACTATCGTAGTTTGGAAATCGCGAATCGACCAACAAATTTTTGAATTTTGTCGATTTTTAAGTCCACTACCTGTGGTAGTCCTATTTCTCTTAAGTCCAATGGATTCTCATGAAAAATCCGTTTTTTGTTATGAACGGGCCCGGTTTTAATAAACGTCTTAGGCTTTATGCTTCATCTACCGTCTATCTATTATTTACACCACTTTAGTGTCACATTGAAAAAAAACAATGTTTTCAAACAAGACGGTAATTCTGGATCACAGGTATAAATCTTAACTCCTCAACAGACATTTTGGTATCAAAATCTGATTGAAATAATGTAGATTGCCGTAGCAATGGTGAATCGCAAAAAAGGCGATACTTGTGCAAGTTTTCTCATAATGTACACTGTAGCGAAAATGGAATTAATAGAAATGGGCTGCCATGCCCCTTGGACTTAACTCTCCCTACACTGCTAAAAATGTTTGGAATTCTCCAACACTTCTACAATACAAGTGTAAGGTAAAATTGCAAACACAGTATTGGAATGACGAAATTGCAATACATGTATTGTAAGTGCTGTAAATCGTGAAGCACCGTCGAGCATTCCAATACATGTATTGTAGCGTTTATAAATCGAAAATTGTTAATGGAATTAATGGAATTCACGGAATTCACCAAATTTATGGAATTCACGGCATTCGCGGAATTCGCTAAATTTATGGAACTCACAGAATTAATGGAATTTATGGAATTCACGGAATTCATGGTATTCACGGGATTTATGCAATTCGTGGAATTCACGCAATTCATGAAACTTAAGGAATTAACGGAATTTATGGAATTCATGGCCAACGGCCATGCCACGCTGAAAAAACCAGTTCTCGTCAGATCACTGAAGTTAAGCAGTGTTGGGCGCGGTTAGTACTTGGATGGGTGACCATTCGAGAATACTGTGTGCTGTTGGCATATTATGGGTGTGGTGAGCCCAAACTTGTAGTTATTTATAACTACAAGAAAACTATCCACCTAGACACACTACCCGAATTGGGTAGTGTCAAGCCTACCCTGAAAGGGAAATGGCTTAATGGTATACATACATACATACATACATACATGGAATTCGCGGAATTAATGGAATTCACGGAATTCACAAAATTTATGCCAACGGCCATACCACGCTGAAAAACCCAGTTCTCGTCAGATCACTGAAGTTAAGCAGCGTTGGACGCGGTTAGTACTTGGATGGGTGACCATTCAAGAATACTGACATGAGTGCTTTTGGCACATCGTGGGTGTGGTGAGCCCACACTTGTAGTTATTTATAACTACAAGAAAAACCTAGAAACACTACCCGAATCGGGTAGTGTCACGCCTACCCTGAAAGGGAAATGGTTTAATGGTATA
>CAKNYM010051325.1:300974-318624 GCA_932195095.1 Andricus curvator
CATGGAATTCGCGGAATTCACTAAATTTATGGAACTCACAGAATTCATGGAATTCACGAAATTTATGGAATTCACGGGATTTATGGAATTCATGAAACTCAAGGAATTCACGAAAATTATGGAATTCACGGAATTCATGGAATTCACGGAATTCATAGAATTCGCGGAATTAATTAAATTTATGGAATTCACGGAATTCATGGAATTCACCGAATTCACGGAATTCGCGGAATTCATAGAATTCACGGAATTCATGAAATTCGCAGAAATCACGGAATTCATGGAATTCGTGGAATTCACAGAATTCATGGAATTCACGGAATTCAAGGAATTCATTGAATTTACGAAATTCACTAAATTAACGAAATTAATGGAATTCGCGGAATTCATGGAATTCGCAGAATTCACTGAATTCACTGAATTTACAGAATTCTCGGTATTCACGTTCCATGAATTCCTTGAATTCCGTGAATTCATTGAACTCCATGAATTATTTGAATTCTATGAATTCATTAAATTTTGTAAATTCCTTGAATTCTGTGAATTCAATGAATACCATGAATCGAACGAATTTTTTTAATTTCATGAATTCCGTGAATTCATCAAAATTCATGAATTCCATGAATTCCTTGTATTCCACGCATTCATTGAATACCACGAATTCCTTGAATTTCGTGAATTCCTTGAATTCGTGTATTCCTAGAATTCTTGAATTCCTTGAATTCGTGAATTCCTTGAATTTCGTGAATTTCTTGAATTCCGTAAATTCCTTAAATGTCGTGAACTGCATGCATTCCGCGAATTCCGTGATTTCCTTCAATTCCTTGAAATCCTTGAATGTCGTGAATTCCTTAGATTGCGTGAATTTCGCAAATTCCGGGAATTCCTTGAATTCCATCAATTCCTTGAATTCTGTGAATTCCATTGATTCCGTGAATTCTATGAATTCTGCCAATTCCGTGATTTCCTTTCATTCCGTGAAATTTTTGAGTTCCTTGAATACTATGACTTTCATGAATTCCATAAATTCCGTGAATTCCGTGAAATCCTTGAATTCCGCGAATTCTGTGAATTTTGTGAATTCCATGAATTTCACGAATTCAAGGAATTCCATGAATTCAAGGAATTCCGTGAACTCAAGGAATTCCATGAATTCCTCGAATGCCGTAAATTCCGTGAATTCTTCGAATTCCGTGAATTCATTGAATTCCATGAATTCAGTGATTTCCTTAAATTCCTTGAATTCCGTGAATTCCATGAATTCCTTGAATTTCGTGAACTCCTTAGATTTCGCGAATTCCGTAAATTCCGTGAATTCCTTAAATTCCATCAATTCCTTGAATTCCATCAATTCCGTGAATTCCATTAATTACGTGTATTCTATGAATTCCTTGAATTCTACGAATTCCGCCAATTTCGTGATTTCCTTTAATTCCATGAAATCTTCGAATTCCTTGAATACTATGAATTCCATGAATTCCGTGAATTCCATGAATTCTGTTGATTCAATGAATTTCCTGCATTCCTTGAATTCCGTGAATTCCGCGAATTCGATGAATTCCTTGAATCCCATGAATTCCATGAATTCTGTTGATTCAATGAATTTCCTGCATTCCATGAATTCCGTGAATTTTGTGAAATCCTGATATTCCGTGAATTTCTTGAATTCCATGAATACCTTGAATTCCATATATATATATATATACCATTAAACCATTTCCCTTTCAGGGTAGGCGTGACACTACCCGATTCGGGTAGTGTTTCTAGGTTTTTCTTGTAGTTATAAATAACTACAAGTGTGGGCTCACCACACCCACGATGTGCCAACAGCACTCATGTCAGTATTCTTGAATGGTCACCCATCCAAGTACTAACCGCGTCCAACACTGCTTAACTTCAGTGATCTGACGAGAACTGGGTTTTTCAGCGTGGTATGGCCGTTGGCCAATTCAATTAATTACGTGAATTCTATGAATGTCCTGAGAAATGATTTACGTTTTTTTTCTTCAATTTTTCGGTTCAACAGGTGTCGAGATATCCAGCCGCCAATATGATACAGAAGTGTTACTGGCTACTGGAAATGTATTGTAAAATTCCAATACATGTGAGGTACCATTGCAGTACCAGCATTTGGGAACTACAACATTTTGTATTGTAGCGTTATAGTCCAGTCAATGAAGGATTTAAAAAACGAATTCGGAAAAGTAGATTTTTTTTTTCACGGATACGTTGGGGATGACTTTATAAAGATACTGTAAAAAGTCCCCAACCATATGTGTACGGCAACGGCCGCCATTTTAGGTCGAAAATGGTCATGATAAAAATGTTCACAATTTTATAGTGCACAGAAAAGGTTCTTACAGTTGTAGACGTATTATCAACGGTTACGCTATAAAATTGGATTAACTGCGCAATTGTGCGATTTCTGAACAAATACAGTAAAACTGAAAATATCCTGGAAAGAACTTCGGAAATGGATCAGGCTATTTGCACTGGAGCAAATGCATGTTCCTGTTTGAAAAAAAAACCGACCAACTCATTTGCATTACAAATTATCAGTATAAAATGAGCTCAACTTCAGTGTCCAATTTGACATGCTTAAGGGAATGATTTTGAGATGAAACTTCTTGTAATTGTTCCTCCATATTCATAAAATATATTTCCCAATTTTCAGGTCAGAATAATAATACTTAAGTCCTCTTTTAATCCTTTTCTAAAAAGGACATGCATTTCAGACAACTTCATATTGCGTTCCTCATTACGCGTTACCTGTTAGCTAACTTCATGCGTAGTGCGTAAACCTTATTGGTTAATCATTTGGCGCGGATTTCGAATTTGAGATTGAGTCAATATAGGCACTACCACAAACGCACTACGCAAACTCCGCCTTAGCGCAGTCTGGCAGGTCTGATCTGAATCGATTAATTCAATCAATGAATCTCGAAAGCGAATACGATTAATTGTAGTGGCATGATCCAACCCATTCACGATCTAGCCGAAAAACGTTCCATTTTCGTCCAACTCGCGCATACTAGCTCCACGGCCAAATTGGTTGACATTCAATACAACCGCTAGCTGTCCATTTAGGTGTAGTGTCATGATCCAACCCACTCATGGTCTAGCCGAAAAACGTTCCAATTTCGTCCAACTCGCACATACCAGCTCCACGGCCATCTTGGTTAACAGTCAACACAAACACGAATATGGCGGTGTAGCTGGTATCGTTGCTGATTAGCTGCATTTTTTTTACTTGCGTGTGGATCAGTGATGCTAATAGACCGCGACTTTTTCAACTGCGCAAGCGTTGCGTTGGAAGGGGAAAGCCACGTTATTGGCCGCAATACGCGCGCTTATTTCAAATGCTTCAAATGTACACAAATATGGTGACGGACTAAAAATAAGGAATAATGGTACTTCTATTTTTAAGTCGAGAAATTATATTAATTTTTGTTAATATGGTTCATATATATTATTATTACTGCAATAACTATAAGTTATTGCATTAAGTTATATATAATAGTATATACATATATTTTATGCAATTTTTAGGTCCAAAAATATATATCCTGCTGATCTTTTTTTATTTTTCACTTTAGGGAAGAATATTAGATTTTATTCTTTATCTTTTATATTATTTGACTTCTAGATTTTTAAAATATTTTTTTGGGGGGGGGGGGGGTAAGGGTCTGATTGAAAAAAATATTTTTGACGCTCTTTGACCCAGAGTTGACTATAGCGGAACTGATAGCTTCTAATCAACTAATACCGTGATATATCCTGTTATCGCAGAAAATCACGGATCTAGAGGACAAAACCATTTACGATTTTTAGACAACTTTGATATTTTAATAGGATATTAAGTACATGACATTTTCTATAGTAATAATAATAAAATACTGTATTATCATGGATCTTATAGTTATTGCAGTAACATATATGAACCATATTAACATAAATTATTATAATTTCTCGACTTGAAAATAAAAATGAATGTGTGTGGCCTTCCCCTTGCCACGCAAAGCGTGCGCAGTTGACTGGTGTGAATTGGATCATGTGTAGTGTGATCAAGTGTGGTTACATTCAGTGTAGTGTGGTTACACTGTGTTACACCTTCAATAAGGCGATTCTAATGCAACAATTATTCTAATCCAATATTCATGATGACATCGAGTACATACGAGTTTACTTCAGATGAGGAGATAGCAGCATTAAAAAAAGTACATGCATTTCGGCTAACTTCATGCGTAGTCCCTAAACCCTATTGGTAAATTCAGTTAGCCATTTACATCTAATGTCAGTCATAATAGAATCAGCCAATCAGCTGTCGAGAATCGAAAGCAAGATTCGATAAGTCGATAATGTAAAAAAGATTCGATAACTCGACAATTCAAGTAGGCGCAAATTTCAAAAGAGTCTACATTTCTGGCTTAAGTATTATAATGAATTAATACAGTAGTTTGAAAATTTGATTACAAGGGATCGACGCGTTTTTCTTTTGTTTATATCGTTGTATCCTTTTTAACTTCACAGAAATTATATTCTCACCTTTATTTAAACAAAAGAAAAACGCGTAACGTAGTTTATGAATGATCCCTAAGTGTGTTTAAGTCGAATTAGTTATAATTTATTGTTAGTTTCTCTAAACATAGGAGAAAGGGAAGAAAGAGTTTTCAAAATTCAAAACAAAATCCAAATTTTGAGGTATCTTGAAAACGTTTAGAGATACACGAAAACTGACAACATTTTCAGGGTTCTCTAAAGGGGGATGGTCCTCAACCATACCTCGACCCAAACCAGTAAACAAATTTTCAAAATTCGAAAAAAATCCAAAATCTTAAATGATCTCTAAAAGGGTCACAGATACGTGAAAACTGACAAAATTTTAAAATTCTACAGAGGGGGTTTGTTTTTGACAAATTCAAACTAATCTAATAATAAGATTTTTTAAATACAAACAAAAAAAAAATTAAAATTTTGAGTTATTTTGAAAACGGGGCGAGACACGCGAAAACTGACAGCATTTCCAGGCTTTTCTAAAGGGTCTCTGGCCACCCCGACGTAAAAAATTAAACAGATTTTCGGAATTAAAAAAAAATTAATTTTGAATCATCTCAAAAACGGTCAGAGATACGTGAAAACTAAGTAAATCTTAAGGTTTTTGTGGAGGATGTTTATTTTTTACCAATTTGAACTAACCCAATTAAAAGATTTTTCAAATTAAAAAAAAGTTGAGTTATCTAGATAGAACGCGGTGAGAGATACGCGTAAACTCATAACATTTTCAGGAGTTTCTAAAGGAGTATGGTCCTCGGCAACACCGATTTAAACCAGTAAACAAAATTTCAGAATGAAAAAAAATCAACATTTTGAATCTCGAAAATGGTCATGAAACGTGAAAACTAAGTAAATTTTAAGGTTTTTATAGAGGGGGTTTGTTTTTGACCAATTTCAACTAACTCAATTAAACGATTTTCAAAATTTAAAAAAATGCAATTTTTGAGTTATCTTCAAAACGGTGAGAGATACACGAAAACTGAAAACATTTTCAGACACTGAGTTAGTTCGAGTTTTCGACAAACTCGAACTAACCCAATAGAAAGATTTAAGAATTTAGGAACATATTCAAAAATTTTATTTATCTCGAAAACGGTAAGAGATACGCGAAAACTAACCAAATTTTCACGGCTTGATGAAGGTCCTCAAACCACCCCGAACTAACAGTAAAGTAGAGTAAAGTAGTCATACGCGAAAACTGACCAAATTTTCAGGATATTCCTGACCGGAATTGTCCTCGGGCGCCCAGAATCAGCCCAGTAGCGTGATTTCCAAAATAAAAATGTTGAGTTATCTAAAAACGAGAAGATACATTAAAACTGAAAAACGTTCGGGATTTTGTAAAGGCTGATGGTCCTCGGCCACCATGAATAAACCCAGCAAAAATCTTCAAAATTATTTAAAAAAAATGTTGAATGATCTCGCAATCAGTGAGATACGTGAAACTGACAAAATTTTCAGGTTATTATACAAGGGCTGGTCTTCGGCCACCACAAATTAGCCCAATAAAAAGATTTTCAAAAGGAAAAAATCCAAATTTTGAATTATGTCGAAAACGATGAGACATATGCGAAAACTTGAAAATTAATAATAAATAACACATAGTATTAATATTTACGAAATCTGATACATTTTCAGATTTTCGGACAACGTTAAAAAATACGTGAAAACTGTCAAAATTTCAGAAATTTTTTAGAAGGGGATAGATTCATTCGGACTGAAAATTATTGAATGGCGAGTTCGGATTGATTTGGATTGAGTCGGATTGAAGTTGTTGTACTTGTACGTGCAAGAATTGAGAAGGATTGAAAAGACATTTTGGATGAGCCACGGATTCATTGGATTGGGCGCACGGACTTGCGAGCTTGGATATGGGATGTGTCTTGGATTCATTCGGATTGGGCATCGGACTGAGAAGGAGTGAAAATTTGTTTCCGATTGGTGCGTTATTCATTCGGATTGGTTTTGGATTCACATTTATCCACTCGGACTGGTGTCAGATTCAGTCGGATTCATTCTGGTTGAATTCAAGAAGTCCCACGTATTCAAAAGGATTGGAGGCACGGATTGAAAAATTGATTCTGTATGGGTTTGAGTTGAAGTTGGTGCTGATACATCAGTGGAGAAGGATTGATAAGTGAGCCTCGAATCCATTCATGTATTGAGATTGGGTTTTAATTTGGGATTGAAAGATGGATCGAGAAGGGTTGAAGGGGATTGAAAAGTTGCTTCGAATTGTTTCAGATTAAATCGAATTGGTTCGAACTCCAACATAAATTAAAAAGATAATTACAAAATATTTCAAATCACGAGAACACGCGCGCTCCAGCGCGCGATCATCGGTCTCGTACTTTAAATAAGTAAATTTCAAAATTGAAGCTATGAGGCAGGCAGCAGCGGTGATTATGAGTCCTAATGGCAACAATGGGAGCGGGGGCGAGAACGGCTACCTCGGTCTGTTATGTTGAACCCTTCGAAATTTTTTTTTGCTCACTTTTCCCAACAATATAAAAGACCGAGGTAGCCGTTCTTGTCCCCGCTCCCATTGTTGCCATTAGGACTCATAATCGCCGCTGCTGCCTACCTCATAGCTTCAATTTTGAAATTTACTTATTTGAAGTATTAAAAGAGGACTTAAATATTATTATTCGGACCTGAAAATTGGGAAATATATTGTATGAATATGGAGGAACAATTACAAGAAGTTTCATCTCAAAATCATTCCCTTAAGCATGTCAAATTGGACACTGAAGTTGAGCTCATTTTATACTGATAATTTGTAATGCAAATGAGTTGGTCGGTTTTTTTTAAACAGGAACATGCATTTGCTCCAGTGCGAATCGCCTGGTCTATTTCCGAGGTTCTTTCCAGGATATTTTCAGTTTTACTGTATTTGTTCAGAAATCGCACAATTGTGCAGTTAATCCAATTTTATAGCGTAACCGTTGATAATACGTCTACAACTGTTAGAACCTTTTCTTTGCACTATAAAATTGTGAACATTTTTTAACATAACCATTTTCGACCTAAAATAAACCGTTCTCGAGTTATTTGAAAAAACATGTTATTGTTTAACACTTTCCATCATGGCGGCCGTTGCCGTACACATATGGCTGGGGACTTTTTACAGTATCTTTATAAAGTCATCCCCAATGTATCCGTGAGAAACAAATTCTACTTTTCCGAATTCGTTTTTTTGAGTGAAATTTGTTCCCCGTTGACTGGACTATTACCTTACGTTTCGGAAATAAACTTCCAATACATTTGTTGGAAGTTTCGAGCGGAAATTTTTAACAGTGTACATTTTGAGAGCTAATAACTTTTTGGGACATTAGAATTCGTAGATTCAACTCCATAATATAATCACTTGGGTAAAAAAGAACGTAACAATTGAAAGTTATAAATTTTCATGAACATACATGGAAATTATGATGTTTTTCCGTCGCGTCGTCCTGAAAAATTCGGAAAGATTTTTGTCCTTCAAATGTTAAACATAATTCGAAAAGTTTGATTGTTTTTATTATTTTCTTTTGAGAGGGAATCGGAAGAGTTTTAACCGATTTTCAGCTGATAGGTCACATTTAGAAGGTTGCATCTATCGTCGAAATATCCTTATGAACCATCGATGTAAAGGATCTATTATAAAATGCATTAAATTATATTTTTCACTATATTATTTCTTTTAAGGAGATAAAGCAGAAGATTTTCATTGCTAAAATCGTTTGAGAACGGAAGATTCGGAAATTTGAGGTTTATGAAAACAGAATAACATTTTACACAAATTTTAATTCGTCAATTCTGTACATAAACAAATCAAAAGCATTAGAAAAATACTTCCATGACTTACCTTTACACATATATTATTTTCTCCTAAGGTTGATACAATATGCATCAGTGCAAGATAGGTCAGTTCTTTATTATGCACACCTTATTATTACACAAAATCTCGTTTAAAAATTTAAAAATTTGACAAAATATAAATATTTGACAAACCTACAAATACACCACCTTAACGCAAATCAAATCCAATCAGGTTTTTGTCAACACTAGGCTCAATACCTCGTTACATCTCGTTTTTTTTTTAGATTAGAATAATACTTTACAATTTTATTTCATAATTCATGCAAAACATTTATTTATTAAAGAATCTCGTTAATCGCGAATTCATCACTGAACACAGTCAGTTTTTAAACAATAGGAATTTATCGACAATTAGGTATGTTAATAAATTCTTGCCTATTATCGAATGGGTTTAGTACCCGCATGTGTATATATAGGTACTCTCGTAAAGATATAATGGCTTTTGTAGATAAAAATATCCATTGCGCAAATCTTAAATACACAATTTCTAGGAGTTCTGATAGTTTTGACGTTTAGAGTCATCTAATCGTCAGTTCCTTTCACCTCATGAGTAACGACGTCTCGTGAAAATCAAACTTGTTATCGGCCTCAAGAAAAAGTGCGTTTTGTTTCATAGAAGATTTATCATTTGGGTAACAAATTTGAATTTGTGTAATTTATAGCGATCCCTGACAATTCCAGTTTTCTCCAGGTATGTCTAGATTTTTCCATTTGTGAATGATTAAATTGTAACTAATTAAGTTTACTAAAAAATCATAAAATTAAAAAAAAAGGAGTAATTGAAGGATGGTCCAAAACAGACTTGTCTGAAATGGCACCCCTACAAATTTTTCCATTTGGTGACAAACTGTCCCCTGAATTTATGTAGAACTCAAAAAATATATATTTAGTGGCCTTGAAGGCTCATAACAGGCTCATAGCACGGTGATTGCGAATACAGAAATTAATAATACTAAAAAAACAAAATTATGTAATTTTGAAAAGTGTTGCTAAAATCCATGAATTTGATGAATAATAAAAACTAGCTTTTTAATTATTTTCATAGGTTATTAAAATTCAGAGCATATTTGACATAATAATATTTTCAATCAAATCTATTTTCCTGTGAGATTAGTGGAAATGATAAAAAGATGTTCGATTCAAAAAAGTATAAATTTACTGTTACAAATAAAGAAAAAACATAGGTATTCAATTAAATTGCAATTTTCAGAACAAATTTAGGCATCCTCGAAAAAGTTCCGTGATTTTGAAAAAAATATTCCCTGATCTTTTCAGGTTTTCCAGGTTAGTAGACACTAGGGTGGGCCAAATTATTTTTCTCGATTCTTCAGGCACATCGCCCCTCAATTTGTTCCACTCCACAAAAAAATAAATGCGTTTTTTTAATGATATTTAGAGATTCCGCAAGTCTCATGAAGTTTAACACGTATTTCCCATAGGAAAAAAAACGTTTTTGTACATTTTTTTCCGAATCATCAATATTAGGTGAATCGAGTTGCAACGCGAAATTTCTCTTCACAATTAGCCATAGAATATGAATCAAAAATTACATTTCAAATATCACCCACATAAGTCTGTTTTATATGGTTCCCAAAAAAACACATAAATGAACAATTGGGTTTTGTGAGTTTTTAGCGCTAATTTTGATTTTTTACGGTTTTTTTTAATTGTTTCTAATACATGAAGTGTTGCTTTATATTGATAATGAGATGTTTAAATTAATTTTTCAAACAATTTATTATTGTTTATAGCAATTTTTTCTTAGAACAGAGCAGTTAGAAAATCTCGGGTTTTTCCAAAATTTCGAACTTGTTTTTATCTTTTCAGTTAGAGCAAGGCAATAATCAATTAAATTCAATAGATATAATTGTTTAAATCATTTATTATTATTTATGATAATATTCTCTTTAAACTATTCTCGAAAGTTGCAGTTTTTTCTAAAACTTTCCACCTCTTGTCCACTTTTCAATTAGCGTGAGGTATTAAATTAAGTTAACAAAAATAATTGTTTAAACAATTTATCATTATTTTCAATAATATTCTCTGCTAGAAAGTTGCAGGGATTTTTGAAATTTTCATTTTTTTTACATTTTAGTTAGGAACAAAAATAATAAATATTATTAATAATATTAATTTAAACAAAAAGGCTCTCAGTAACTAATTCAAGATAAATTTACATTTAATATGATTCATATAGAAAGTTTCAAGAATATTTCAAACATCTGTTTTATTTCAGAAAAATACATTCACAAAAAAGAAAGAGATTGTTGTAAAATGATTTCCTAGGGGAAAAAGTAGAAGCTTATCGATTATTTAAATTAGTAGAGCTGTCAAACTTTATTTTGAATTTTATTTGGTGCGAATTTATTGAAGAGCGACTTTACCCTATATATGAGCGATTTCACCCAATTTATAAACAATAGTAATAGTTATGATAGCAAAAGTTATAAAAAATAATAATTTTTTTAAACAATTTTTTGGTAACTTGAATTAATTATTACCTCACTAAGTGACAAGAGAACAAAAAGTTCAAAATTTTTTTAAAAAACGCAACTATCTAGAATTAATATAGGATAAGATAGTCATAAACAGTAATAGTTTGTTTAAACAATTATTTTTGTTGAATTGCATTAATTATTACCTCACTTTAGATGAAAAGTGGACAAAAATTGGAATTTTTTTAGAAAAAACCGCAACTTTCTAACATTATTCAAAGAAAATAGTATAAAAAATAAAAATTACTGGTTTAAACAATCATTTATGTTAAATTTAATTCATCTAACTGAGAAGTTTAAAATAAGTTGAACATTCGGAAGAACAGCGAGTTTCTAACTATTCTAAGAGAAGATTGCTAAAAACAATAATAAATTGTTTTTAAAATGTATTTAAACATCTAATTATCGGCCTAAAGTGTATTTTTATTTTAGAAACAATTTATATTTTTTTTAAACCGCAAAAAAACATAATTAGCTCCAAAAACTGGCAAAACCCAATTTTTTACATATGGAGTTTTTTTGGGACCCTATAAACAGACTTATGGCGGTAATATTTAAGAATTAATTGGACCACCCTAGTGGACAACCTGATGAATGTGTAAATAATATTTTTTCTTAGAAAAACATACTGCAAAAACTTTTTAAATTAAACCCAAGGCTCATTATGTGAATTTTCTAAAAAGATGTTGGTAAAAATAGTAAAATTAGAATGCTTTAAATTGAAACTTTTAATAATATTAATAATATGATCGAAAAAATTTAATTGATTATTTTGATCCTTGATATAATAAAAGTTTTAAATTAGGAAAAGAAAAAATATGCCAACCTGCTAAATATAATTTCAAGGTGAGCTGAAAATCTTGATTGGTGCATTTGATTGTTTTAAATTTAAACTTAGGGTAATTGTGTTTAAAATGGACATCTTAGCATTAATCAGTTTGATATTTTCAGGAATTAAATAATTTCTAGAAAACGATTCTGATAAATGGTACTTTGACAGTTTTTCTAGAATGTCCAAAGAAGACTTTGAATTCGGATTTATTCAATTATTTAAAGTTTTTAATTTAAAACGTTTATTCAAGTGACTGAGGTCATTTCAGGTTAAAATTAATTATTTAATTATTCAATGGGTTTAATTTGTTTCTCAGCTATAAAATATAATTATTTTCAAATAATACAATTTTGAAAGATTTAAAAATGAAACCAAACCATTTTCAAGGTTTCGATATATGCTTCCAATTCAAGATTGTTTAATATTACACGATTTTAGTTTCAAATAATATATTGTTGAAAGTTTGAAGCTGAAAGCAGATCAACAATATCATTTTTTTATAATTTACAGTTTTGAACGATTTAAGAAAGGGTGAAGTCATAAAACTTTTAAAATATTTGAAATCATTGTGACTCTTTTATATAGGTAAGAGACTTTACTCATGCTTGAAATTAAAAAATTGCAATAGTAATAGATTTTAACAATTTAATTATGTTTACTAAAACTAATATTAGAAGTCATAAAGGTTAAAGGCCTCTTCTTTATTAGAAGTATTTCAGTACATAAAAAAACATTATTTCCTATCACACTTATGTATTTCTAAACTTTAAATCCTTTAAATAATAAAACGAACAAATTAAAAAAAAAACGGGAATAAAAAAAAGCAAAAGCATCTCTGCGAACCAACTTCATGCTGCGAACATAATGTATTAGCTGCGAACAGAAACAACTTCATGCTGCAAACACTAACTTGTCGATTATTATTAT
Source organism: Andricus curvator (assembly GCA_932195095.1). Classification (NCBI taxonomy): domain Eukaryota; kingdom Metazoa; phylum Arthropoda; class Insecta; order Hymenoptera; family Cynipidae; genus Andricus; species Andricus curvator. Next base: position 313,644 of record CAKNYM010051325.1, read on the forward strand.
TAATTTATATTTTTATTGTTTAAAATCTTTTTTCAGCGGTATTTATTTAATTTCACGATACTTTCGTACAAAAAACTGGCCTTTGTTTCTTTTAACCAGTTAATTATTAAATATTGACCATCTTAGCGGGGTGACCGTTTTAGACACAATTCCCCTACCCTGGGGCCATTTATTCAAATTTTTTGTAAACGGTTGCTTTTGGTATGCAAAATAAATCGACATCGTCTGATCGTTTGCACGTTGAACAATAAATAAAATTCGAAGAAGAAGGAGTTGTGGTAATTAACTCAGTGACTGACAATTCTGACTTCAGTGTCTTCTTTGATTTCTCAACAGAGTGAGTCGTTCCTCGGAAGGTCGTTTTTTAATTAGTGTTGACTTGAGTCTCAGCAAAAAGCTGGTGCGGGAATTTAGTGCCTTCTTTTCTGAATGTCTTTATTGTTTTTGATTTTCATCGAGTAAATACGTCATTCTTATGGCATTATAAAAACTTTTTTACTTCCTTATACGTTCTCTCAATCCTGAAAGGAAGCGTCCATTAATTACGTAAGGCTCTTTCTAATAATTTGTTTAAATGTGCTAATTGAAACCTGTTTTGGCTGTTGAAATTACTTTTTATACTATTATATACACATAAGGGGTGTTAAAAAAAAGATTCAAATCTAAACTGCATTTTCGATTTTTTGTTCCTTTTTGGATTAAAAATGAACCACGTGGAAGGAGAAATAAATCGGATAATATTTAGAGGTCCCGTCGCGAATTTGTCGGTTTTTACAGAGAAATTATATAGAATACAAAAGATGCGGCTCATTAAAATGAATATTTTCTATCATAAGTTTTTTTATTATTATGCATACTTCAGAATATATGCGTAGAAAATTGTTTGAAAGATACATGAATCATCTATTCTACTTAATAAAAAGATCTCAATATACATTCACATTATTTTGTGTTCTTAAAAAACAATTCATATAAATATGTAAAATTGATATTTTTCAAAAATTGGTTATGATGAACGCTTCTTTATACTAATTTTCTTCATATATCTCCTTAAGTATGCATAATTATGAAAAAAAACTGATATAAAAATACTTATTTCAAGAAGTTGCATCTGTTATATTCTATATAATTTTGGGTTACGATCAGCCCTTTTCAACAAAAATTAATTTTTCCGTAAAAACAGACAAATTCGCGATGTGTGACCACCGAATGTTATCAGATTTATTTCTCCTTCCACGGGATTCATTTTTATCCCAAAAGGGACAAAAAAATTGAAAATACAAGTTGAAATTTGGACTTCCTTTTTTTGAACACCTCTATTGCACATTATGTCATTATTTGTTTTAATTCTTTTTTATTGTATAATATTTAATATAATAACCCAGTGAATTCTTTTGAAATTTTTTAAAGTCGTTTAAAATTTTTTAAATCATATGAAAATTCCTAGAAATCCTTCAAAATTCCGTTATATATTTTAAAATATTACGAAATCATCTAAAATCCGTGTACATACTCTTTGAAGTCTTTTGAAATCCCTTACAATTTTTTGAAATCCCGTAACATCATCGAAAACGGTTTAAAACTCTTCAAATCCGTTAAAATTCCTTAAACCCTTTAAAATATTTGCAAATCTTATGAAATTCCTTCAAATACCTTCAAATCTTTAAAATCAAATAAAAAACCTCTGATATCCTTCGAAATTCGTGAAAATACTTTTGTATACCTCTTGAAATTTTTAAAAATCTTTTGAAATCTTTGCATATGTGTTGAAATTTCTTTAACACTATTGAGATAACTAGAAATCCTTTAAAAACTGTGATAATCCCTTAAAAATTTGTAAGACTCCGTAAAATCGTTTGAAAACACTTGAAATCGCTTGAAATCTTCAAAGTTTGATAAAAATCTCTTAACATCCGTGGAAATCCTTTAAAATCTCTAAAAATCGGCTAAAATCCTATTTACGTAAAATATTTCAAAAAATTACGAGATCACTTCAAATCTATGAAATCTCTTTAATTTTCATTGAAATATTTTTAATCCGTGGGCATTTTTCCGAATCTCTTAAAATCTCTTTAAAAATGTTAAAATTCACTAAAAATGTTTAAAGGCCCTAAAAAGTCCTGGAAATTATTTAAAATCCTTTGCAATTCCGTGACATCCTCTTTAAACCTCTCTTAAAAACCGTTAAAATCCCTTAAAATCCTTTGAAATATTCGCAAATCTTTTGAAATCTTATGAAATTCCTTCAAATTTTCGAAATACAAATAAAATCCCCTGATATCCTGCAAAATGCGTGAATATGCTTTTGTAAATCTCTTGCAATTCTTCAAAATTCTTTTAAATCTTTGTGAAACTGTCGATATCCCTTTAAAATTATTGAGCTGCTTGGAAGCCCCTTAAAATTCTGTGAGATTCATTAAAATCTTTTGAAACTCTTCAAATCGCTCGAAGTCTTCAAAATCCTTAAAAAATCCCTTGAAATCCATGGAAATAATTTAAAATCTCTAAAAATTCTTGAAATTCCGTGAAATATTTCGAAAAATTACGAGATCCCTTCAAATTTACAAAATTCATTGAAATCTTTTAAATCCGTGGGAATCTTGCCGAGTCTCTTAAAATATCTTAAAATGCTTCAAAATTCATAAAAATCTTTTAAAAGGCCTAAAAAGTCCTGAAAATTCCTTAAAATCCTTTATAATATATGAAAATCCTTCAAAATTCCGTTAAATTTTTTTCAAATCTTAAAAAATCCTCTAAAATCCGTGGATATAATTCCAAATCTTGCAATTCCAATTACAATCCCCTGACATTCTTCAAAATTCGTGAAAATACTTGGGTATTTCTTGAAATTCTTCAAGGTCCTTTGAAATCCCGTGACTTATTTTGAAATATGCTGTAAAAATATGAAATCTCACCTAAGAAGGAGGAGGGGGCTCATAAAAATCTTACGAATCCTTGCAATAGAAGGGGAGGAAGTCTAAAATTTTTAAAACCATCCTTATGTCATTAATGGACGTTCGCAAAGACAAAAAAAGAATTAGGATTAATATTTTAATAATAAAACTAAATAAAAATATTATAAATGTTGACTAAGTGCTAAGTTCTTTAATATATAAATTATTTTTCCTTAACAAAATATTACACTTTTTTAAAGTATGATTGAATCTCTTGGCTGTGAACTTGTAAATTTTTGGTGTTTCAGTTCAGAATTGGATAGATAGATTATCATGAAGGAACTTCTGGTGCCATGTATTTTTATTTTAATGTGGGGTTTGGAAGCTAATGCGGACACATTCGAGGTCCTTACGATTCCGTATGATAAAATATTTCCGGAACGTTATGGACAAAATGGACAACATGGACACCATGGACAATATGGACAAAATGGACATAATTATCAAAGACCTGGGTACCAACAACCACAAAGGCCAGGATATCAACCAAATTATCCAAATTATCAACAACCTGATGCAAGTATCTCAGCCGGTGATTGGGTGTGTCGGAATCCTTCCAGTGGAGATATGGTACCTAATTATTTAATTTCTATTTGAAAGAATTCAGCTAAAAGGATTCGCCCATATGGGCGATGCCCATTTGGTCGCCATCTACCCACTACCCACCTTCCCGTATAATTTATAAATAAAGGCCCTTATTGTCGATATATTTTAATAAATTAAATGTCGCTCAACATTTATAATTATGTTAAATTGAAAGAGTTTTTGAAAACAGGGTGTCTAGCGACTCGGGAAAATGGAAATTTTGTGCATCTTGAAAAATATGGGAAGCATTCATCTTCTATTAATAACTAAAATTTCCAGTAATTATAAATTAACAGAACAAATCATAATTTTTTTTAAAAATTGTTCTCTTCCACTGAAAGTATCCAAATTTTTCTGGAATGTAACTGTAAGCGTAAGGTTTAAAATTTTCTTAATTGCCTTTGAAGCAACCTGGAAAAGACCGCAATTCCGGTATGAAAAATTTAGTTAAGAAGTTGTATTCAAAATTCCATCAGATGATAAGAAAATATCCAAATAGCACTTCTATATATAAGGCTTAGGTTATACATAATAAAATCTTTAAGAAATTCAAAAGACCACTATTTTGTCTGCAAAACACTTCTAATTTTTAACTTATTAGGGTCATTAACATATCGCTGGAATCGCCAAAAAAACGTAGATTTCGCATATAATATTTCTAAATTAGTAGTTGCAAAAGGTAAAAATGCCCCCCCCCCCCCCTCCTGCTAGCAAGAGTCGGTGGCAGAAGCCTGGCGATCCCTTATCTGCGTGAGGGGAAGTTGGGTAGTGGGTAGACCGCTGCCGGTGACTTGCGTCCTATGACCTATGGTCGAAATCGAGAGGGGCCTGGCTGACTTGCGTCCTCACCCTCCGTTCCTTCTTTCCCTCTCCACTCGTCGCTTCACTCATTTTCATTCACCCGTTATTTCCCTAATTTTCCCTTCGCACTTTTTCCAGGCTTAGGACTGGCAGCGTTCTCTACTGTACTACTTTATACTTTTGATGCTGACGTGTTAAAAAAATGTAGGGAAATATGTATTGTCAATAATAAACAGACAATAATATCAAGTTAATAATATTAAATTGTCAAGCTATAAAAAAGCTGGCAAATAAAATAAATACACATATTTCCCATTGAATGGGCTATTTATTTAACTTTGAGCTAAAACTGGAATTTCATAAAATACTAAAAATAGCCATTGTCAGATAAAAAATAATATTAAAATAGCTTGTTGTTTTCAGCATATTCCTATCTAACATATTATTATTATCGATTAGCGATTCGAACTCGAAAGTTCATCACCTCATCTACCCGAAACCGCCACGCATCTCTATCCTGTGCATCCTCCATCCAGTTTAAGTAATCACGTCCTAGTTCTTTTAGATCATCCCTTACATTTTTCTCCCATCTGTTTCTCGGTCTGCCTAGAGGTCTCTTACCAATCGGTTTCCCTCTTAAA
>CAKNYM010051325.1:319024-338927 GCA_932195095.1 Andricus curvator
AGACCCGAGGTATTTAAACTCGTTAACCCTTTCGAATTTCATATTTCCGGCCATAAGATCCCCGCCTACATTACTTTGTTCGGATCTGACGACGGTCATATATTTTGTCTTTGATTCGCTAACTTCCAAACCAATATCTTTGGCTTTTGTGATCAAGATTTCTGCGTTTTTAGCTACGGTTTCTTTATCATCCCCTAGTAGGTCGAGATCATCCGCATACCCAAGAATTTGTATTATCCCATTGAGGGTAGCACCGGTCGAATTCACTTGTACTTGTCTGACCACGTATTCTAAAACTAAGTTGAAAAGGACGCACGAAAGTGCATCGCCCTGTTTCAAGCCATCGCGGATCGAAAACTCTTCCGATAAACTTCCGTTTGCACGTATTCTACCCCTACTGCCGCTTAAGCAAATTTCGATAAGTCTAACTAATTTTCTTGGTACACCCAAGAACTCTAGGATCTTATAACATGAAGGCACAAGTGAAATTCCCCGATAATTGTTACATTTCGTTTTATCACCTTTTTAAAGATAGGAATAATAATAGAGGTATTCCATTCCTCCGGCATGCGTTCTGTTTTCCAAACTGCGCGTATTAATTTACAAATTTGCCTTGTGAGGCAAGGGCCTCCATTTTTTATCAGTTCTGACGGTAGGTCGTCAATGCCCGCGACTTTGTTATTTTTTAACTTCTTTATGGCCATTTCTATTTCTATATCAGTAGGATCATCAATTAGTAAATCCGCAGTGTGGATTTCACCGAGACTACCTTCAACGGGGGCTTCGCGTACATTTAATAACTTATCGAAATAGTTTTTCCATAAATTCAGTCTCTCTGTCGCATCGGCTACTAGATTGCCATTTTCGTCCCTCATTACTTCGCGTCTACTTTGAAAGCCTTTCCTTATAAAATTGATTCCCCTGTACATCTCACGCGGGTTATTTTGTTTATTATGCGTTTCTATTGCTAGTATTTTATTCTTTTCGCACTCCCTTTTCTTGGATCTATAAAGCCTATTTGTACTTTTACTAATCTCGAGATACTTCTTATGTGTTTGATCGCACTTATTTTGTAAACTAATTAGTTTGGCCTTCCGTCGTTTTTCAAACCAAAGTTTGCACTCTTCGTCAAACCATGGTTTGCTTTTGGTTACTTTCTTTAAACCTATAGTAAGTTTCGCGGCTGTCTTTATCGCCTTTTTCATATTGCTCCACAGGGTTTCCGAGTCCTCCATGTAATTATCGTTATCGTCGCTGTGTTCTTGGAGAACGTCGAAACTATTAGAAATCTCAACTTGATAATTTAATATTTCTGTTGGTGTTTTAAACTTATCTATATTGAAACGAACTGTTGGCTCTGTGCGGCTTGTTTTCTTACTTAACGCTAGCCTAGATCTTAGTTTTACTATCACGAGGAAGTGGTCTGAATTTAAATCCGCTCCCCTGTACGATCTTATATCGAGAATGTTTGTATGACGTCTTCTGTCAATTAGAACGTGATCAATCTGATTGTGAGTGTTACCATCTGGTGATGTCCAGGTGGCCTTATGTATATTTTTATGCTTGAAAAATGTGCTTTTGACAACGAGGTTCTTTGAAGCTGCAAAGTTTATTACTCTAGTCCCATTATCATTACTGACGTCATGCAAACTTTCCGACCCTATTGTAGGCCTATACATCGGTTCTTTTCCAATTTTCGCGTTGAAATCTCCCAATACTATTTTTGCGTCATACGTTGAGAACTTGTCAAAAACCTGTTCGATTGTTTCGTAAAAAAGATCCTTAGTATCTTCGTCTTTGTCCTCGGTGGGGCAGTGCACGTTGATCAACACCTGTTTGCTGAAATTACCCTTTAGTACAACGTATGATAACCGATCGTTAATGAATTGCATGTCGGTAACCGCTTGCGAAATACGTTTATTATTGAGAAAACTGGTTCCCAGTCTGTGCCCCTTAGCTCCCCCATAGTGAAAAGTAAAGTTATCCTTAGAAATTGACGCGAAATCGCCCGGCCAGCAGGTTTCTTGAAGTGCTATTAAGTCAGTATGGTATTTGTTTGCTATCTTAATGAGTTCGCTAAATCCGCCAGTATTTAGACTAAGCGCGTTCAGAGTTCCCACCCTTAGAAATTTTACTGTAGTTTTTTGTTGTTGCAAGTTAGCCATGGTAGTTTCGTGGAAATCCGCACGTTAGGATCCTATTCCGAACGTAGGTGAGTCCACCGTCCCAGAAGTGATAACCCCCATACCTCTCTGGGTCTAAGTATGGAAGCTTTCCGACTTTGACAAGGACCGTGTCAACTTGTCGTCAGACACATTACAGTTTCATCCTCGTACCCTAACGTCCCCCTGCAAGGCAGCGCGCCTACTGGCATCAATACCCCTTTGGCCCTATGCAGGCGAATCATTCCACACATCCCTTGCGGGCAGTGTCATCGCCGCGGTGTCCAATGGAGTAGCAGGATTTTTCCCTTACAAGATTTTTAGTTTTGGTTCGGGTATAGTTTCTAGGTGGATACACGCTGCACCTCGGCTTGCCAGAACCCACCCATTGCGTATGAACGCGAATGGGTGAGTCCTCCCAAGCCATGGTTGTCGTGTACCTATTTTCTACCAGTGCTGAGTTCACCACACATACGCCTGGTTCCTATCGGCTGTCCGCGACTGCTTATTCTTGTATTCGCAGTCAACCTTAAGGGCTGTTCAGCCTTACGGGCCGTTCCTCTATCCGCAACCTGAGGACGCGTTACGTAGTGGTGACAGGAAACCCACCGAGCAGCTATCTAACATATACAGGTAAAAATTGGCATGAGATTTCACGAACGAATTGGAGCCTACTATCGGCGAGAAAATTGTAGGCATCTGGCTTTGAAGCTTAACAACTTAGCGAAAAATGCTAGCATGATAAGTAAATAGTCATTTGAAAGCTGAAAGTGTTCTACGTAAATGAGCTGAAAGACGTCAATGTAAAAAAGTTTTTGTGCTGTACAGACTGAAAACTGTGAAAAAAAGTAAAAAAATACGGGCACATTTCAGAAGAGTCAAGTTTAGAGCATTATTTTTTATACAAGAGGCAATAGCAAAAGTTTTTAAAAATTCATGAATACCAAGAAAAAATTTATGAACAAAATTCAGTTAACAAATTTGAAAAATAATGAAAATTGTTGCTTAAAATTACAAAAATGTACTATTTACAAACTCCAGTACAGAGGTGATTGTTGGTTGTCTTCATGAAAATCGCGATATTTTCGGTCATTTTTTTGTATGGAAAATAAGTGTTAGCAACCATTTTTATTTTTTCTCAAATTTGTTAGAACTGCAATTTGTTCATAAATGTTTTCTTCATATTCATGAATTTTTTCAAATTTTTCCCATTGCCTCTTGTATAAAAAATAATGCTCTAAACTATATTCTTCTTAAATGTGTCCGAAATTCCTTACTTTTGTTTACATTTTTCAGTTCCAATGGGTAGGGGGGAGGGCACGAGAAATGTTACGAAACATTTTCTAAAATGTAATATGTAATTTATTTTTCAAACTAGTAAAATAATACAAGAGAGGAGGGAGGAATGAAAACAATTATTTTTTGAAACCTGTTTTTGAGATATGTATAAAAGTCGAGGTTTATGGGAACACCAAGAAAAATTACGTTCTTTTCGTATTTGGTTAATGGGGAAATGAGCGGGATTCTTAGTTCAAAAAGGGAGTTTGTGAAAAAGTCATAATTCTCACTTGGAATAGGGAATTTTCCAAAATAATTACAATTTTGACTTGGAACAGTGAATTTTCTAAAAAAATTATAATTATAAGTTAGGGCGGGGGATTTCAGTTAAAAATGATAATTTCGATATTGGGACAGGGAATTTTCTAAATTCCGTAAAATAAATATAAGAAAAAAAGTTGCGTAAAGTATTTCAATTATCCTGACTTGTAACATGGAATTTCGTAAGTAGTTATAATTTTGTCTTGAAAAAAATTATTTTTGACATAGAACAGGAAATTTTAGAAAATCATTTTAATTCTGATTTATAACAAGGGAATTTACAAAAGCAACATCTGTTCCGAATCGGAAGCCGTCAGATTTAGAAAATTCTGTGAAGAATTCTAGGAAGAATTATAATTTTTACTTTAGGACAGGGAATTTCAGTAAAGAAATATAATTTTTACAATTGAGACAGGAAATTCCCGTAAAGAATTAAAATTTTTTACTTTTGAACAGGCAAATGCGTAAATGAATTTAAATGTAACATGGCAGAGGGAATTTGTATGAAGAATTACAATTCTGAGTTTGGGCTGCGAATAAATAAATTAAATACAAAAAAATTCCTGTGAAGAATAAGACAATTTTTACTTTGGAACAGGGAATTTCGTAAAGAATCACAATTTTGTCTTGGAACAGGTAATTTCTGACATGGTACGGAAATTTTTAAAAGACCATTTTTTTTCTGTTTTATAAAAAGTGAATTTTCCCTCGTTTAAATTTTGGAAAAAGGTAGTTACTACATTTCCGAATTATAATAGAAAATATTGTATATAAATATTATTCTGACTTGGAACAGGTAATTTTTGTAAAGAAATGTAATTGTGACTTAGAACAGGAAATTTCCGTGATGGATTATAATTAAGACGTTGAGACAGCAAATTTCCGTAAAGAATTATAATTTTAACTTTCGAAAAGAAAATTCCCATGAAGTAATATAATTTTTACTTTGGAAAATACTTTCAATTCTAGTTTAGAAGAAGGAAATTCAAGAAAAATCCGTGCTTAATTCAGAATTATAATTCTTTTCCAAACTTCCCTGTTTCAAATCAGAATTCTTTAAAACATTTTAATGATTTCGAATTTTCAAAATCCAGTTTCATTAAGTTACAAATCCGAAACTGGAGCCATTTTGAACCAGACAAATGCAATACTTTGAATACTTAAGTTTATTACATTTTTAAGTTGAAACTTCCAATATGAAATATTTTCAAATAGAAAAGGTACGATTTGAACATAAATTTTAAACTAGGAAAGTTAAAAATATCGCAGTTGTAACTAATAGAAGTATTAAAAACTGAACAATAACTGAGGAGCAAGCGAACAAAACTTAAGTTGACAAATGAAAAAATTTTATCCTCGGTTTCAACGTCTATTCTTGAGATCAAATGAATTGAAAAAAATCTGCCCGCTTCGCGGGCACATTCTCATGGCGCGCTTCGCGCGCGGCTCGCAAGTATGAGCGCGCCTAGGGCGCGCGACTGTTGGATCTCGCGCTTCGCGCTCGATTATGTATTCACCTCGCGCTACGCGCTCGGGCGTATTTGCATCGCGCTTTACGCTAGGCTCCTCTAGATTTTTGAACTTCGTGTTCGACTTCGATGAAAAGAAAAAGTTTGTTTGCAAATATTATAAAATTATCAAAACCTCTACATATTAAGTGATTGTTAAATTTATTTTTATTTTAGACTGAAAAGGAACTTTATTTACTCAAGGTTCTATCGACCTTCAGGAACACATTCTCATCCAGACACTCGCGCTTCGCGCTCGATATTTGATTTGAAAATCATTTGAACCGTATGATAGAAACAAAAAAGTTTGAGCGCACTTACGGCGTGCGATTTGGTAAATACACTGAGCGCGCACTTTGTGCTTCGTATTATATGTTCTTCAGATACAAATTACTAAATTTGTATTTGATTTCAAATGAAAAGTAATGATATAATTCAGGCGACAAATTTTATTAGTTAACATTTTATTTTAGCTTGTGCCGTTTATCAAAAAAGTTAATTTTTTCATTTTGAATATATTCTTACCACAAAAATTGATTACGGGTGTGTAAGTCTTTTTTGAATGCACAATTTTTGTTCATTTATATGTTTTCGTACCTTGCATTGTTTTTTCAAAAATTTGATTCTTTTTACTGTCAATGTTATTTTCACGAATAAAACAAAAACAACGCATCCTATCGAAACATGAGTCACAATAAATTTGTACCTCTTCCTTGGATGAACAAATTTTGTTTCGGTCATTTTTTCGTAGCTGGTAATATTCGTCTGAAAATTTGATTTTTCTATTTTCAATGCTGTTTTTTACGAATAAAACAAAAACTACGCTTCATATCAAAAAGTGAATGATAAGAAATTTGTAGATCTTTTTTAGGTGCACAATTTTGGTTAGATGATCTTTTCTGGTATCTTGCATAGTTTGACAGCAAAATGGCTTTTTTGATTTTTCATTAATTTTTTGTGCGATCAAAATTTGAATTTTTTATTTTTCAAAAAATTCAAAAAGTTGTTATGAAAATATTATAGGGTGTTCAGGAATCAACGTTTTTCTCCTCTTGACTTTTTTTCATATCGTGCGTTTTTCGGCTTAAAATGTTCATTTTCGTTTGTTTTTTGGAATTTTGAAAATGCTATAACTCCAGTAATTTTTTTTTATCACGAAAAATCATAAGAATATTTTGTTCGTCATTTTGCGTACTACTAATAACCGTACATAGAATTTTCAAATCTTCCAAAAAAGTGGTCTCAAAAATTTTCAAAATGTGTTCACTTTTTGGATTTTCATCCAAAATAGCTGGTTAACGAACTCGTTCTCTATTTTTCGGCCATAAAAAAGTGTGCCAAAGCTCAATCAAACCTGATCATTTTTTCGAAAGTTATCGTGGCTACAGACAGACAGACAGACAGACTACAGACTACAGACTACAGACTACAGACAGACAGACACCTTCGTAAAAATCGTTTTTTCTAGCTCAGGGGGTCTCAAAACGTGGAGATTTGATGAAAACCGACTATGTCAAATTTTACATAAAACCAATACCTTCTCATTAGAATGAGAATGTAATAAATTAATTTCCGTCTATAGATTCATTAAGTAAATAAGTCAAACTTGTTAAACACGCAAACACTGTTTAAAATTCATACATATTTTTCGATATTCTCTTATAATATATAATTCTACGAAACTTGAAAATTTTATATTTTAAATTGAAAATATAGTAATAATCTACAAAATTATCCTCTGATTTAGTTATACTTTTTAATTTACATATACATTCTTTTAAAAAAGTATATGTTTAAAGTATCTGAAATATAAAATAATCGAATTTGAGTTGAATAGAAAATAGAAAATAGAGACAAGTTTGCACACAATAAAAGCACATTATTCATTCTTAATTGGATTTTATAGTTCTCACAATTGTACTGTGTAGATTCAGGAAATTCGAAACGAGGTTGTCCAAACAAATATTTTCCTTGAAAGAGTCATCAGAATCTGATTTTCTGAATAGCAAGTAAAACTTATAGAATGATTACTGATTTAGGAGATTTGCAGAAACACTTGTACAACAAAGTAACAATTAGCCTGACCTCGGATCAATTAATTAATAATAATAAATGAAGTGATAATTTATTAAATTAATAATAATAATAATAATAATGAATAATTTATTTTTTATTTTATATATCAGTAATTTATTTATTTTGTATTTCTATTTATTTTTTTGGCAATTTCTTCCTTCTGACAATTATATTTTTAGTTAAGAATTTTATTGTTTTGCCGAAAATTCAACAATTTTGTTAAAAAGTCATCCTTTATGGTTGGAAATTCAACGTTTTTGTTGAAAATTCATCTTTTTTGGATAGAAAACTCGTCCTTTTGATAGAAAATTCAATTATCTTCTGAAATTTTCGTATTTTTGGCTTAAAATTTCAACCATTTAGTTAAAAATTCAACTACTTTTTTAAAAAGTCATCTCTTTAGCTTGAAAGATCAACTATTTATTAGTTTTTCATTTATAATAAAAATTTTGTTCGTTGAATTTTCAACTGATTTGTTAAAAATTCGCCATTTTGGTTCAAAATCAACTTTTTTATTGAAATTTCACTTTTTTGGGTTTGAATGTCAACGGTTTGCTAAAACGTGCGACTTTTTAGTTTCAAAACTCCACTCTTTTGTTAAAAATTCATCTCTTTTTGTTAAAAATTCAAATATTTTGTTGAAAATTCCTCACTGTTTGGTGAATTGAACTATTTTTTATTTATAATAAAATTGTTTGTCGTTATAAATTCAACTGTTTTGTTGAAAATTCGTCTTTTTTCGATAGAAAATTTGTCTTTTTGGTTGAAAATTCAACTGCCTTTGGTAATTTTCGTTTTTTTGGCTTTAAAATTCACTTACTTAATTCAAAATTCAACTATTTTGTTAAAAATTCATCTCCTCAGCTTGAAAGTTCAACTTGAATCGAATTGAAGCTTAAATTAAAGAAACCGTTTCTTCAGCAAACTTTTTTTATTTAACCAAAATTAACTTCAAAAAGAGGAAAATTAATTAAAAATTAAGGAAACATTTTCATTGGAACGAAAAACCAAAGAAACTTTTCTTTGACTGAGTGCCAATGAATATTTTTCTTTGATCCAAAGAAATTTTCTTTGAATCAAAGAATATTTTTTCTGGTATTCAAAGAACGATAAAGTATTTTAAAGAATTACACAATTTTCATGAGATTTAACGAGATTTATAAAACTTGTTAGGGATTTGATGAGATTTCCAAGGATTACAACTATCAAATTTCCAAATTTTAAAGAAATTATCTAGTGCTATTTCAGAAAGAATCTCAATTTTTCAAGGGATCTTACATGATTTTAAGGTACTTTTAGGAGTTGATTCAAATTTCTAGAGATTTTATGAGATTTCGAAATGTTTTAAAAGAAGTTACGGAATTTTAAAGAATTTTAAGAAATACCGAAGATTTCAAAAAAATTGAAAGAATTTTAAGGGATTTAAACATATTTTAAGAGATTCGAAGCGGTTTCGATGAAAAAAAGAAAAGATTCTAAATTATATCCACGGATTTTAGAAGATTTCGTAAGATTTCAAAAGATTTGAAATAATTTTAAGGGATTTTGACATCTTTTAAGAGATTCAAAGAGGTTTTGGTGATTTCACGTGATTTCAAAAGATTTTAAGAGATTTCAAAAGATTCTAAATTATATTCACGAATTTCAGAGGAGTTCGTAAGATTTCAAAAGACTTAATGGAATTTCTAAGGATTTTCGAAGATATTATAAAGGATTTTTAGGATTTTAACTATTTTAAGGAATTTTTACATGATTAAAAAATCTTTAAAAGATTTTAAAAATCTTCAAAATAATTCAGGGGTTTTCAAAGGATTGCAAAGATTTCCAGGTATTCCACGCGATTTCATTAAATCTGTACGGGGAAACTATGCAAGAGTAGGTCACTTTTACACAATATTTGATACAGGATTAAACACAACTAGAAGAATTTTTATGTATATATGAAAAGGAATAAATTTGAAAGATAATAAAAACTAATTTTGAGCATCATAACAAAAGACATGACTTTCATATTAAAATGTTTACCAACTAACTGTACCACTCACCGCTTAAATGGTTTTATTTGGAAGTCAAAAACGTACATCGCAATTGTTTTTGAAAAACATTAAAAGCAAATAAATAATGGGTTTTATCGATAGTATTTGAACATAAATAAAATGAATTCACCCCTAAAAAATGTACCCCTATGTGAGGATTAAGATTTTCCGGACCCCCTCCTCCCAAAAAAAGATTTACGTAATTAATGGATGCCCGCTAACTTAAATAATTATTTAATTTTTTTATTTCTCTGGTTTTCAGATAATCATTAGTAGTGATAGCCTTCCATTTGGAAATACTCAGAATCCAAGGCAGCCTCAAGTTCCAAATGTTCATCCAAATCAGCCAAGTCAACCAGTTCAACCAGTTCAACCGCAATATCCAGGACCAAATCAAGGTCCACAAAACCAAAATCCTTTCCTTCCAAATTCGAATCAAACTCCAGCTCCAGTTATTCCAGTGCCAACTCCAGCTCCAATTGCACCAATCAATTGCAATGATTATCCTCCACATCCTATGTGTGGAGAAACCATCATCCTAGGAACGACAACCACTCGAGCCCCAGGTATAGAAAAAATCATCACAGATAAGGGACCGTCCATAAACTTACTTAACAATTTGAGGGAGGGGGGGGGGGAGATCACGCTAAAAACTACGATTGGTAAGAGGGGGTTGGGGGGATGATCAGTGGAAGTATCGTTACGAACTTAGATAACATTTAGTACGTTTCCTGTTGATAAAGTTTAAAGAATTCTTTTTTTTCTCTGCTTTTAAGAAACATACACTTTCTCCCCTTTTCCTCGTTTTTTTCGCTTGAATGCGAACTAAATTAATAGAACCCAATGAGAAAAATCAAATAATTTTTGTTGAAAAGTCTACTATTATATTTTTGGTTCGGAATTCATCTCGTTTGGTTGAAAATTCTACTGTTTGGTTGAAGATTTTATTATTTTGTTGAAAATGCAACTATTTTCTTAAAAAGTAATCTTTTTTGGTCAGAAATTCAGCTACTTAGTTGAAAGCTGTACTACTTTGTTCAAAATTAAATTTTTTGTTGTTGCAGATTCATCTCCTTGTTTAAAAATTTAACTATTCCATTTCTAGAAAATGATTTGTTCGGGTTAAAGAATCATGTTTTGGGTTGAACTGTTTTGTTGAAAATTCTTTTTTTTTTAATATTCATCATTTTAGTTGAAAATTCATCTTTTTTATTGAAAATGTAACTGTTTTGCTGAAAAATCATTTTTTTATGGAAAATTAATCTTGTTGGTTGAAAATTCATCCTATAAAACAAATAAAAATGCAACTGCTAGTTCTAAATTAATCTGGTTTGATTAAGAATTCAACAATTTGGTAGAAAATTAAATTATTCGGTTGAAAATTAACTTTGTAGTTAAAAAATTACATTTTTTTATAGAAAATTCAACCGTTTTGTAAATAATTTGTCCTTTTGGCTTTAAAATTCAACAATTTTGTTTGAAATGCAACTACATGAAAGTTTCACTAGTTTGTTAAAAAGTCATATTTATGTAAGATTCACCTCCTTGGTTAGAAATTTAAATATTACATTTTTCGAAAATTAACCTTCCGAGTTAAAAAATCATCTTTTGGGTTGAAGAAAATTAACCTTCCGAGTAAAAAAAATCATCTTTTGGGTTGAACTCTTTCATTGAAAATTCATTTTTTTTAAGATTCATCATTTTAGTTGAAAATTCATCTCTTTGGTTGAAGATGTAACTGCTTGTTTATATATATATATATATATATATATTTCGTTTATTGGAAATTGATCTTTTCTAGTTGAAAATTCATGTATTTTGTTAAAAATTCATCTTTTTTGGTCGAAAATTAATCGTCTTGATTGAAAATTCATCTTTTTTTATTAAACATGCAGCTGATTGGTCTAAATTAATCTTGTTTGGTTGAGGATTCAACAATTTGGTAGAAAATTAAACTTTTCGGTTGAAAATTAACTTTTTTGTTTAAAATATCTATTTTGATGAAAATTTAACTTTTGGTAAAACATTAACTTTTTTGTTAAAAAATAAAAATTTTGGGTTGAAAATTCAACCGTTTTATAGATAATTCATCCTTTTGGCTTTATAATTTGAAAATTTTCTTGAAAATTATTGTATTTTCTGGAAAACTTGTGTTTTTTGGTAGAACATTAATCTTCTTACTGAAAAAATGACCTTTTTTTTGGTCGAAAACTTAACTATATCGTTCGAAATTCATCTTTTTTAGTTGAAAATTCAACTACTTGGTTGAAGTTGAACTAGTTTGTTAAAAATTCATATATTTCCAAGACTTACTTCCTTGGTTGAAAATTTAACTATTCCATTTTTAGAAAATTAATTTTCTGGGTTGAAAAATCATCTTTTGGGTAGAAGTCTTTTGCTAAAAATTAATTTTTTTAAGATTCATCATTTTAGTTAAAACTTCATCTCTTCGGTTGAAAATGTAACTTTTTCGTTGAAAATTCGTTCTTTTTTATTAAGAATTAATTTTTTTAACTAAAAATGTAACTATTTCATTCTTGGTTAAAAATTGATATTTTTTATTGAAAATTCATCTTTTGTAGTTGAAGATTCATGTATTTTGTTAAAAATTCGTCTTTTTTGATCGAAAAATAAACTTATTCTGGGTTGAAAATTCATCCTTTTTGGTTAAAAATAAGGTATTTCGGGGGGGGGGGGGGGGTAAGATAAAACTACGGTTGTCGACGAGGGTGGTCAAAATAGCCTAAAATTGGTAACGTAGTTTATGGACGACTCCTAAATGATAAATCATAAATTATAAAAACACACACTACTGAAATATTTACAATTTCACAACACGGACATTAGAAGAAAAAAAACATATTACATAGGAAGTCACAGAGCCAATAAAAAGCAGCGATTATATTTCCATTTCTATTATGAATAGATTTTTATAAATTACTATTAGTTTACTTTTGAAGCTTTATAACTTATTTTCTGAGAGTGAGATGCTCGGGTGGTCCAAAAAGTTTTTTTGTTAGCGAGCAACGACCCCCCCCCCTTTTTTTGAGGTTCCCGAAAAAAGAAATTTCGCTTTGATATTAACTTCGAATGGGAAAAGTTCAGATTTAAAAAAAAATCGAAAAAACAAATACTTTTCATAAATTAAAGTTTAGTCACGCCTTGAGGAATTTTCAAAGAATAATTTTGACTCAATTCATTTTAAATTTTGACGCTTGAAGGCGTTCAAAATTTTGACGTATTCTGCCCGGGAGATACCCCAAAAATCAAAATTAGCAATTTTATTTCAAATTCAAGCTATTGACGACTTTTTAAACACTTTTTTTTGACATAAATGATTATTATTCGACAATGCACAACTTTTCAAGTATTTTAAAACTAATTGTTTACACAATTATTAATTGTTTAAACAAACCTTTTTCCCAAGTAAATCGTAAGAAGTTTTTATTTTTCAGAATAAATGATACAGTTTATGAATTTTAATAGTTATATTTTATTAAATATATTTTTCATTTGTTTAAACAATTTTTCCCTACTTGAAAATCGTGAAAAGATAATATTTTTAGAATAAATGATATACTGAATAAATGTTGAGCGTATCATTCTTTGTGAAAGACAATTTTCAAATTATTTAAACAATTAATAATCATTCACTTGTACCTTTTTACAGGAAAGGTGGAGAGAATTCTAGTTTTTTAAAAATCTTTTACACTATGCCCCTTATTATTCAGTATTTTTTTATTTCAGAACTTATAATCTTATTGTTTCCCAAAATA
The DNA here is from genome assembly GCA_932195095.1 of Andricus curvator. NCBI lineage: Eukaryota > Metazoa > Arthropoda > Insecta > Hymenoptera > Cynipidae > Andricus > Andricus curvator. The sequence continues at coordinate 332,182 of CAKNYM010051325.1, forward strand.
CATCCGAACAATTTTCCGCATTCAACCAAATGAAACCGACCTGCAAAGTACACCATCCATAACTTACTAAAAAATTTGTTTAAACAAATCAATATTTTAAACAATTAGGTTATATTAAGTTCTGATATCAGAAAATACTGAATAATAACGGACATAGTGTAAGAGATTCGAAAAAACTAAAATTTTCTTCACCTTTCCTATAAAAAGGCACAATTGAATGATTGTTAATTGTTTAAATAATTTGTGAACAGTCTTTGACAAAAATTGATTACTCTTAATATTCATTAACTGTATCATTTACCCTGAAAATACTATCTTTTCACGAATTTCAGAGGGGGGATTGTTTAAAAAAATGAAAATTGTTTAAGTAATTGCAAAATGTCTTCAAGAGAAAAATATTACTCTCAGTATTAGTTAATTGTATCATTGCTTAAAGAAAATACTAACTTCTCACGATTTGGTGGATAAAAGAAATTATTGTACAAATCGAATGTGCTAATACAATTGAAAAATATGTTAAACAAAAAATATAACTATTAACATTCATGAACTGTATCATTCATCCCGAAAAATTAGAACTTTTCACAATATTATGGGGAAAAAGTTGTGCATTACTGGATAATAATCATTTATGCCAAAAAAAGAGTTTTAAAAAAGTCGTCTTTGGCATAAATTTGATATAAAACTGCTATTTTTGATTGTACGGGCAAAAGTTATTGGGTGGAAATTATTCCTTGAATATTCCTCAAGACGTCATCCAGCTTTTTTGGACGATTTTTGGTCCCACCCTCCGCCTTGTAACGCCACTGTAATAATATGCAATGACCCCCGCGCCTCAGTGGCACGTAACTTTCAGTAATCTGACCTTTTTACTATAGATACGTTTTCTGTTTGTGCAAAAAGTCTTGCCAATTTTTTATGTGTCCAGTTTTCGATAACAAATAATAATATAAAATAATGTTTAAAAAAAGTCGTTTTTAATTAAGTTAGAATTTTCTGTAATATAACAAAAAAATATTACATTCATGAAAAATACTTTACACAAAATTTTAAATAAGTATCCTATTTAATCAAAATACAAAAAAGCAATTTTTGTTGGTATTTCAAAAAGTTCTAACGTGATCATTAATAATTATTTCGAAAGTATTATACTATATTGTCATATTATTACATTAAAAACCATGTTGCGTAAAATTTAAGCTCCTCTTGGACCCTCGCTCCCCCTTAAAAGCGTTACGTAATATATGGACGACCCCTGTAAATAAACTTTGAGCTTTTTTCATTTAAAATCCCATGTTAATTTCAATGGCTCGTGCACCGGTTAATATTGAGCGATTAAAAAAAAAACGGAATTTCTATCTTTGGGAACCTAACATAATGGGGAGGGGGGTCGTTTTTCTCCAGCGTCAAAAAAAATTTTCTAATTCATTTTTGGACCACCGTAGTGTGACGCAGATAAGAAATTTTCAAGATTATAATTACAAATTTTATCTACTTTCTTGATTTAGAAACAACGCCAAATACCAATGGACAAGGAATAATCGATGTAAGAATGAGGGGACAATATCCAAGTACTAAAGATGAAGATTCCGGTCGATTAGTGTTCCCCGACTGAGTTTACGTTTAATATATTTCTTGTCCAAATTTGTTATTGTATATAATAAAATAATTTTGAAATCTTCAACTACTAAAAAAAGACTTTGTTATGAAATTATAAATATTTTTAAAGTGTGGAACGAGGGGTTTAGAATTGCAATCAGTGTTCAAAAATTGTAATCAATTTCAATAAGATATTTACAATCTTAAAAATTCTTCCAATTTAAAATGCACATACAAAAATTATTTCAACAAATATTTCGATTTATACTAAAATTCGAAGACATGTGTATTGTTAACCCCTCGGTGTGAAATGGAAATCTGTCATGATTTTACCATTTTTTTATATTGAGTCGTTTATTTATTTTTTCATTGATTTAGAAACAACGCCAAACACGAACGGAGAAGGACTTATCGACATAAGAACTGGATGAATATTTAACGATTGAAAAACTAATATTTATTTATGAGTTTCGAAGAAGTGCTAAGAATGGATTTCCGTTCGAGTTTTAAATCGTATTTATCTACATGACATTATACTCGTTACTCGTTTCTTAATTAATTTAAACTGATGTAAATTATTTCGAAAATAAGAGGAAAATACGGGTTTCAAATATACTGAATGTCAAAAGAGGTTTCAGTCATTTGGTGTCTATATACATTTTTATAACGATGTTGTAAAACATCCATTTGTTTATTTTATCAATCTGTATAAAAAAGGAACTTATACTTCTTAATCTTCAGAACATTTTGAGAAAAAATTTATAATAAATAAAATTAGTAGGATAAGCCATGGAAAGAAAATATGTATTTAAAGAATTGATATTTTTATTTCGCAGTTATCGAACCCCGATTTTATTTTCAAAAGAAATGGAGATAAAAACTTTAAAATATTCTTGAGAATGAAAAGAAAATTTTAGATTGCTGTCTGAATTATATTTGGACATAAAAATATGAAGAAAACAAATATTTTACGTATATATTTATGTGACGCACAATAGTTAAGAATAGTAAACTATTATTTTACTACACCCGACTCCCGGTTTAGCCACAGTGTCCGGGGTTGCCTGCAAGTACACCAGAGTCTCACTATTTGAACGCGCGATCGCACGCGTTATATGAATTCCTAGAATTGCTGGTCCTCGCAGTTTCACAGGGGGCAGAGCGAGAGACGGTTGCGACTCCGCCTCTAAAGGGACACATGCACTACTACTCAGTCAAGTAGATTGCGCAATATTATGGAAACGGTTCAGGCGGCCCTGAGTGTTTACGTTTCGCTGTACGCGCTATATGAACAAGGCTATTTTCAGGCAACCCCCGAGATTGTTCATATATCGAGACTCTGGTGTAGCATTGTTGCTAAATCGGAGGAATCGAAACCTGAACAGTCAGGGCGTCTGAACCGTCTCCAATCGGAATACATAATATTGCGCGATCTCCGCATGTGAGTACCCGCGCACTGCGCCTTTCCATTTCGCTGCTGGTGTGTTTCGGGCAAGAGTCGCTACCATCTCTCGCCTTGCGCTCTGAGAAACTGCGTATAGTTACTATTATTTTACAATAGTAAATGAACGCATGCTGCGTGCATGTAATCACAAAACTTTAACAGGGAGAAACAAGGGAGTAGAAACCATAAGGTTTTAATATCTCTGGATAGTAAAAGTAGCAGAAAGAATACGAAAATATCAAGAGAGATTAATTAAGCATGAAATTATAAAAAGATTCGAAATAAAGGAACTATATCTCAGATTCAGCAGATTCCAGTCACATCCGCTTTCCGCGGAGTAAGAGCATCAAGGCGCGAGAAATGCAGTTTCGCCCCACCTAACGCTTCGCGAATGTGACTATCAATCATCCAAGGGACAAAGCTACTTCGCCGATTCTCTCCGACAACGAAGCCGTGTACCAGAGTCAAATTTAGATACGCTACCATTGTAAAATGGAGCTCACATAATTTCTTTTGCGGTTAACCTCATCATAATGTGTGGGACTATATGGGTGATTCTGAGAGGCCTTGTCGTTCTTGGTATTCCTGTTCCATCCCAAGAAGGACGTGAGGAGTTTTCGAATACCCAATTCGCCAAAAAGAATGAGCATCTACTTCGATAGATTGGCTTCATTACAACATGTAACAGGAATATGGAGAGCCACAATTTTCTTACAGACGAATCAGCCGCAGCAGTTCCTCGTAAAACACATCAACAAACTCCAAGTAGCCAGGGAGTACCGCGAGCTAGCACAACTCTTCTTCTGTGAAGATCTACTCGATTGGAATCATCTGCAACGCAAGATAAATCTGGCAAGCCATCTAAATACTGAACTAAACGATGCAAGTAAATGAGCTGACACAGCATAAGGAAGTTCAATTAACAATTGGAGTACAACAAAATTTCCAAAGAAGACGGTGCACCGTTCCATGTTTTGGATTTATAGGAAAAATAGCAGTACCTACCGTAGGAGTCTTAAATTACGAAGATGGTGAAAGATATGAAAACGCAATAGAAGATCTAAGTAAGGCACATAATAATATATCCAAACTTTCGGATGAGCAAATGCATGTGGTAATATCGGAACTGCAGAACTTATATCATATGGCGGAACAGCAAAATGTAGAATTGGTCCAACTAAAAACGCAAATTGCTAATATTTCCAGCAATTTCAACTCGCTGGAAGGTAATTTGGCATGTCAAAATTACACTTGGGTCTTGGGTATAGCTGTGCACATACGTATCTCATTTAATGGGCAAACTCACTGGATTTCCATAGTATCATTAGGAGGGTGGCTGTACCCTTTGGTAAACCCAGAGACAGCCTCCTTGAGCTATACAGGAAGATATACGCAGGAGATTCAGGTAACAGGCACTGGTTTATTACAACTAGCCCGTGGGTGCACCCTGAAGACAGAAAGCATCACATTGTCAGCAATCATGATAAGGGAAGATATGCAGGAATACATTTACGATCCAGAAATACATCTTGATGTCTTTGACATCTCCCCTGTGATGCTGAAACATCGTCAAGCCTTAATAAAATAAATAAACACCAGCAGCAATATCCAAATACAACCCTTCCCATTATGGACAGAACAGGAGACGGGTACCACCTTACTTGACTTAGAGCACGAATGGAATACTCTCAGTCAAAATCGGAAAGATGCATACAATCACTATACTCTAACTCACTCAGCCCTTGGCATTACTGGCTTTGTTGGAATATGGTTATATGATGTGCGGCGTCCTCTAATCACTCTTGGATGTAGTCTTCTTCAGAGCTGCAATAAAAAGCAACTGAGCAATTCCGCCACGGCAACACTTCTCGGAAGCAGTAAATCCGGACCGTAAGTTGTTTACATTGAAACAGTTTCTAGTAGGTTTATACTATATATACAAACAATTTTAAGCATATAAAATATATAACAACCTGTAAGGCCGCATCATAATTTAAACGCCGTAAAAAAAATTAAACGAAATTATATATGTATATATGAATAATAACCAATATAATAATAATAATAATCAATCAATCATTCAGCATCAAAGATTCAGTGCGTGATTAGCTACATAACATTAAATCAAAAATTCACTCCGAAAGTTAGGGCACTTGCTCGAAACTTAAGGAAAGCAAATCACACACTGAACAAGTATAAACTATTGACCATCAGGCAGCACTGGACGCAAAAAATAAGATCTCTTTCGACAGCGAAACAGTGTCTTGAACGGCGAGTAAAGTGGATTTAGGAAAATTCCACCTTTTCTACTCACCCTTCCCGTCTGTTCAATAAAACGTCAGGTGCCGTTAAAAATCCGCCTAGTCGAGAAGAGATTCATGTCTTCTGGGAGTAAGTATATGGAGATACTTATCAGCTAAATGAAGACGCTTTAGATATACCACTCTTTCGTAACTTTTGCCAAAGGCAAAGGTTACAAGGTCCAGAGGAAGAGTGTCCACTAATTACTGATGAAAAAGTGAAGAAAGTTATCGCTAGAACTAAGAACTTTTCAGCGCCAGGGCCAGATAAAATCAACAACTTTTGGTGGAAGAAGTTTACTTCTACGCACCAAATTCTAGCTCGTATATGTACTACTTTCTTGAACGGAGAACAACCCGTCCCGCAGTGGCTAGTGGAAGGACGCACGGTATTGATCTCTAAGACCGGAGATTTGTCAAGTCCAAAGAACTACAGGCCCATAGCTTGTTTAAACATCAGCTACAAGCTATTCATTGGCATCCTCAAAGAGAGGATATCAACATCTATCGAGCCGGTATGCAGTGCAATAGTTGAGCAACGTGGATACAAGAGAGGGCTGGCAGGTTGCAGGAAGAACCTGTTAATAGACAGGTGTATTACCCAGGACTCGATCAGGTATCGACGCAATCTGTCCATGGCTTGGATTGACTACCGTAAGGCATCCGATAACACGAACCATGAGCTACTTATTGAGCTCCTTGAGTGCCTGGAGGTGCATCCAAAAATATTGAGATGCATGAAAGAGCTTATGCTCTTGTGGCGGATAAGATTTGTCATAACATCTGACAAAAGACAAGTGACTGCAAGCTATATCACATATAAGAGGGGTGTCTTCCAAGGAGACTCTCTAAGTCCGATACTTTTCTGCATCTCCCTCTATTGTGCTCCGAGGCAAAAGCTCTGGATACCTATGTGGCTCGCCGAACAAAAGAGAATATAAGGTCAACCACCTTTTATACATGGACGACCTTAAACTCTTTGCCTCCTCGAAAGAGGACCTTAACATCCTTGTGGAGGCGGTAAATAGGTACTCTAAAGCGATTGGCATGAGCTTTTGACTGTACAAGTGTGCCTGCGACCACCTACACCAAGGAAGACTAGAAACTACATCATCGCGTCACGATCAGGATGTTCAACTCATAGGCGGAAATACCATTCAACATCTTGGTATTGGAGAAACATATACATATCTTGGAATACCGCAAGCGGAAACCCAAGATGTGCGTGTGTTAACAACGCCCCTTGGAAAAAGGTGTCGCCAAATTCTCAGAAAAATTTGGGCTTCCGAATTAACTGGAAAGAATAAGATCCAGGCGACCAATATGCTGGCCGTTCCTATACTGCTCTACATGTACGGTGCAGTAAAATGGAACGTCGATGAGTTAAAGCAACTTGACCGAAG
>CAKNYM010051326.1:4687-34277 GCA_932195095.1 Andricus curvator
GAATGTGACAATTTCAAGAATTTGAACATTTTTGTTTTAAAATTTCGGGAATAAACTTTTCGAATAACAGCAGTTTTGTGCCTTAAAAGTATCGACAATTTCATAAAATTTTCCGTTTCTTGTCACGATATAACTTCATAAGTTTCAGAATATTTCTAAAAATTTCGAAGAATTTTTCGAAAAGGAATTAATGTTTTGAAAAATTCATTTTATATTATGAAAAATAAATTTCCCTATATGGAGGACTTGCTAGTAGATAGATTAAATGCCTTCAGAATAAATCCAAAACAATGAAAAATTAATTAAGATAATAATTTGTTTAATTCAACCCTTAAAAATGAAAAGATTTTAAAGTCGGGCATTAAAAATTAAATTTTTTTTTTAATTTTCATGAATATTGAAAATTTAAAACTTAATTAAAAAAAAAAAAATTCGAATTTAAGTGCTTAAAATGGTGTAATGGAAAACGTTGGAACTATATATACATATGGCAATCTTGTTTTGTATATTATTTTTTTAATTTCTAATGTATTATCTTAAAATTGTTCGATTTTTAGTTGAAGATTTTAAGAAATAAATCATGTAAAATTGAAAAATATTTTATTGGTAAATTTCAAGAATAAATAATAATTATGAATGTAGTGTTAACATTTTTTAGAAATTGTTTATGTAAGTTGCTGGCTTTAGGGAAAAATTAAAAATTAAAAATTTTAAAAATCAAAATTAAAAATCAAAATTGCTACTAAAATTGCGATGGTTGAATTTTGAAAGTGTAATTGAGAGCGTAAAATTTTTATTCTTCAAACAATTTAAATTCACTTAAAATAATTCAAATTTGACTCTGAAAAACTTTTAATTTCAATATTTCCCATTTAAAATTACTTTTTATATTAAAACTTTCTTTAGAATAATATCATTTCAAAGGTTCCTAATTGCAAATTTTGCCATTTTCAACGGTGAATTTATTTTTTGATTTCAGAAAAAATTTTCTAAACAATTTAATATTCAATTATAATTTTATATGTAAAAAGAATTTAAAATTATATATATATTCAGAAACTTCGAATTTGAAATATTCTTTTTAGTTTTCAATTTTCAATTGTCAAATTTTAATTGCTTCGCATTAAGAATTGTTTGAATTGAAAAGTTGTCAATGTTAAATGATTCAATTTTGAACGCTTTTAATGAGAAATCATATAATTTTAATTTCATTGAATTTTAAATAATCCATTTTTCAAAATTTTAATTTTAAAAATTCCATTTTCAACGTTTTGAAATTTTCCTATTTTCGAAATTTTAATCTGAAATCATTTAATTTTGTGAGTCTTCGACTGAAAATAAAATTATCCAATTTTGAAGGCTTGGAATTTGAAATGATACAATTTCAACTTCTTTCTCGTGAAATTGTCAAATTTTCGAAATATTAGTCTGAAATTTTTTTTATTTGGAGAGTTTCTAATGAAAAATTTTTTAATTTAAAATTATTCTTTGTATTAAAAAATGATACAACTTCAACTTCTTTTCATTATAAATTCAAAATATTCACGACTGTCGGGTTCGAAATGTGTTGTTTTTTAGGCGAAATTAGGTGATAAGAATTTCTCCGGTTTGCAAACAAAAATTCCACAAAGTTATGCGTATCTTAATTTTGAGCTTGGATTAAAAAAAAAACTCAAAGAATTTTTTCTTGAAACCTCTATTATACCAGACCTAATTGAGATATTAATTGCTTTTTTCTGATTATGCCAGCGTTTACTATCTTATTTCGAAATCCGCCGGAAAGTTTAAAAATGGTTAAAAATTAGCAAAATGGCGGTTTTTCTAAAAATATTGAAAGTCGATTTTCCCAAAAAAGCAAACTTATATTTTGTGACTAAGTTACTGAATTACTTTTCTTCCCAGGAGAATTTTTTTCATATTGGAAATAATAAAAAAGGTGGGGTTTTTTTGTGCCTAACATTTTTCTTAGATCTATCGTTTGAAAAAAATGAGAAAATTCGATTTTATTTTTTTTTAAATTATCCTGTCCACAAACGTTATTTAAAAAAAAAAAAAAATTGATTAGCAGTTTGGACTCGAAAGTTCATTGCCTCACTACCCGATTCGGGTAGTGTTTCTAGGTGGATATTTACTACCAATGTGGGCCCACCACACCCACGACGGGCCAACAGCAACGCAGTATTCCTGGATGGTCACCCATCCAAGTACTAACCGCGCCCAACAATGCTTAACTTAAGTGATCTTACGAGAACTGGTGTTTCCAGAGTGGTATCGTTTATTTAATTGGTTATTTAGCTCGCATTAAGTACAAATTTATCAAAGAAATTGGCCAAAAATATAAGTTTGGCGTTTTCTTGAAAATTTTGAACCCTTTTTAAAATTTTCAGCCGATATCGATAGAAGACGATAAAGGCTAACAGATTCAGAAAAAAACGATGAATATCTCAATTAGGTCTGAAGTTATAGAGGTTTCAAGAAAAAATTGTTTTTTTTTTGTAACTCGAAGCACAAAATTCAAATACGCATGACTTCTTATACATTTTTTTCGTGAAGCGGGAAAGTACCCATCTATAGACCTCTGTTTCACCGGGGTTTCAAAATTACAATAGGACTAGCAAGCCAATAATAATAATAATAATTTAGTTCACTGGCTGCTTTGAAATGGATTCGGTCAAATATATATATTTTTTAAATTTCAAACACTATCAATTCGAAATTATTAATTGTTTTATCAAACATTTTTAAAACCTAATATTTAAAGTTTGTTAATGAATAGCTTTTTTAATTGTTTATATTTTTAATATTAGCTGTATAATCATTTTAAATCATTTTTAACATCATATATATAACATTTTCTATTATATTTTTACAGGATTGATTAAATCGAACACTAATGACCCTGGGCCGGAGATTTTACCACAGAAGCCTCAATTTACTTCACAAAGAAGTCTTCCAAGCCCTTCAACTAGTCCATTGACAGAGGGCTTCCAACCACTCTCTTTTTATCTAAGATCTCTAAGTTCACTATCAGGGATAAACGCTAAAAATCCAAACAATCAATATCGACCTTACCAACATTATGGCCAAAATGTAAATTATTTAGGAGAAACAGTTCTTAAGTCTGGACGTAAGCTTGAAAGACTTACAAATGTTCGTCATCCACCTTACGCGGTTCCACAAACCGTCGCATAGTCCAAGAGAAACAAGGAAATCTTTTACAAGAAAAATTGATAATTTGACATTTTTGTAATTTCTTCAATTTTTTTTCCAAATAAAAAGATAAATTTAATGTATTGGTTTTATTTTTTGCGGATTATACCGCTAGACGACTCCACTTCACTGGATATGAGCCTGTGTAAATTTTATTTTACTGAGGTGGACTTAGAATCAATGTGCGAGTATGAATTTAATCACAACCAGTGATAACCCGCAGCTGCATCCGACTTTATTGGAAGTAATCGCAGTTGCCTGGACGTTTAGCCAGGGAAGAGGAAAACTGCAGAAAATCACCTGCCGAGTTCAGCTGGATTTTCGACAGTCGAGTTGAATCAAGATTTCAAAAAAGTACATTTTCTACCGAACAGTTCGATTTTCAAATAAAAAGGATGAACTATCAATGGAAAATATAATACGCAATTGATATTTCAACCAGAAAAGATTTAAATTTTAAACCAAATAGATACATTTTTAACCAGAAAAATTTATTTCGAACACAGCAGTTCAGATTTCAACCAAATAGTTCAATTTTTAACCAAAAAAGATAAAACAGTTAAATTTATCCAAAATAAACCAATTTTTAAAAAAATAGTTTAATCCTCAACCAAAACAGATGAATTTTCAACCAGAAAGGGAATTTTCAATCAAGAAGATTAATTTTTTTCAAAAAGACGAATTTTTAACGAATTAGTTCTATTTTAAACCAAAAAAATGAACTTTTAACTAAAAACATGAATCCTCAACCAACAAAAATAATTGTGAACAAAGTAGTTCAATTTTTAACGAAGCCGTTAAATTTTTCACCAAAAATATGAACCCTCAACGAAAACAGTAATAATTCATATTTCAAATAAAAAAGATTTTAATTCGAAATCATCCAAAAAACACACGAATTTAAAAAAAAAATGTTGAATCCCTAAACATAAGTAACTAAATTCTAATAAAAGATAGGTATACGTTTTCGAACCAAATTTTTCTAGATTTCTTTAGAAAATTCAAAAAGCTTTTTGAAGATTTCAGTTATGTCGAGATTTAGAAAAATTTAAAGAAAGTTTTTTATTTTTCAGGATTTTAGCGAATTTTAGGGAAAATTCGAGGCAGTCTAAAAGATATTTAGATCTCGTAGAAGCTTGGAAATTTTTTAAAAATATTTGATAAATTTTTGGCAATCTTCAAAGTTTTAAAATATTTTTAATCTCTTCAAAACTTATGAAATACCTAAATATCTTTTAAAGTTACTCCAAATATTTAAAATTGCCTTAAATGCTTTTAAATTCTTCTTTGAAAATTTTGGAAATCTTTTGAAATGCTTTTATAACTTTTTAAATTTTTTCCAAGAATCTTAAGAAAATTTTCTTATTACCTTAAAAAGCTTCAAAATTTTATTTTGAAATCTTCAAAAATCGCCATTTGGTTTGATATTTTTTGTAATTTTTTCAAATGTGAAATTATTTTGGAAATTCTTTCACAACTTCTGAATATGTTTTGAAATGATTTGAAGTTTTGTTAAATTTTTTTAACAATATTAAAAAAAAATTTTGAATTGTCCTAAAATCTGTAGAATTTTTTTCTCGATATTTTTAGAATTCTTTTAAAATGTTTTTAAATTTTCTTTAAAAATGCATTTTTCGAAGTCAAAAATTATAAATTTTCCTTGGAATCTTAAGAAAAAATTTGTTGTCCCTTGAAACCTTTCAAAATTCTTAAAGAGCTTCTAAATCTTTTAAGGTTAAAATTATTATTGTACCTTTTAAAAATTTCTAAATACCTCATAAACTTACTCAATTTTTTTCAAAAATATTTTAATTTTACAAAATTAAAATTTTTGGCTTGTAAAAGCTTCTACATTCTTCTACAAAATTTTAGGAAATCATTTGATTACATTTTTGTCTTCAATTTTTAGAATGAAAAATAATTTGAAAATTTTAACACATAAGTTCATTTACAAATTTATAGTTAACTTTAAAAAAAAGGTGAATTCTTATCGAAAAATGTAATAGTTGTTATTTCAAACCGGAGGGATTTTCATTTTGAATCAAATACAGTTGAAATCATCAAAGAAAGATTAATTTTCATCAAGTTGTATTTTACCCAAAAAGATTAAAATATTTGCTAAAACAGATGATTCTTCTATCTCGACCAAAAAAGATGAATTCTCAACGAAAAATGAAATAATTGATATTTAAATCCAAAAAGATTTTAATTTTAAATAAAAAACAGTAGAAAAAAGTATATACAAAATTTCTAAAAAATCTGTTTATGTAACATGATTAGTCAGTTTAAAAGATATGTAGAACTTCTTGAAGCATGGAAAAAATTGACTGACTGGAATTATTCCATTTAAATATTCCCAGGAATTTTTTTTTCGAATTTTTCCTAAAATTTAAAAAGAATTCTGCAAAATGAACAAAATTGAATTAAAATTGTGTATTCTCTTGAAACATTTCAAAATTCTTGAAAAGCGTCTATTGTTCGAAATCTTCAAAAATCAACATTTTGTTTTAAATTTGTTAAAATCTTTTCAAGTTTAAAATGATTTTTGTATCTTTTCAAAACTTCTGAACATAATTTGAAATGTTCGAAAATGTTTGTAAATATTTTCTTAAAATCAACTTTTAAAATAAAAAAAACAATAAAAACTTTTCTTGGAATCTTATGAAAAAAATTTTATCATCATAAAACCTTTCGAAATCCCTATAAAACTTCAACATTCTTTTTCAATATGTTCAATAATCTTTATTTTGTTTAGAATTGTTTGAAATCATTTTAAGTTCAAAATTATCTTTGCATCTTTTCGAAACTTCGGAATTCTTTTGTAATTTTTTTAAATCTTTTTAAATATTCACTTCAAATTAATTCTTCAAAATAAATAATCACTTTTAATATATATTTTTTGAAATTGCAAATTATTTTCGACAATTTTTAATAACTTGTAATAAGTTGTCTTTAAAATGATTTTAATTATTCCAAAAATTATGTTATCTTTCAAAATAATTGATAAAGTTTGCTTTAACATCTTCATCATTCTTTTCCAAAATTTTAGGAAATCATTTGAAATGTTTTAAAATATGAAAATATTTTCTCAAAACTAATTTTTTCAAAGTAAAAAATTAAGTAAAATTTTCCCCAAAATCTTAAGAAACAGTTCAAAATTTTATTTTAAAATCTTGAAAAATCTACCAAAATATCTTGAAATATTTTTCAGTTATAAATTTTTTTTCAAAACTTCAAAATATCTTTTGTTATAATTCAAAGTTTTTAAAATCCTGCAAAAATTAAAAAAATTGTTTTGAACTCTTCAAGATTCTTTTTCGACATCTTTTAAAATCATCAATGATCAAAGCTTAAAATTAATATTTTAAAATAAAACCGAGAATAAAATCTGAATCATTTTTTATTTTCCCAGAAATTTTATTGTCTACACCGGTAATTGTTTTGTTACTGATAATGTATACTCTTCGTAAATGAAGATATTCTAAGTTTTTGTCCATAATTTTTTTTCTCATCTCTTTGAAAGTGAAATTCATATCTCAGTATTAAGAAACATTTACAATGCAAATTTTCTTTTTTATCAGTAATGTTTAGAAGCGTGCAGAAATAAATAATATCATCAAATAAAATTAGTTTGAAATTTTAATTTACTAAATTGATGTTGCAGAAAATTCTTAATCATTATTAATAAATAAATACGTATATCTTCACTTAATATCGTGAAGTGGGTTAGGAATAGAATCCTCTTTTCATTTTTAAAATTTCTTCAAAAGGTTAATAATATAATTGTGGCCTTTATTATAAAAGAATCATTTACAATTTGAATTTTCTCTTTTAAAAATAAATTTCTCGAATAAAAATTCCGCATTCGGAAATTTCGATTAAAAAAATTCCAGAAAATTCGAAAGAACAAACTGAAAACAGCCACTTAAAGTCATATTCATGCAGTACGCAACCAATAAGGTATTCAATAATAATGAGTGCGTGATTGTCGAGAATTTTGTTCCACCAATTTTATTAGATAGAATAATTACTTTAAATTAAATAAAAAATTCAATAAAATAATTGCAAAGCGTTTTATTCTTTATGGTACTTCTTAGGCGCTCATGAGCTGCCTGTATTTAAACTTTTAAGAATAATAATTACACGCGTGTGTGTAAATATATTGATCCTGTTGGTAAATCGAGAAGAAGTGAAATAAGAAGGTCCATAGGGGTGAGGCAAATAAATTTCGTATTTCTACGGATCGAGTAATAATCTATAGGGTGGTTTGTATTAAACCCCCGGTGAGCAGGGAACTGCCACCTGGTCTCAGGGAGTGCGGTCATCATCACACGATACCACGAAACCTTTTACTCTGCATATAAACGCCTGCCACAATCTACCATCAACGTGTTATTAATCGTGTAATTAACTCTTGCCATATTTTCTTATCTCTTGCAGAAAAGAGAGAAGCAACACAAAATTATGAATAAAAAAGGAAACAATTAGGCCTGAAAACACAGATGTTTTGCGTGTATAGAGATTACAGATCCCTTTAATGTGAATCATTCTAAAGATTTTTTCTGAAAAAACAAAAATAAAGTTTAAAATTATTTTGTATGAATTTGTTGCGAAATACCACTGATTAAAAAGGGAATTTGAATTAGGTATGGGAATGCCCACATATTACGGGATGCTGCAAATAAAGCTAAAATGGCAATATATAATTACGTACCTGCACCCACTGTGCTGTACGGCAGCGAGACCTGGATTTACCAGGAAAAGAAGAGTAAAATTAACGCGGTTGGCATGGATTCCTACGAAATATGTGCGGTAAAACGCTAATGGACAAAGTTAGTAATGAGAGAGACCTCAGAGAATGTAGTGTAGAGGAGACACTATTTGACAAGTATGAAGCAAATTCATTGAGATGACTTAAGCATGTTAAGAGAATGAAAGATGAACGACTGACGAAACAAGTATATCGAGATGGAGTAAATGGTGGCGTACTCAGAGGCAGACCGAGGAAAGAATGGTTGGAATGAGTGAATAAGACCCTAATATTCGAAAAGAAATAAAAAGTCATAAGAACACAAGTGCTTGCATGAGGAAATGCATGGGCGTGAAAGAAACTAAAGAGGTATGCCAGGACAGAAAAGTGTGGCGACGAATAGTTTATAAGAAATGCATGATGAAGAATTTTAGATGAGTGAATGACGCCTGAAGCGGAAGACTTTGGATACTAATGGGTCCGAGTGAAGAGCTTTACGTAGTGACTTTGTGAAGCTCTTCGCCTCGGGTGATTGCTAGAGAGATTGATCAGCGACCTGAGTCGGAGCAGTGTTGTGGAACGAACGTGTTGTTTAAATAAGCAGCACGGGAATTCTAGAATAATCTAAAAATCTAAAGATCCTATCCCACCTTAACCCGCCTCGTACGCTGAATTTCTTGACTACAGTATAATGAGGCTAGAACCGAGTGAGTAGGCTTACCCCGAAATTGATTTAGCCTAATGGTATATAGTAATAATTTTTATTGATTTTTGACCACCCGTCTCTCTTGTGCCTTTTTCCATTGGAATTTTATTTTTCATTATATATGTGTATATTAATTTGCACTGAATTAATAACCCAATAACAAAATCCAACTATTCCTGGTTAACATTTTTTTTATGTCTACCAATATATTTTTGAGGCGGAATTTATCCAGCTTGCTTGAAAGTTCTACTATTTGGTTAAAAATTTAATTATTTTGTTCAAATGTAACTATTTTGTTAAAAAGTTATCTTTTTTGGTCAAAAACCCCAACTACTTTGTTGAAAGTTAAACTACTTCGTTAAAAATTCATTTTTTTTTGTTTGGTTAAAGATTCATCTCTTTGATTGAAAATTCAACTACTTTGTTGAAATCTCATTTCATCTTGGGATGAAAATTAATGTTGAACTGAAAATTTAACAATTTCATTTTTGAGGAAAATTCATCTTTTTTAGTTAAAAATTCAAGTATTTTTTAAAAAATGTATCTTCGTTCATAATTCATCTTCTCTTGTAGAAAATTAATCATCCTGGTTAAAAAATAAACTTTCTGGTTGAAAATTCATTTTTTTTTAGATTCTTCAGTTTAGTTCTTAATTCATCTCGTTGGTTGAAAATGTAATTATTTTATTAGAAGTTAATTTTTTTTTTTATTATTTTCTTCACTGAAAATGTAAGTATTCCATTTTTGGTTGAAAATTAGTTTGAAAAATAATGTTCTTGTAGAGGATTCAACTATTTTGTTAAGAATTCGTCTTTTTTAGTTGCATTTAATTGTTTTTTATTTCAAATTTAAATATTTTTTTGGTTAAAGATCAACTATATTCAACTGGTTTGTAGAATGTTCTTATTTTTGGCTTAAAAATGCAGCCATTGTTGGTAGAAAATAAACTATTTAATTCAAAATTAACTGTTTTGTTGAAAATTTATAGTTTTAATAGAAAATTCAATTGTTTTGTTAAAAATTCTTTGTTTTTTTTTGGTCAAAATTAATTTTTAATCTGAAAATGTAGCTATTCCATTTTTGATTGGAAATGTTTCCTTTATAAGTTGAAAATTCATACATTTTCATTAATGTTTGCGATATGAATAATGGAAATATATTATGGTGGTCCATTATTTACAGTAAACAATAATTTTCTAAAACGAAATCGCACAATATTCCAAATGGTTTCTTTTATCATAGAAACAATCTGCGTAAAATTAAAATTTAATCGGATGATGTTTAGAAGTGAGGCGAAATGAGGGAAAATAAGAGGAGAGAAATCGAGAGAGAAATTATAGGAAGCGTGGGGGAGTGAAGGAGAAGAATTGAGGAGAAATGTAGCAAAGGGAAATAGGGGAAATGAGACAAGGGTATGTAGGTGAAGTGGAAGAAAATGTGAGGAGGAGAAGTGAGGGGATGAAAAGTAGGGTAAATGAGAAGTTAGGAGATGGGAAGTAGGGGAAGCGAGAAAAATTACGGGAGGGAAAGTAGGTGAAACGAGAAAAAAGGAGCGAAGGTAAAGTAGATAAACTGAGGGAAAATAAGGGAAGGAGAAGTATGGTAAGCGAGGGGAAAAGAGGAGAGAAGAAGTCAGGGGAAATAAGGCGAAAGCAAGTAGGTTAAGCGATGAAAAATAAGGAAATGGATGTAGGGGAAGTAGGAGAAGTGAGGGGAAATAATAGGTCGTGAAGTAGGGGACATGAGGGGAGGGAAAATTAGGGAAATTGAGGAAAGTGAAGTAGAGGAAGTGATGGGTAATTAGGAAGGGGATGTAGGGGAAATGTTTGGTAGTGAGTCAAGTGATGGAGGGCTAGTAGCGTAGTGCGGGTGAGTATGGGAGAGAAAGTGATGGCTGTGAAAGGGAAGTATGGGAAGGGAAGTTTTAGCTGGCGAAGTGAGGAGAGAAGAAATTAGAGGAGGAAGAAGTTGGGAAAGGGAGGGGAAGCGAAGGGTGAAGTGAGGGTAGGAAAAGTAGAGGAAGAGAGGGGAAAGTATTGTGTTTAGGGAAGGGAGATTATGGGAGATGGACTTTTGAACGACCTAATTAACGTCTTTTCTCACCAAGAAAAAATTATTTTTAAAGCTTAAAAAAATTAAAATAGAATATCGAGAGGCACCAACTTATAAATATTGTAAAATGGCAATGATTAAGCCTTCAAATGAATGATGAATAACTATAAAAAATGAAACAAACTCGAGGAGGGGATCATTTCCCCTTTTATTAATGACAGGACTATCATCTTCTAATCAATTTCAGCGAAGTCTATCTGTCCTATTTTAATTTAGCGTGTGTTCTCTCTCCTTGCTTGAGAAAATGAGAAGGTGCGACGCCCGCATTGCATCCATCGAAAAAAAATCTGCAAGTCACTCGGTCTAATTAAAACCTCATGCACTTGGACACACGAGTATCAGCTGCCATTGCAAAATTAAATTTTCATATTAATTTAACTTATGAAATAAAAATAAAATAAAGGCTGTGGCTATTTATACCGTAATTTCGGTTTGGAAAAGGGACCTGGAAAAGGGACTATTTGTACCGAAATTTCGGTCCATATAGCCATAGCGGAATTTTTTCAATACACAGAGACGCTGCCTAAAATAAAATAAAATACATTTTATTCTTTTTTTTTAATTGTGTAAAATGATTTAAATTGAAAAAAAATGTTCATAAATATAGTTTTTACAGCATTTGAAAATCACAGAAAATGGCAAAATCAAAAAACTTTTAATGAAATAAATTAGCAAAGATTTTTTTTTAATCCGAAAAACAGTAGGTTAGTCATGACTGAAATAATATTTCTAGAACAACGAATGTTTTAGAAAATTTTGAATTTTAGGGTGGAAGAAAAATTTCAATTATTCTGTACTGGACTAAATCTCTGTGGCTCTTAAAATTAATGTTTTTCTTCCTAAAAGTGATTCTTTAGATTCATCTAATTCCGACTTCCACTTCCAAAAGATTTACAACTTCCTAGGATCAACAGAAAATGTTTCAGAAAACGTTGAATTTTTAACAAAAAGATACATTTTTAACCAAATAGTTGAATTTTCCACCAAAAATGATACAGTTTTAATCAAAAATGGAATTGTTTTATTTTAAATTTAAAAAATTAATTTTCAGTCGAAAATACGAGGTTTCGACAAAATACATAGTAAAACTGAAAAACGAGTTTTTTACAATGGAGTTCAAAGGCTTGAAACTTAAACTACTTGGTTCAAAATTTATTTTTTCATCTTTTAAGCTTGAAACCGCATCTATTTGGTAGAAAATTAAACTGTTCGGTAGAAAATGAACTTTTTTATTGAAAATTTATATTTGATGTTGGAAATTAAATTAGATAGAAAATTAAACTATTTGGTTAAAAATGAAACTATTCATTTTAAAAATTTAACTATTTACTTGAGAATTCTTTTTTTGTACATTGTAAACAATTTGTCGATTTGTTAAAAATTTGTCTTTTTTAGTTGAATTCAACTCATTGAGAATTCCTTTTCTTTTGGAAATTATTTTTTCAACCTGGAAATTTAACCATTTCATTTTTGGTTAAAAATTCAAATATTTCGTTAAAAATTCACCTTTCTTGATTGAAAATAATAAATAGCCTTTCGTCTTGAAAATTCTTCTTTTACGGTTTGAAAATCAATTGTTTTCTAATGTATTCAACTTTTTAGCTTGAAAACCTAACTATCTTGTTCAAAATTCATCTTCTGGTTAAAAATTCAACTATTCTGTTGAAATTTTCATTATTTTGTTGAAAATTAAACTATTTTTTTTAAATCATCTTTTATAGTAGGAAAGAATTCATCTATCTTTGTTGAAAATTCACCTCTCTTGGCTAAAAATGAACTTTCGTGTTGAAAATTCAACTTTTCTAGTTAAATAAGAATAGGAGGGGAAGTGAGGAAAAATGAAGGGACGAAGAGTGGGTGGGGATTATGAGAGGGGAAATAAAGAAAATGAGGGGCAATGAGCATAGGGAAAGTTGGTGAAATAAGGGGTGGTAAAGTGAGTGGAAGTAAGTGGAAGTGAGGGGAAATATGTTAAATCAGGCCTGCCCAAGTAGGGGAAAACTCCTCATTTTTCAGATGGGAATTTCACACCACCACCGACCTCTACTCATTCAACTTCACGAGAGCGACCACCTCCCAAGCTTCTGGACCTGAGAAGAGGGAAGTGGTGGTGGAACTCGAACATGTGGCGAATGAGCAGTTTTTCCCTACTTGGGCAGGCCTGTGTTAAATGATTGGAAGTGATGGTGGGTAGTGGGAGGAAGTGAGGTGAGGGCTAGTCGGGTAGTGCAGGAGAGTAGGGTGAGGAGAGTAGGGCGAGGAAGTGCGGAGGGGAGTGTTATCTGGGGAAGTGAGAAGAGGTGGCAGAAATGGAGAAAGAAATTGGGAAAGGGTGGGTAGAGGAAGTAGTAGGGAACAGGGGTAGTAGGAAAATTTACGGGCAAAAGGGGAGGGAAATTATGGGAGGGGGAGGTTTGAACGACTAAATTAACACCTGAATAAGCTGGGAGACCTCTATTTGTGAGCGCACTTTGTCTACTTTGTCTAATATTTGGTTTGAGAAATCAACTATTTGGTTGAAAATGGAACTACCAAATTTTGTGTGTCGATAATATTGGCCTTGAATAAATGGACACGGTTTTCAATTTTCTTTTTTTTTATCAGAGAAGTGTCACGTGATATAAAACCTTTGCGATACCCCTCCTATGTTGCATATTCTAGATCAATCTAGAATTCCCGTGTTGCTTATTGAAGTAACACGTTCGTTTCGCAACACCCCTCCCAAGTCACTGATCAATCTCTTTAGCAATCACCCCAGGTGAAGAGCTTCACAAAGTCATAATCTCTCATACATTATACAAAAATATACAAACTGATTGATAATCCCATAGTCAGATCCACATTCTTTACTCCAATCACATCTATTGAGTAAAGCTCTCCACGAGGGTCCATTAGTATCCAAGATCGTTCATTTCAGGCGTCTCTCACTCCGCTGACACACTTCATCACACATTTCTTGTGAACTATTTTTCTCAACAATTTTAAGAATATTGCAAGACATTTATCAATATATCTTCGAATGTGGGACGAAGATGTGAATTGGGTAAATGGAGTTTTGGCGAGAGCCAATTACAAGTGAGCCCGGCGTGTAAAGGGCAACTTTATTTGCATAAAGCGTCCGTGGGCCCCATAGGTTGAAAATATCTCCATTACATATTACAGGGGCTGCTGGGAGAACGTAGACCCGCGGGATATTTATTAAGGGCGGGAAAGGGCCCCTTCTATTCTGGGCCCGCCACTCGCGACGGGTGGGCATCGAGACTCCGTTTCTTATGACGTCATTTATTCATGCAATCGACGCTTAAGCGTCGCGTGCAGGGTCCGCTAATTGCAAACAGATTTATTGGCAATTGGAATATTCTCGAATTAATGGGTCTGCCAGTCTAATATCGGTCCCAATGCCGACGATCAGTTCAATTTCTTTTGGAAACTTTATTCGACCTTGAAGGAAAGAGAAGTAAAATAATTTGTTATACACATATAATTATAAGGGGGATATTTAGAAATTATTGAAGAAAGAAAGGGATAAAAACAAATGCAGAGTGGCTGTAAGCCAGGGAAAAACCGGAAATCAGGTTTAAAAAAGATTCTATGTTCAAAATGTTAATGGAAAATTGATCAAGAAAAAATTAGGAATTTTTTATTTTTATTTTCTTCCTTCCTCCTGAGGATTATATTTGTAGTTATAAATTTTATTATTTTGTTGAAAAATCGCATTTTTGGGTTGAATTCAACTGTTTTTAATTTGAAATTTAAATCTGTTTTGTTTGAAATATCTTCGGAATTCATCTTTTTTGTTATATCTCTTTGGTTGAGAATTCTTTTTCTTTTTAAATTAATGTTTTCACCTGGAAATGTAACTTTTCCATTTTTGTTCAGAAATTGATTTTTTCAAGTTAAAAATTCGTATTCTTTGTAGAACACTAATCTTCTTGTCTGAAATTGTCTCTTTTTTTCGAAAAATGTAATTTTTAGGTGGAAAATTAACTTTTTTGTTGAAACTTCTTATTTTCGGGTTGAAAATTCAGCTATTCTACAGAAAAATGGTCTTTTAACAAAAAAGTTGAACAATTTTGATAAACAAATTTTTTTCTTGACTGAACAATCTTTTTCTTGAAAATTTTTCTTTTTGGTTGAAATGTTGAGCTTCTGGGTTGGAAGCTGAATTACCTTGTAGCAGATTCATTTTTTTTAATTCATAACTTTAGTTGAAAATTCGTCTTTTTGGTTGAAAATTAATATTTGTGGGTTGAAAATTCAACTGTTCTGTAGAAAAATAGAAAATTGGCCTTTTTGATTGAAAATTGGTCCTTTTTGTTTGAAAGTTGAACTACTGTATTAAAAATTCCTTTTTTTGGTTGAAGATTCATCATTTTAGTTGAGAATTTGACTATTTTGTTAGAAGTTCGTTTTTTTAATTTAATTTTTTCGACTCAACATTTCACTCTTTTTCTAGTTTAATATTTATCTTTTTTATTTATTTGGACAGAAAAATCGTCTTTTTGGTTAAAAATTCATCGCGTTTAGTTGAAAATTCAACTGTATTAAAAAGATTCAAGAATTAAGTTGAAAATTCAACTGTTTTTGTTTAAATATAATCTTTTTTATTTTAAAATTAGAATATTTGGTTTGAAATTCATAATTCTAGGTTGAAAATTCAACAACTTGGTTAAAAATTCAACTATCAGATTTTTCGTTGTGAATTGATCTTTCTTGATTAAAGATGCAACTACTTCGTTGAAAGTTGAACTACTTTTTTAAATTTTCATTTTCTTGGGTTTTTATTTCGTTTTTTGAAAATTCAAGAACTTGTTCGCATTTTTTTCCTTTCTTAACTGAAAAATCTTTCTTGGTTGAAAATTCTTTTCGGTGAAAAATTCGTGTTTTTGGTTTAAAAATTATCCTATTTTGGTGGAAATTTCGTCTTTTTTAGTTAAAAATTTGACTAGTTTGTTAAATATTCTTGTTTTTTGAAATTTTTTATTTAAAACTGAAAATTCAACTATTTTATTTTTGGTCAAAAATTGATCATTTTTAGTTGAAAATTCAACTGTTTGGGTGAAAATCAATTTTTTATTAAAAAAATTTTTTTTTTAATTAAAAACTCAACTGTTTTGTAGAAAATTCGTCCTTTTGAATTGAAAATTCAATTTTTTGTTGAAAATTCATCCTTTCGGGTTAAAAATTCTATTATCCTGGTAGAAGATTGAACTATTTGGTTAAAAATAAACTGTTTATTAAAAAAATATATATCTTCGGGGTAAAAATTCAACTTTTTTGTAGAGAATTAGCCTTTTGGCTCAACCATTCAATAAATTGGTTAAAAATTCAAATATTTTTAATAAAGTCATATGTTTTGGTCGAAAATTCCACTGCTTTCTTGAAAATTCATCCTGTTGGATTGAAAATTCATCTTTCCTGGTTGAAATAAATGTGATATTTTTAAATTTTAATTGGAAATAGTTTTATTCCTGATATTTTTCCGAATGGTACATGTCTTTCCGCATGTAAAATCTTACAAAATGCTATTTTTGAACAATTTAATTTTTAAATGTTAACAGCTAAATAATCTAATTTTACAATAAATTTCTTTACGTAAAACCTTTCTTAGGACTCAGTAATGCCTTTAAATATTTTCAGCATTTTTACAATTAAAATTGGTAGAAGTATTACAAAAAATTAGTAAAAGTAGGCGCCTGGTGGGGGTTTCGTAGTCCCCCTCCTATAATCTCCCTCCCCTACACACCCTCATTCCCCCTACTTACCTTCCCCTTATTTCCCACCTCTTCTCCTACTTCCTCTACCTGCATTTCCTCATACTTCCCCTACTTATCCTCCCCTCTTTCCCCCTATTCCCCTCCCCTGCCTTCCTGTACTTTCCTTCCCCTCATTTCCCCTACTTCCCCCACTTGCGAAAATCCTGTAATGACCTTCGAATTTAAAAAAAAATGGATTCAGCACCGTTCAGCTTTCCCTGCTTCAAATTTGAAAATAAAGTTGAGCGGCCACCCAGCAAATGTCGGCATTGACTTCTCTTCTTCTGAAAAGGGTTAAATTAATTGACACTGAGGAGAGGAAGTTATAAAACACTTTTCCCTCGTATTTCTTGAGATCGACGCGGCCTTGCGACTGACATATAAAGTCCAAGAGGGAGCAGGACAGAAATAAATAAAAGGAGAACAAAGAAGGGAATGGAAAGAGTGAAGATGAAGACCCTTGAAACAAAAAGTAGAAGAAAAGAGGAGACAAGTTGCTTAGACATCCAGAGAAGCTAGTCGTGTCGACGCATTGTCCGCTAAAAGGATCCGCGCGGCATGGATGCCAGAAACGAACCGCCCCTTTGTTTCTAGAGCCGAGGTATCGATCCATCCATCCCGATAAATCGATAGTGCTATTAACAAATTGAATTGTATAATGGAGCCAAAGGCTCTGCACCGCCAAGTCCTACCTAGGACTTGGCGGTCTCATGTATACAGAGACATATCGGTTCCTTCGATCTCCCGACATAGTATTAAGTTATATGTCGAAAGAAGCTGATCATCCTGGATCTTTAATAGGAGATAATAGTATTCAATTTCCCAAATCTTCGCCTGTTTATAAATCCAAACTCCATTGAATCTCTTTTATTAAGAGAGCTGGATTTTGGTCTCACGCCGTACAAAGCCAAACTTGATTAGGTAGAACTTAAAAATCTTCAAAAAGTGAATACTACTGAAAAGTTATAGCATGATTTGAAGCTACGGTATATGGAAAAACTGAGGTCACACGGAGAAAAATGTAAGGCCATTTTGGCCATCTAGATGTGCAGACAGACTATATTGCAGGGTCAACTATAGGACAACTAAAGCTAAAGCTTAGCTTTACTATCTCTGGAAGGTTAAAACAAGAGGTTCAAATCGATCATCTCAAAGTATCGACATGGTCATCTAGGACGGTCGACTCAAGCTTCATAGAGAGTCGAACCGTTCATCAGAGATGGCGGAATTGATCATTATAAAGGGTCGAATCGCTCATCATAGAGGTTCGATTTGGTCATATCAGATAGTCGACTTGATATCCTCGGACAGTCGACCTGGCTATCTTAGGGGGTCGATTTGATTATCCTACATTTTCTATATTTGTTGTCCTTTTCCAACTTATTCCAGTCTCTCTCTTATAAGAGACTGGAAATTATAAAATTAAGTGGAACCTATAAAACCTGAAAATTTATATGAAATACATGAATTCTGAGAGCATTTTTTATTCTTTGTGGAGAGTATGGTGTATGAGACATAATTTGAGATGCAAAAACAGTGCACATTGACAATATATTTTTTTTGAGCACGAAAGGCTAAGGACACAGCACGGTGTCACAATGAATTGTAAGATTTCAAACATTGAAGTGAATTCAGAAACCAATATCCCACATCTCGTTACTTTCTGCATCATCAATCAAGGAAACTGTACATGATCCTGCAAAGGAACCTACACCGACAGAGGAACCTTTGAATGATCGAGTATAGGTTCCTGTACAGGTTCCTTTGCGAAGTAAATTAATGCGTGGGTTCCTGTAATACAGAAACACGTATAGGGTCCTTTACCGAATGTCATCCAAAAAACTCATGTCGCTTACAGCTATAAAGTTGCCTTCCTTTTATTTCTTTGAAGATCCAACTTACTATCGAGACAGCCAAGTCACTATAGCGAACCCTCGCGGATTAGTTCTTATGCAAGTTCATGTGTAGGGTCCTGAACAAGATCCTGTACGTGAACTAACCCCTCAATTCAATATGTGAACAAACCTGTGCAGGATCATTCAGAGGTTAGCTTGCATACAGATTCCTTTGCAGGATCATGTACACTCTTTTTCGCCAAATTCCTGCACAGGAACTGTCAATATTACCTGTACAGGTACGTGTGTAGGTCCGAGTACGGGAACATGTGCAGGATCCTCCGAAGTTCCTGTACATGAATTTTCAGCTGGGAAGGATCTGACCGGGACCTGGCCGAATAGCCCCAGTTTTAACCGGATGCCGACCGGGAAAACTGATCGGGATCCGACTAAAAAAGTCATAATAAACTGGTCGGATTCTGGCCTCAATAGCCGCCGTGACCCTGTCTGATAATCCGGCCACAGAGCGGTTAAAAAATGTTGTTTCAAGGCAGAAATTGGTAACTTGATTTATCCTTTAGGGCTCGTCGTGAATAATTATACTGTGAACTTTAAAAGTTCAATCAAGTTAACAAATTCTCGCCAGGAGATTTAAGTAGTGTTTCAATCATTGATGCCAGAGTGTCCTAACAATTGTTTTATTGTTGAAACCACGTGGTGATTTGAGGTTACGAAGGTACTATATTTTAATTTGAAATAATATTTATCTGTGACCTTATTGGGGTTTTCAAACTGATTACTGAAATTAGGTTGATTTTAAGTCTGAAATTTGAGAAAATTATAATCATTGTAACAATTCTGCTGTCGCACATTGCAGAATCGATAACTGCTTTATTTAATCAGTTAAAACACTGGAAATAATTAAATGTTGTTCGTTTGGAGAATTTAGAAAAGATAGTTTCTGTTTTACTGATATAATAAATGGACCATGAAATCTAACCAGGGGTAGCCTGGCCAGAATCCAACCAGAAACCTTCTTGTAGTAGGGCCACCCGAGGCAATTTCTGTATAGGTAAAATTTATTTGTTATTATGAAAAATTAAAAAAAAAACATTTTTCTTACAAAAAATCAGTTATTTTGAAAATATGCAATTCTTTTTGATATATTGAGCTTTTCGAATATATTTTTTCAAAATAACTGATTTTTGGTTGCATAATGTTTCTGAGTCTTTTTGTTCAAGAATAGAATTTTTGCACAGATTGACTTGACGATATTGTGTTTCTAATTTTCTTCTTAAAAAAATTTTTCTTACATTTTTTTGATTTTTTTTCACTTAATTTTTTAAGTTCTACGTAACCTATACTAAGCAGCTTTTCGGTCGATTCTTTAGTGCGATTGATTTCGCCCTCTTTCCAAAAATAACATAAACAACCGATAATCCATCATATTCTGTTTGAAAATATGCTATAAATATAGTTAAGAAAATTAATCTTTGTTTGTTGAAGATTCATCACTTTAGTTGAAAATTCATCTCTTTGGCTGAAAATTTAACTATTTTGCTACAAATTCGTTTTTTTTATAATAAGTTTTATGCAATAAAAATGAAACTATTCCATTCCTGACTGAAAATTGATATTTAAAATTTTAAATTCGTCTTTTTCGGTAAAAAATTCATCTTTTTGTTTGAAAATCCACATTTTGATAGAATTTAACTGTTTTTGATTTAAAAAAGAGTTGTTCAGTGGTTTGTTTAAATTTTCAATGTAAATTTAGACATGCTTAGAACATTGGATTTATCGAGAAAGAAAAAAAATCTAACTGTAAATCAAACCCGCTTGATTCTCTTAGATCATAATTTTTGTTTTATTCGCGTTAATTTTGAGGTCCATGTTCTTCATACTTGTAATCAGTTTGCTCAACATTCTTTACAAGTCTTCGATTGACTCTGCCATCACAACCTTATCATCTGCGAATGCTAACCCACGTACCTTCACTGTCCTGAGATCCACGCCTTCTTCGTCAAAGAGGGCCATTCTTAGACACTTGTCCAAGAATATAATACATATCCATGAGGACATCCTTGTCTCACACCTTGCATAATATCGAACCAGTCACTCAGTTTTCCATTTACCCTTACACTCGCTTTGCTACCAGCATATATTATTTTTATTGCTTGTAGGAGCCATCTATTGACTCCGTACTCTTTCAGGACTTCCCAAAGTTTACTTCAATCCACCTTGTGAAATGCTTTTTCTAAGTCAACAAATGCACAGAAAACTTTGTGGTCGTAAATGAACTTTTTTGTTGAAAACTCATATTTTTGGGTTGAAAATTCAACTGTTTTGTAGAAACTTCGTCTTTTTGGCCTAAAAATTCAACAATGTGGTCGAAAATCAAACTATTTGGTTAAGAATTAAGTTTTTGATGAAAATTTATATTTTGGACTGAAAATTCAAGTACTTTGGAAGAAAATTAAACAATCGGGTGAAAAATTGAAGTATTTACATATTTGTAAATTCTACTATTTTGTTAACAAAATTTTTTTTTGTCTGAAACTATTTTTTTATCTGAAAATGTAGCTAGGTAGTAAATGAATCTTGTTTGGTGAAAGTTCATCATTTTGTTTGAGGATTCAACTATTTTGTTTAAAGCTCGCTTTTTTTACTTGAATTGAACTGGTTAAGAATTTTGTCTCTAGAAAATTAGTTTTTTTTAAATTGAAATTCAACGATTGCATTGTTGGTTAATAATTCATCTTCTTTAATTGAAAATTCAAATATTCCGTTGAAAAAATTTCTTTGTTGATTGAAAATTAACTTTCTTGTTGAAAATTTTTTTCCGGTTTGAAACTCAACTGTTTTCTGAAAAATTCGACTGTTGATTGTTGAATATTCCTCTATTTGGGTAGAAAATTAATCTTCTTCGTTGAAAATATGTCTCTTTGGTTGATGATTCAACTATTCTGTTAAATATTCCTCGTTTTTCGTTCAATTCCATTTTTGTTTATAAACTTATCTTTTTTAGTTTAAAATTCATGTATTTTGTTGGAAATTCGTCTTTTGGTAGAAAATTAATTTTCTTAGTTGAAAATTCATCTCTTTAGGTGAAAAATTCAACCATTTTGTTGAAAGCTTAATTATTTTGTTGAAAATTCGACTATTTGGTTAAAGTTTCATTTTTTTGGTCAAAATTTCAACTGTTTTGTTTTAAATTCGTCCTTTGGATTGAAAATTAATTTTTTATGGTAGAAAAATCATCTTTCTCAGTTGAAAATTCATCTCCCTTGGCGTTATGACAGACCACCCCCCTTTAAAGTGTTACCTGTTATGTGAAAAAAATTTTAACCAAGAAGTTTTACTTTCAATCAAGTGGTTGAATTTTCAACCAAAACAGATTCGTTTTCAACCAAACAGTTGCATTTTCAATAAAAAAGATTAAATTTTCATAAAAAAAAAAATGTTTAATTTTTAAGCCAAAAAGATTAATTTTCTACAAAACAGTTGGATATTGTTATTGACGTTTATATTTTCCATATGTGATATCACATTCTGCGGTAACCCCTCCATCTGCGTAACGAATTGTCACATACCCTTGATACCCTTTTTCAATTTTCATTAAATGTTTTTTTGTCGATTGCAGAGTTCAAAGTCCAAAAAGAGGCATTACAAATTAAACCAGACTTGTTTTGTAATAATAAAAAAAATGTTAATCCACCGTTAAAAATTTGCCGCCCTAGGCGATCATATAGCCTTTTTGGCCTTATGTCACTGTTTATCTATATTTTAATGGATTCAGACGAAATGAATCGATCGAAGTGGTGGGGGATTAAAAAAAAGTTTGAAGACCAAAATTTGTGATGCACATTATTGTCTTTGATGTGGCCGCGCTTCTTATATATATATTATATGCATAAATTCGCCCCATCCTCTGGGGCATGATGCAGGGCTCATAGCTTGTCACTCGGCCTTCGTACGGACGAGCCATCGAGCTGTGTAACTTCAGAACGTCTTACTTTTTTATTGGCCTCTCTCGAGTCATTTTCACGTCGAATACCACGCGCCTTAGTAATTCAATTACTATAACGACACGTCGCGTCCTTCCTTATCACGCTCGGTTGATCCGCAGAAATCTCCGACACTCTTGAGTCTTCTACTCAACTGGAGAGCTTTACATCTGTTTATTTTTATTCCATATAATCCTGCGTCATAACTTTACGTATGTTATTATTATTATTCCATTAAGCCAAAACCTCAGCTGAATAATCTCTCTAGCAATCACCCCAGGTGGAGAGCATTACAAAGTCACCATACAACACGATTCACACATTTCCACCACTCCTCATGACCAACCCATCTCAACAAATTTCTTTCACTCTTGTCAAATAGTGTTCCCTATACCCCACGTTCTTTTAGAATCCTCTCATTACTGACATTGTCCTTCAGCGTTTTAACACACGTATTCCGCAGAAATTGCATACCAACCGCGGTCACTTTGCTAATATCTTGTTCCTGGTAGGTCCAGGTCTCATGCCGTACACAGCGCAGTGAGTGCAGGCACAGACAGTGGGTCAAGGTACAGAATTATATATTGCAGTTTTAGCTTTATTTGTCACATGCATACTTCCGGTAATGGTTCCTACACTGCCGATAACTTTCCTGCCCTCGTTTATACGCCTGGATATCTTTCGATCTAGCTTTCCATCATTAGAAAATAAACTTCCAAATACGTAACTATCAACTTATTGATTCCTCTCTTCGTATAAGGTAGAGTTGCATACTGTGTTCTTATCCCTTCTTCCAAATACAATTTTTTTTTTGTTCACAGCAATACAAGAATCTGAATTTTAGTGGTAGGAAGAAAAGTCTGGTGATGCATGGTGGAACGATGAAATTCAAGCAGCCCAGCAAGAAAAGAAAGAAGCACACAAGAGAACATTAAACATCGCAGGTCTTAGCGAAGAGGAGAGTAATAGACTCGAAAATGATTACAAAGACAAAAAGAGGAGAGTTAGACGACTAGTCAAGGAGAGTAAAGAAAAAATCAGAACAGAAGAAGAGAGGAAAATACAAAACAGCTTTGAAGGAATTATGAAACTATTATTTAAACTGATAAAAGAAAGTAAAATTACAGAGTTTCTCAGCATGAGAAACAGCAAAGGTGAAATGCTATATGATATAGCGAGTAACTGGAAGTCATATTTCATTCATCAGTTGACTTTCAACCGGCAAATGATCCTGTTGGTTACATCTGAAAGTCAACCTACTTTTTTTTTACTGAAATTCAGATTCTTGTATTACTGTTTTTACGCTAATATTAACACCTCTGCTCTTCATGCTCGTATTTATTTACTCAATATTTGTTGCAAACCATAGGCTGATTCTGTAGTAACAATATTATCATCTGCAAACGCTAATCCTCAATCTGCGAAATGACAACTTACCGGGAACAAGTAAAACTACCGAAAATGTAATAAAACTACCAAAAGTGTTCATTAACGAAATTGAAATATTCAGAAAGTGAAGGTTACCAAAAAGAAAAATTTTGAAATTTCAAATCTCTGATATTATTAAATTCATAAAATTGTATTAATACATTGTATTTTAAAATCCGAGTTTTCAAAATCCCGAAAATTCCAATTTACCGAAATTAGTATATTCTCGAATTAAGTAAATTACAGAAATAATATTGTATTTTAATTTTATAAACGTGCATTTTAAAATTGAAAGCACCTTACAATTGAAAAGATACATGTTGGATCACTTACAATCTGTGTGAAATTTATTGTAGGTGTGCGAGTCCACATGGTTTTTCGATTTTTTCTAGAATTTGAAATTCCGGGAAATTAAAATTTTCGGGTAATCACTCATTTCCGAAATTTTTAATTTCGGGTTTTAGAATTTCGAGGATTAAAGAATTTCCGTAGTTCTAAATTTCTGAATTTTTCTTGTTTCGTTAAATTTTACTTTCAGAATATTTCAATTTCGTTGATAAAAAGGTTCGAAATTTTTTTTCGGTAATTTGAAACTTCGCAAATGTCTAGTTTTGGGAAATTTTTGTATTTTAGTAACAATATTTTCAATATTTTTCAACATTCGAGATTTTGTTTTTTCGAGAAAATTATGATCCCACTTTAGGTTATCTTGGCGTGTTTCACCTGAAATTAGTATTTTCAAACAGAAATTATTCAACTTAAAATCAATTATTTTTGTTTGAAATAATTAAATTTACAAGCTTGAAAATTTTCGGATTTTGTTAGCGTTTTTCGTTAAAAATTGAATTTTTTTTTCAAAAATCATTAAATTTCAAAGAAGATTTATAATTTTTTCAACAATTGTAGGTTACGTTGGAGTTTTCCATCGAAAATTTGCATTTTCAAAGAAAAATCATTATAATTTTATAAGATTTAAATTTTTTTCACAATTTTGGATTACGTTAGTGACTTCTTTGGAAATTTGTAATTCAATTATAATAATTATTATATTATAATATGTTATATTATATATATTATTATATATTGTATTCTAATTCTAATTATATATTATATTTAAATTATGATTATTATATATATTTTATTATATTTCAAAGAAGATTTACAACTTTCAACAATTTCAGATTATATTGACGATTTAAACCAAAATTAGGTATTTTAAGCAAAAAAAGTCAATAGATTTCAAAGAAAATAACACTTTTTTGTACAATTGTAGGTTGAGCCAGCCGTTTTTACTAGAAATATCGAGATAAATTTCAAAGAATATTTACAATTTCATTAAATTTTAAAGAAGATTTACACATTGTGACTATGCTTTTTTATTGTATAATACTTTTTTTGTCGAATATTAGTATTTTCAATTAAAATCAATCACAGTTCTTTTTAGATTATCATTCAGTCATTAAATTCACAATTTTTTACATTTTTTGGTTTTGTTGGCGTTTTATACCGGAAATTGGTATTCCTAATAAAAACTCATTGGATTTCAAAGATAACATTTTTTTCAAATTTAGGTTATGCTCGCGTTTTTTACAGGAAATAAGTATGAATCTCAAAGATGATTTATACAGTTTTGGAGCCATTTTTGTTTATGTTAACATTTTTTACTTGAAATCGGTTATTTTAAACAAAAAACAATAGGTTTAAAAGAAGATTTACAATCTCACAAAACAATTTTTTGTTATGTTGTGTTACTGTTTTTTGTTTAAAATTGCTATTGACAATAAAAAATCATTAGATTCCAGAGAATGTTTAAAATATTTAAACAACTTAAGGGTTATGTTAGTATTTTCATTGGAAATTGGTATTTTCGAAACAAAATGCAACGGTTTGAAAGTCTATATAGCGTACAAAAATATTATATATTAATTTTGAAGTTAAGATATCAATTTTCATCAGAAATAAAAAATATTGTTCTCGCTTTTCTTTCATTTAAGATAATACCCACATAGCACACTTCCTGAAAAAACCAGGTCTGTCCCAGGTTTAGACCTATGCTTTTTCGGAAAAAACCTGGGACAGACCTGGTTTTTTCGGGAAGTGTGCTATGTTGGATAGATACTATTAAATACATAAATTTTTTACAACAAATTTTTACTTTATCAAAATTTGAATTTGAAAAATATATTTCTTTTCACTGTCCCAATCTACCCTGATTACAGATCTCAGATCAAACGAGGAGGATTGAGAAAGATAGGCGCAGTGAATTATATTGACAAATGAAAGATACAAAATTATTGATCTGGATGAACCAGGCATAGGCTGGAATATGCAAGAAAAGATTGAAAAATATAGGTACAAAGTGATGTTGAGGAAGAGATAGAGAAACACTCTCTTACATTTATAGACATGGGATGGACTTGAATAGACAGGAAGGGACTAAGAAAGATATAGGATTATCGAATTGTTTTGACAAAAAGATAGAAGAAGATAAAAAAGGATAGATAGGGATAGGCTTGGCTAGAGAAGGGAGAATTAAGAATGACTTCCCTAGATTCATAGATACCCACCTGAAGAGAAAAAGATTGACCTGGATGGGCTAGAGATAGAGTGAAATACTCAATATGTGATTGAGACACAGACAAAAAATTATTTTGTCCAAAAGGTATAAAACGATACATTTTGATAGACGAGGGATAGGCTGGAAATAAGGGATTTAAAAAAACAGAAGAAGAATTATATTTCTTCTATCGCCAATTTCTATCCCTTACTATGTTCTGTCTTCCAGCATGCATCAATTATTATTGATACTCATTATAGTTAAAATTACTTTCAGTGGAAATTGACATGCTTAGAACATTGCATTTTTCGAAAAAGAAAAAAAATCTAACTGTACATCAAACCGGCTTGATTTTCTTAGACCATAATTTTTGGTTGATTCACGTTAATTTTGAGGCCCATGTTCTTCATGCTTGTAATCAGTTTGCTCAACATTCTTCACAAGTCTTCGATTGACTCTGCCATCACAACCTTATCATCTGCGAATGCTAACCCACGTACCTTCACTGTCCTGAGATCCACGCCTTCTTCGTCAAAGAGGGCCATTCTTAGACACTTGTTAATTACAGAAATAATATTGTATTTTATAAACGTTCATTTTAAAATTGAAAGCACCTTACAATTAAAAAGATACATGTTGGGTCACTTAAAATCTATGTGAAATTTATTGTAGGTATGCAAGTCCACGTGATTTTTCGATTTTTTCCAAAATTTGAAATTCCGGGAAATTAAAATTTTCGGGTATTCGGATTGCTTTGTGAAAATTATTAGTGAATGGCCTCAATTTGGACTCCACCAAAATTTGAATTAAAACAATATCTCTTTTTTACACTATCATAATCAACACCAACTGCAGTTTTGCAGAAGTGACAATACCCATCGGTGAAAATGACCAAGAAGCTTCATACTTAAATCGATCCCTTTACTTCCGCTGGTTTGTCCAACGACAGGAAGTTGGCATTAATTTGAGGTGCACCTTAAAATTCGCAGTTCTAACGCGCCGATAATTGGGCCGTAATAGATTAATTCGAGGACAATAGCTGGGGGCAAAACAAAGAAGGAAAACAGAGCGTGGCTCTTTGAATGGAGTCTGCAAGCAGTCCTGAAGTCCTGAAAAAACTGCAATGCGCGCAACGTGCAAAGTAAAGCAATGAATCCATGAAGACTGAAAGACGGACGGCACGGGTTCACTCCACAGGCATATAAGGTTACTTGTGGGAAAGACGCCTACGTCTTATTATGGCTTGTTTTGAGCCCTACCAACTCTTTAGTACTATAATTACGCGGTTATTGATAAGTCGATCAGGTTACCAGGTACGAGCCTTCCATTCTAAACTCACAATGTCTCTCGAAGAAGCACAATGAACCTCCACCGTTATCGTTCCTGGCCGGATGATGGTCCTGATCTCCAAAACGTACGTCTCGCACAAATATTTAAACTCTTCCTAAGCAATCTTAATCCAACAATTTTTTCATACGAATTGTTTAGTACAATTCAACACGGCAGAATGAATAAACGTCAACCGTTTAGCTACAAATGTAAACAGAAAATCTGTGCTTGCGTCCTAAACTACGGCCTGAGACAAATATAGATGTGGAAACATCTTCGACAAACATTAACTTCGACTAAAATTTTATGTGGCCCAAAACATTAAGGCCCCTGGGAAATCATTGGTAAATCGGACTTCATAAACTAAGGCCAAACGGAGAAGCGATTTTGTCTAGTTTTTTGTTTGTATAAATAATTTAAAGTGTAGAAAGACTCACGGTACAGAGTGTTTTTTTGGAAAAAAATCTACTTTTACGTACATAATAATCGAGAGAAACAATGCTTCCTATTGGTGGTACCACGATAACACCACCATCACAGTAGTGGAGTGTTCTACTATTTATCCAAAAAGGGATTTATCTAAAAAAGTCTACATCGGATTTTGCTTTCGTGACTTACCATGCTTGTTAAAGATCATGTCGGAGGAAGAGGATCTGCTCGGTTCTGCTTTTGGGCGAACCTAACGACAAAACGAAAAACTAGCATGAACTTGTGTCCTTTTTATTAGATGAAGTTGTTTAATATCTTAAATTTTTAATGTTAGAAAATTAAATCTACAATTGATCCCTTTTAAAGATGCTCTGGGTGTACAGTAGGGGTGTTCAAAAGAAAAGGAAATCCGAACCTCAACTTGCATCTTCGATTTTTTTGTTCCTTTTGGATTCAAAATAAACCTCCTGGAAGGAGAAATAAATTGGATAATATTTAGAGGTCGCTCATCGTGAATTTGTATGTTTTCAACCGAAAAATCAATTTTTTCCAAAAACGGTCAATCATAACGCAAAATTGTACAGAATATAAAAGATGCATCTCATTGGAATGAGTATTTTTTGTAAATAAGTTTTATTGAAATTATACATAGATAAGGTGGTATATGAAGAAAATTTGTATAAAGAAGCTTTACTAATCTAACACGTACTAGGAGAGGTCTTTAACCCTCCGTCTACAGACAGGGGCTTTTAAGGCACAGACAATTTTTTTAACTGGAATATCGCGTTTACAGGAAAAGATTTTGATTTAAAAAGTTTGTAACAATTACCATTAACAACAATTGAATCATGTAGTAAATGCTTTAAGTAACCCAGAATTTTTCCAGTTTTTTTTTAAGGCCAGAAACAGTTCAAAAACTGCCTCAGGCTTAAAAGACCCTGTCTGTAAACGGAAGGTGGGAAAAAGAAGTCTGTGAACGGAGGGTTAATACACATTTAAATTATGTTTAGGTCCTTGAAAACCATTAAAATGAACAAATTTTTCAAAAATAGTGATTTTGCATATTTTTTAATTTTAAACATCTCACAATTTAAAAGTAACTCTTTCTATGATCTTTTACAATATTTATATCTTTTCCTTTTCTACTTTCGACGTTGTGAGAGATTCTGGATAGCTGGCTATGAAATAATAGAAAGCTTTATTCACTCCTTACATAAAGGTATTACATAAATATCATAGAAACAGTTACCTTTAAATTGTGAGATGTTTAAAATTAAAAAATATGCGACATTACTATTTTTTTTAAATTGCTTTATATAAATTTTTTTCAAGGACCTAAAAATAATTTAAATGTGTATTAAAGCCCGAGTCGAAGTTTCGTCGTTAGTTTCAACTTCTTTCACTTTCATCAATGAAGGTGAATGAATACGAAATGAAGTTAAAATCTCAATGTCAGCTAATGTATTTTCGCCTT
>CAKNYM010051326.1:39277-52788 GCA_932195095.1 Andricus curvator
GCTGACGCTGAAAGAAGTTGAAACTGACGACGAAACTTCGACTCGGGAGACCTCTTAGTACGTGGATAGATGATTAACGCTTCTTTATAACAATTTTCTTCATATATCTCCTTAACTATGTATAATTTCAATAAAACTTATGTACAAAAAATACTGATTTTAATGAGAAGCATCTTTTATATTTCTTACAATTTTGCGTTATGATTTACCGTTTTTGAGAAAAATTGATTTTTCTGTTGAAAACAGACAAATTCACGATGAGCGACCTCTAAATATTATCCAATTTATTTCTCATTCCAGGAGGTATATTTTTAATCCAAAAGGAACAAAAAAATCGAAGATGCAAGTTGAGGTTTGGATTTTCTTTTTTTTTGAACACCCCTAGTGTACAGTCATGTTGAAAATTACTTAATCTTTAACTTGATTCATAACATTCATAAGAAAGGTTCATTTTGATCCTTGCAACAAATTTTAGAAGAGAACCCCAAGCGTAAATAATATAAAAATAGTTGAAGTCATAATTATTTATTTAAATGTACATATTGTGTTTTAATTAATATAAGTAATAAGTAATAATAATAAGTAATAAGTAAATAATAAGTATGAGTAATAATTGAAATGTGCATATTTATATTTTTTCTTCCACTTTAGGTAAAAGACGTAATTTTTATTCAATTTTCATTTACACAAGCTCATTCTATTCCTTGAAAGGTTCTTTAATCATTTTTTGCATTAAAAAATTTGCTAAATAATATTTTATAAAAACGTGAAAAATAGAATAGTAAAGAACCCTTTAAGAAATAGAATGAGCTTTTGTAAATTAAAATTTTATGAAAATTACGAATTTCGCCTCAAGCGGGAGAAGAAACAGAAATATGTAAAGAAGTACATTTCAATTAACAATTATGGCCTCCAATAATTTTTTATTATTTGCGCTTAGGTTCCTCTTCTGAAATTTGTTGCAATAATGAATGAGCCAGTTTTTCCAATTTTATCAATTAAGCTAACGATTACGTAAATTTAAACTTGATGGTCTAGAACATACTTAA
Organism: Andricus curvator; assembly: GCA_932195095.1. Classification (NCBI taxonomy): domain Eukaryota; kingdom Metazoa; phylum Arthropoda; class Insecta; order Hymenoptera; family Cynipidae; genus Andricus; species Andricus curvator. The sequence continues at coordinate 40,327 of CAKNYM010051326.1, forward strand.
TAAGACACATCATAAAAAAACATTATGCAAATTGAGAAGCATTAGTGGTTTTTAAATACTCATACACGGTTAAATTAAAATTTTCAAATTATCGAATGAATTATTGAACATATTTTTTATATTCTTTCCGCTGTAAATTGGTATTAAAAAAAAAAGAATATTTTTAAATACAGTCATAAAGTTTCGAAGAAGTCTTAAAATATCTAAAATTTTAGGTTGTTATATGTTTTTTAAACCGGAAATTAGCATTTTTAAACAAAAATCATTAAATTCTGATGAAGATTTATAATTCTGAACAATTTGATGTTATGTTTATGTTTTTCGTCGAAAATTATTGGTATTTTCGATAAAAACATTATTTAATTTCAAAGAATATTTACAATTTTTCAACAACTCTAGGTTATGTCGGTGTGTTTCACCTGATTTTGCTTTTTCAAATCAAATTTACAAGCTTGAAAGATTTTGGATTGTGTGTCTGTTTATTGTCGGAAATTGAAATTTTCATTAAAAAATCATCAGATTTGAAAGAAGATTGATAATTTCTTTAACAATTGTAAGTATTTTTATGGAAAATTCGTATTCTCAAATAAAAATTTTATGATAATTTGAACAAGATTCAGAATCTTTACACAATTTTGGGTTATATTAGTGTTTTTGTCAGAATTGGTACATTTAATTTTAAAAAAATTATATTTTAAGCATTTCTAAGACTATGCAGAATATTTTACTTTAGGTTATGTTGGTGTTTTAGCACCAGAAATCGATTTTTTTAGTACTAAAATAACTAGATTTCAAAGAAGATTAAAAATTTGTGTACAATAATTATACGTTATCGCAGCGTATTCACCGGAAATATCGATATATATATTTCAAAAAAGATTTACAATTTTGGAACGATTTGAGGTTATGTTAACTTTTTTCCCCTGGAAATCGGTTATTTTAAACAAAAATGATAAAATTCCGAGGAAAATTCACAATTTGGAACAATTTGTTGTTTTTTTATGTTAGGACTGTTTGTCAAAAATTGGTATTTTCAAATTTAAAAAATCATTAAATTCTTTAGAATAACATTATTCTTCAGATCATCATTCAGAGTCATTAAATTTACCATCTTTGTTCAATTTTTTGTTTTTTGGTTTTTTTACCCAAAATCGGTAATTTTAAATGAAAAGCATTAGGTTTAGAAGAGGATTTACAATCTCAAACAATTTTTTGTTATGTTATGTTAGTGTTTTTTATCTAAAATTACTATTATTGTAAAAAATCATTAGATTTTCAAAAATATTCACAATATTTGAACAATCGTAGGATACGTTAGCGTTTTTTTTACTGGAAATCGGTTATTTAAAAAAAAATCATTAGACTTCAAAAACTAAACTAACAATTTTGAACAAATTTAGAATTTGTTAGTGTTTTTCGAGGGTTAATTATATATTAATTCTGAAGTTAAGATATCAATTTACATCAATCATCAGAAATATTATTCTTGCTTTCATTTTATATTATTTTAGATAATAGATACTACGAAATATAACAATTTTGCATCAATATTAATTTTTTATTTAAATTTAACTATTGCACGAGATGAAAAAAAGTATTTTTTCAGGACGAATAGCGAAAACCGTGCAAAATTGATTGCTTGAGCTGGTAAGGGGTAATTGGTTCTATCCGTCCCGTCTGGGCTATTCGTCGGAAAAGCTGGATATTCAAATGTGTATAAAGAAATCGTCAAATAAAATAATATGAAAATAAAATAATTTTTCTATTCTTATTATAATATTCATATTTTCAAATTAGAATAATTAGTGGTGTTTTTGAACAAAAAATTGCATTAGCAATCAGAATTTTTCAAGGATGTCTTATTGTCCCGGCACTGCCAGTCTGCCAGTGATAGATGTTTTAAAATACAATTTTTTTATATGCAACAAATGGTCAAAAATAATTATTTTGGCTTGGAATGAAAAAAAACTTGTACGAAAAAAATATGGGAAAAAAAATACCTATTACTGGAAAGATTATGAATCCAAACAAAATTCAGAAGGTTGTAGCTTCCCTTGTAAGATGTTGACACATCAAACTATAGTCAATTAGCGCCTAACACTAAATATCATTCTATAAATTCAACATCATCTACAGTTGTATTGCATTCTGACAGAGGCTTTCCTCTCCATATCGCGGTCTAAAATGTTCACAGTCTACACATCTATAAATATAACAATTTGATTACAGCATTGAAGGATCTTTAGATTCGTGAAGTGTCATATCAACAATCAAATGAGCGGAAACGGAAGCCAAAATATTGATCAAAAGTGACAGCGGCTTAATCATCCTCGTAGGTTGGATTTGATTAATGGAAAGTCAAACGCCGTTACCAGGTAGCTATTTGAGACCATCGTTAAGGTTTGACTACCTGGACACTTTTAAACAATCATCTATCGCCACAGGTGGTTACTCATCTTTCTCTCAGTTCTCATAAATAATTAATTGTTGCAGGCTTTCTCAGTGAGTAGAAAATATTCAGGAAATGGAAACAGGGTCCTAGCATATCATTCTTCTCATGAGACCAACACTCAGGGGATGTGTTGGCGACAGTATGAACCTACGATCTACAAACTTATTTTGATCAGATTAGAAAGACTACTTGTGGAATTTCTTTGCGTCCTCGAACCAGTGGCCGCGGGCAGGACATCCATCATTCTAGGAGTGCATCCTTCATTTCGCACATTCTCTTCCCCAGCCTCCTCGCTCTTCCATCTCGTTATATTCAGGAGATTTCAAAATTAATGTGTCATTCGTTGACCATCATATTTGGAAGGCAGAGGCCTGTGAGTAGCACCAGGTACTTCTATAATTATACACTGACAAAAAAATTACTGGATGCAAGGAAATGCGTTTTTTTGGTTTCTTTTCTTGGAACCAAAAAAGTCAAGCCTCGACTCCAAGTAATCATTTCTTTGGTTATATTTCATTGCAATAAATTTGAAGATTATTAAGACAAATAAATTATTTGTTGAAACACTCCGAGAGATTTCCTCTTGTGACAAAAGGATGTATCTTGACGTGAATGGAATTTCCTCTTAAAGTTAAGGTTGAGAGGATTTTCATTTGTCTCAACAGGAATCCTTTTGCAGTAAACAATTTCCTTATGCGACTAACTTCACCTGACGTTGCAGTCAAATAATTCTGTTTGTGTAAAAAATATATTCACGTTGTTCAAAACAAAACAGGCGAGAGGTCGATGCTTTTGTTTCGAGACAACTTTTTCTCTGAGTGGAAGCTAAGAACCTAGCTTTTTTGAATCTGTTCTTCACACAATAAGAAATATTTCCTCATTTTAACGAATTCATAATTTAGGTTTCTTTGAGTGAAAGAAATATTTTGTCCAAACAAATAATTATTCATCGAATTAAAAAAATATTTATCCTATGCTAAGAGTTGACACAGTTATTGCAAGTAAGCAATTATATATGTACATTTGAAAAATATTTTTGAAAATTATATAGGGAGCATCCACATATTACGTGACGGTATTTTCAGCGATTTTGGACTCACCTCTACCTCCTTTGACAATTTGTGATATTTTTGTGACCCCCCCCCCTCCTGCTCATAATGTAATGTAACATATAAATGTAATGTAACATATGAATGTAATTTTAAATTACCGTCAATCGAACAATAAAAAATCTGCCCGCTTCGCGGGCACATTCTCATGGCGCGCTACGCGCTCGGGCGTATTTGCATCGCGCTTTACGCTAGGCTCCTCTAGATTTTTGCACTTCGTGTTCGACTTCGATGAAAAGAAAAAGTTTGTTTGCAAATATTATAAAATTATCAAAACCTCTACATATTAAGTGATTGTTAAATTTATTTTTATTTCAGACTGAAAAGGAACTTTATTTACTCAAGGTTCTATCGACCTTAAGGAACACATTCTCATCCAGACACTCGCGCTTCGCACTCGATATTTGATTTGAAAATCATTTGAACCGTTTGATAGAAACAAAAAAGTTTGAGCGCACTTACGGCGTGCGATTTGGTAAATACAATGAGCGCGCACTTTGTGCTTCGTGTTATATGTTCTTCATATACAAATTACTAAATTTGTATTTGATTTCAAATGAAAAGTAATGATATAATTCAGGCGACAAATTTTATTAGTTAACATTTTATTTTAGCCTGTGCCGTTTATCAAAAAAGTTAATTTTTTCATTTTGAATATATTCTTACCACAAAAATTGATTACGGGTTTGTAAGTCTTTTTTGAATGCACAATTTTTGTTCATTTTTTTTTCCGTACCTTGCATTGTTTTTTCAAAAATTTGATTTTTTTTACTGTCAATGTTATTTTCGCGAATAAAACAAAAACCACGCATCCTATCGAAACATGAGTCACAATAAATTTGTACCTCTTCCTTGGATGAACAAATTTTGTTTCGGTCATTTTTTCGTAGCTGGTAATATTCGTCTGAAAATTTGATTTTTCTATTTTCAATGCTGTTTTTTACGAATAAAACAAAAACTACGCGTCATATCAAAAAGTGAATGATAAGAAATTTGTAGATCTTTTTTAGGTGCACAATTTTGGTGAGATGATCTTTTCTGGTATCTTGCATAGTTTGACAGCAAAATGGCTTTTTTGATTTTTCATTAATTTTTTGTGCGATCAAAATTTGAATTTTTTATTTTTCAAAAAATTCAAAAAGTTGTTATGAAAATATTATAGGGTGTTCAGGAATCAACGTTTTTTTCCTCTTGACTTTTTTTCATATCGTGCGTTTTTCGGCTTAAAATGTTCATTTTAGTTTGTTTTTTGGAATTTTGAAAATGCTATAACTCCAGTAATTTTTTTTTTATCACAAAAATTCATAAGAATATTTTGTTCGTCATTTTGCGTACTACTAATAACCGTACATAGAATTTTCAAATCTTCAAAAAAAGTGGTCTCAAAAATTTTCAAAATGTGCTCACTTTTTGGATTTTCATCCAAAATAGCTGGTTAACGAACTCGTTCTCTATTTTTCGGCCATAAAAAAGTGTGCCAAAGCTCAATCAAATCTGATCATTTTTTCGAAAGTTAGCGTGGCTACAGACAGACAGACAGTCAGACAGACTACAGACAGACAGACACCTTCGTAAAAATCGTTTTTTCTGACTCAGGAGGTCTCAAAACGTGGAGATTTGATGAAAACCGACTATGTCAAATTTTACATAAAACCAATACCTTCTCATTAGAATGAGAATGTAATAATGAGTTGAAACTATTTTATATATACTCTTTTCCCCTTTTTCAAAGAATTCTTTTTGTTCCCCTGTTTTCAAGAAACTTCTAAGTCTTCTCGTTTTCTTCGTTCAAATTTGTACTAAATTAATAAAACGCAATAATAAAATCCAACTATTCTGGCTTTAAATTTTGAAAAAAAAATAATCCTTTTTGGTCAAAAATTCAACTACTTGGCTGAAAGTTAAACTGCTTTGAAAAAATTGTTCTTTTGTTTGCAGATTCATTCTTTGGTTGAAAAGTTAAAACTTTTGTTGAAAATATGTTTCATTTTTGGTTGAAAATTAATTTTGTTTGAACTGAAAATTTAACTGTTTCTTTTGTAGTTGAATATTTGTCTTTGATAGTTGAAAATTCAAGTGCTTGGTTGCAAATTTATGTATTTTCTTCATAATTTATCTTTTTTGTAGAAAATTAATCATCTTCGTTAAAGAATACAAATTTTCGTTGAAAATTCATCTTTTTGCTTAACAATTCTCCTATTTTGCTGAAAATTCATCTTTTTGCTTAACAATTCTCCTATTTTGCTGAAAATTCGTCTTTTCTTTTAGTTGAGAATTAATTTTCTTAACTGAAAATGTAACTATTCCATTAATGGTTTTAAATTCATATTCACTAGTTGAAAATTTGTCTTTTTTTGAAAAAAATTAATAATATTTTTTATGCAAATTTAATCATTTTTGGCTCAAAATGCATCTGCTTAATGAAAATTATTCTGTTTTGGTTGAGGATTCAACTATTTTGTTGAAAATTCGTATTTATCGGTTGAATTTAACTGTTTTTGATTTGAAATTAAAATATGTTTTTGTTGAAATATTAACTATTACATTTTTTATTGAGAATTCATTTTTCTTGGTTGAAAAATCAACTACTTGGTTCCAATCTGAACTGCTTTGTGAAAAATTAACTTTGTTCTGGTAGGAGATTCGTCATTTTAGTAGAAAATTCAACTATTTGGTCAAAAATTAAACTATTTATTTAAAAATTTCAATATTTTGTTGTAGCTATTCCATTGTTGCTTCAACATTTTTCTTGTATATGTTAAATAGTCAACTATTTGGTAGAAAATTCGTGTATTTTGTGGAGAATTCGTCTATTTGGGTAGAAAATATATCTTGTTTGTTGAAAAATTATCATTTTGGTTGAGGATTCAACTATTTTGTTGAAAAGTCATCTTCTTTACTTGAATTCAGCTGGTTGATAATTCTTTTTTATTTTTATTGAAAATTAGTTTCTTAAATTGAAAATTAAACGATTCCATTTTTGATTGATAATTTATCTTTTTTCAGTTGAAAATTCAACTATTTCGTTGAAGATTTATCTTTCCTGATTGAAAATCAACTTTGTCGTTAAAAATGATTATTTTCCGGTTTAAAAGTCAACTTTTTTCTTAATTTTTTAACTTTTTAGCTTGAAAACTTAACTATTTGGTTGAAAATTCGTCGATTTGGGTAGAAAATTAATCTTGTTTGTTGAAAATTCATCTATTTGCCTGAGAATTCAAATTTGGAACCAAAAATCAAAAAGTTAAATTTTCAGTTGTTAAAATTAATTTTCAACCAAAAAACAAAAAATTTTCAATGAAATAGTAAAATCCTCAAACCAAAACCGATTAATTGTAATCAAACAGTTGCATTTTTAACCAAACTAGATTAAATTTCTACCAGAAGAGACGAATTTTCAACTAAAAAAGATAAATTTGCTAACAAATCTGGAATCATTAGATTTTCAATTGAGAATCTAATTTCTAAACAACAAAAACACGAATTTTCAACAAGATAGTTCAATTTTCAGCTAAAGAGATAAACCTTCGAACAGAAAAATTAATTTTTAACAAACTAGTTCAACTTTTAACCAACTAGTAAATTTTCAACCAAAAAACATGTATTATACACGATGAATATAATAGGTGTTATTTCAGCCAAAAACAAATTTGAGTTTTAGATCAATAACAGTTAAAATTAACCAAAAAAAGGAGGCATTTTCAATAAAATATTTCAATTTTCAACTAAAGAGATAAAGTTTCAACTAAGCAGATGAATATTTAACAACAAACATTCATGTTTAAAAAATATTTCATTAAAAATGGAATACTTAAGTTTTTAATCAAAATGATTAACTTTCAACCGAAAAATGAAAGAATTTTCAGCAGAATAAATTTTCAACTAAAGAGATGAATTCAACTAAAATTTTAAATCAATAACACTTTAATTCAACCAAAAAAGATCAATTTTCAACAAAATAGTTGAATCTTCAACCATAACATATTAATTTTCAAGGAAACAGTTCTATTTTTAACACAAAAAGATGAAATTTCTCCTAGAAGAGTTAAATTTTCAACCAAGAAAGAATTCTTAGGTCAAAAAGGAAACAAAATTTCAAAGCAAGTTTTTGAATTTTCTACAAAACTGTTGAATTTTCAACCTACTGCCCCTTCCCTAATTTCCTTTCACTTCCCCTACTTTCATTCCCCTCATTCCCTCTCACTTCCCCTCCCTCGCTTTCCTTACTTCCTCTCCCCTCATTTCTTCACACTTCCACTAGTTTCCTTCACCTCATTTCCCCTAAATTCTCCGAATTTCCCTCTCCCTGTTTCCCCTACTTCCCTTTCCCTCATTTTCTCTCATTTCCCTTTCCTCACTTTCTTTACTTCCTCTCGCCTCATTTCTTTTCACGTCCACTATACTTCCCCTTACTTCATTTCCCCTCATTTCTCCGACTTTCCCTCCCCTCATTTTCCCTACTTCGCTTCCTCTTACCAAAGATCATCATAAGTAGGTAATAATATTAACCTAACCAAAATATGAAACATTTTAACGAACAAATAATGATCATGCTTTAAAGATTATCGTTAGAAAAAATAAATTTTCCCCAAAAAAGTGGGAGGAAACAAGGAAAAGGGAAGTAGGGGAAGTAAGAGGATAATAGGAAGAGGGCAACAAAAATAAAATTTCAGAAATCATAATATAGTTATAAAGCTCTGAATAGAATTTTCCAGAATCTTAAAAAAAGACCAAACATTGCTGCGTCCACTTGAAGCCCGAAAAAGCATCTAAAGAAACAGAAGCGTGTCAAACCAGATTTTCGTCGGATAGTTTTTACTAGGAAGGCCAGTCTCGTATTATTTTCAGATTTCAGGAGCAGCCTGACAATTAGAAGGGTCGATTTTCCTTGAAGCGTGGACGGCGGTTTTCAGTTTCAAAGACAAGAAGATCATGGATCTGGACCACATGCAAGGGGAAAAGAAAAGAGGAGAAGAAGGTGAGGAAGGAGTATAAGTTGTGCCAAATGAAGTCACAACTCGGGCAGCGGGTGGCCAACGAATCCCGGGATCGCTGTGACTTCGAGAGAGTAAAGATTATGAGGATCCATTGTGAGGGAAGCGAACAAGGCGTGGGATCTTTCGGGCGGCTTCTTTCATCTTCTCAATCCCCTGATTGTCCTCCCGCTCCCCCCTCCCCACATATCCTACGCACCACTCTTTCTCTGTAAGCACTGCTTATGCGTATTGTGACGCGACACCCCTGCAGTGCCACGCACCAATTCTGACCTGATGTCTGTATATGTTACCTGTTACCTGTTCTGTTACCAGAAGCTCTCGTTAAAATGAGAGCGAGAAAGAAATATTTTGGGATTCTAGTCTAGGACCTAGGTGATCAACGTCAAGAGGTGAGAAAAGGAAGAGGAAAAGCGCCGACACGTAATCTTCCGTAAATCTATGAGGTGAAAAGGTGTCAAAAGCGCCGACACCTGACCGGTCACTTGCTTTTCAGTACTGTTTTGGAAGCCAATGGAATAGTCATGTAGGATTTTTACATGGTGAAAAATTGAGGGTCAAAGTCGAGGGGAAAACAAATCTTAAAAATGCGGTCCAGCGAGGGTGGATTACTCCGGACTATATCCGATTACCCTGGATTACATTTATATACGGAATTAATCTGGATTACCTGAAATTTCTCAGTCTAAACTAGATTCACGCGAATTTTCAAATAAAAAGGATTAATTTTAATAAAATTGTTGAAACCTGAACCAAAACGAAGACTTTTCAAGAAAAAGTTGACGTTTCAAACAAAAGGATGCGTTTCAAGAAAATTATTTAATCCTTGACAAATTACATTAATTTTTCACTAAATAGTGGAATTTTTAACTAAAGACATGAATTTTTAACAAAGAAGATTATTTTTTTACAGAAAAATATACATTTTCAACCAAATAAGAAAGTTTTCAATGAAAAAAAAATTAATTTTCAACTGAAAAAAAGAACAGTTACATTCTCAATATCGGACATTAATTTTTTAATGAAAAAAAAAGAATTTGAAGCAAATTTTTGAAATTTTTAACCACAGAAACGAATTTTTAACTGAAATAATGTATCTCCATTAAAAAAAAATAATAATTTCTAACAGAGTAGTTTAACTTTTAACCAAGGAGTTAAATTTTCAAACGAAGAATATTAATTTACTACCAAAAAACTTGTAACAAAATACATTCATTTTCAACCAAATAGTGGAATTTTCAACTAAAAAAGATAAGTTTACAATAATAAACGGAATAGTTAAATTTTCATTTAAAAAAATTTCTTTTGAGCAAAAAAAAACAGATCTTTCAACGAAATAATTGAATCCTCAACCAAAAATATGAATTTTTAATATAAACGTTTACTTTTCAACCAAAGGATACTTTTTAGACAATTGTTTAATCTTCAACAAAGTAAATTAATTTTTAACCAAATAGTGGATTTTTTACCAAGAAGATTAATTTTTTACCAAAAAACGCGATTTTTTATAAAATACATCAATTTATAATCAAATAGTTCAGTTTTCAAACAACCATTTTTAACTAAACTCAAGAATCTTCAACCAGAAAAATGAATTTTTCACAAAGTAGTTCAACTTTAAACCAAATAGTTGAATTTTCAATTAAAGAAGATGAATTTTTAACGAAAAATGGAATAGTTAAATTTTCAGTTTAAAAAACTAACTTTCAAACAAAAATAAATGAAAATGTACAATGTAGCTAAATTTTCTATCAAAATAGTTGAATTTTCAACCTAAAAACATGAATTTTCAATATAACAGTAGATTAATTTTTCACCAAATAGTTGAATTTTCAACCGAAATTATAAGTTTGCAACGAAGAAGATTAATTTTCGACCAAAAAAGACGAATTTGCCACAAAATGCTTGAATTTTTAACTAAAAAAGATAAATTTTTAACCGAAAAAATAGTTAAGTTTGTAGTTGACAAAGTTAAAAAAAATGCAACAAAATATTCGAAAACTATTTTTATTACCTATTTAAATTACGCCGAATTATCTGGATTACTTTAAAAGTTAATTTATTTTGATTATTTGATTGACTTCGAATTCCTTGATTACAAGTGGATTACTTTGGATTGTAGTTGGATTACTTAAATTACTCTGGATTACCTCGGATAGAAACGGAACGGCTCCATATTAGAAGAGGAGTAGAAGTGGATTCTTCTTTTTTTTTTAACATTAATCCACTTAGTAGAAAATTGAACTATTTGGTTGCAAATAAACTTGCTTTTCTTGAAAATCCATATTTGCGGGTTAAAAATTCGACCTTTTTTTTGGAAATTTTGTCTTTTTAGCTTGAAAATTAAAAAATTTGCTGGCATTTTTTTCTCTCTCTTGGCAGAAGAATCTTTCCTAGTTGAAAATTCATTTATGTTGTTAAAGATTCGTTTTTTTTGTCAAATATTAACTTTTTCAATAAACTTTGTTGAGGCCTATACAATTAATTTTATTGGTTGAAAACTAGTTTTTTTGTTGAAAAGTAAATTTGTTTTAACTAAAAATTTAACTATTTCATTTTTATTTTAGACAATTATCTTTTTTGGTCGAAAATTCAACTATGTTGTTGAAAAATCGTCTTTTGGAAGAAACTTATTCGGCTCGGTAGAAAATTGAACTACTTGCTTGAGAATTGAACTCTTTCTCAAAAATAGATTTTTTGGTTGAAGATTTATGAGTTCAGTAAAATAATTAATTTTGTTGGTTGAAAGTTGAACTATTTTCTTGAAATTCATTGGATTTAAAATTGAACTTTTTTGTTGAAAATTCATCTTTTTCGATTGAATATTCACCATTTTAGTTGAAAGTTAATCTTCTTATTTGGAAATGGATTTAATTGGTTGAAAGTTAATCTCCTTCCTTAAAAATTAATTTTTGTTTTGGTTAAAGATTCATAATTTTAGTTGAAAATTCATCTCTTTGATAGAACAGCTGCCAGTCCACAAATATGAATGAAGTTATGTAAAAATTAATGTTGAATCCGCAATAATAAATCATTTTAATCTGAAGTTGATATTCCGAAAAAAATATTTATGAAAAAGTATCGAAATTCCTATTTAAAGAACTTTGTGACCTTGAAACGTCACATCCCAGAAAACGACAACCTATGCTTCTCAGATCGAAGTACTTCCGGTGATCCGCTGAACCAATCAGATTTTCCTGCAAAAATTAAAAAAGTAGACTTTTTAAATCTAAAAAAAAATTCAAACATATTTCAAAAAACTGTCCTTTCTCTGCCGGATGTAAAAAGATAGGGATCATATCTTGTTGAATAATTTTGAATCTTTTCTATAGAACGAGATAGAGAAAATGTATCCCATTCTATTTCTTTTTCAATCTGAATTCCCGTCTATCATTTTCAATACCATCTCTTCTGTCTCATCCTATCCTTTGTCTACCCACGTCCGTCTTTTTCTATCGCTTTGTAAATTTAAATTCACGTATATTTTTTCAATCTTCTCTTTTTTATCTCATCGTATCATACATCTATTAACGTCTATTTCTTTCTATCTATGTTTTAATCTAAATTCACGCCTATCTTTTTCAATGCCCTCTTCTCTATTTCGCCCTATCCTTTACCTATCCACGTCAATATTGTTCTATCTCTCTTTCAATCTAAATTCCTGTCTATCTTTTCAATTCTTCTCATCTCTATCTCGTCATTTCCTACATCTATCAACGTTTTTTTTCTATCTCTTTGTTAGTCTCAATTCACGTCTATCTTTTTCAATCCTCTCTTCTCTATCTCATGCTGTACTACATCTATCAACGTCTATCTTTTTCTGTTTCAATTTTATATTGTCAATCTAAATTTATACGTCTATCTTTTTCAATCCTCTCTTCTCTATCTTATCCTATCCTTCACCTAT
>CAKNYM010051326.1:67788-80454 GCA_932195095.1 Andricus curvator
CGTTTGTTTTTTGGAATTTTGAAAATGCTATAACTCCAGTAATTTTTTTTTTATCACGAAAAGTCATAAGAATATTTTGTTCATCATTTTGCGAACTACTAATAACCGTACATAGAATTTTCAAATCTTCCAAAAAAGTGGTCTCAAAAATTTTCAAAATGTGCTCACTTTTTGGATTTTCATCCAAAATAGCTGGTTAACGAACTCGTTCTCTATTTTTCGGCCATAAAAAAGTGTGCCAAAGCTCAATCAAATCTGATCATTTTTTCGAAAGTTATCGTGGCTACAGACAGACAGACAGACAGACAGACAGATAGACTACAGACTACAGACAGACACCTTCGTAAAAATCGTTTTTTCTGACTCAGGAGGTCTCAAAACGTGGAGATTTGATGAAAACCGACTATGTCAAATTTTACATAAAACCAATACCTTCTCATTAGAATGAGAATGTAAAAAAACATTTTTGCAACACCCACCTCAAAAGTTTACGTTTTCGCATGCTTCTAAATTGTGCCTAGAGGACCTTATTTGAGCAAGACAGTGCGCGAACAATTTTATAATTTATATAAAGTATTTGAAGCCTCAACTAAAATAGAATAATTTTCAAGCAAACAGTTAATTTTTCAACCAAAAAAATTGATTCTCTACCAATAAATACTTAAACTTTTATGTACAAAAATTAATTTAAAAGAAAAATGAATTTCCAACAAAATAGTTAAATTTTCAACCGACAGGAATTTTCATAAAAAATTATGAATCGTAAAAAAAAAAGAAGTTTTTAACAAAGTAGTTCAATTTTCAACCGAGCAGTTAAATATTTATTAGGTTCTTTAAAGATTTATTGTCTTTTATTAAAGACAAATTTTCAACAAAATGCATGAAATTTCAACCAAATATCTAAATTTTCAATTAAAAAGGTTCGGTTTTCAACAACAAAATTATTTCATTTTGAAAACCAAACCATTAATATTTCAACGAAAAAATGTTTTCATTTTAAATAAAAAAAAAACAGAGGAATCCTCAACCAAATAGTTGCATTTTTAAATAAAAAAGATCAATTTTTAACCCAAAATGGAATAGTACAAACATAAATTAACAACATTAATTTTTGATTACAACAACTAATTTTCAACAAAATTATTGAATATTCCACCAAATAATAACATTTTCACCCAAAAAGATGAATTTTCAACCAATTACATTTTTTATACCAAAAAAGATCATTTTAAAACAAAAAATGGCAAAGGTAAATTTCCAGTGCAAAAAAAAATTGATTTTCAAACAAAACAGAAACTAATTTTAAACTAAAGTTATGAATCTTTAACCAGAAACAATGAATTTTTTATGAAGTAGTTCAAATTTTAACCAGTTGGATGATTTTTCAACCAAAAAAGATTTTAATTTTAAGTCAATTTAACCAGTAAGATGAATTATTTTGAAGCAAGAAGATTTATTTTCAACCAATAAAGACGAATGTATCTAATCATTATGAATGATTTAACCAGTAACTTATACAAATTAAATCAGTCATTTTGATTGATCTAATCCGCTATTCGTACCGAAATTTTGGTACACGTCACGGCCTTTATTGAAATATAGGAATTTAAAGAAAAAATGGTATTCAAAAATAATTTTGCAATTTTATTTTAGCAGACAAATCAGTAACTTCTATTGACTGAAAATCAGGGATTTCAAGTGAGTGATTCAGTCAACAGTTTTGATATAATCGTCTAGTAAACTGCACTGTTAGAAATGTTCGGAAAATTCCGACACATTTAGGATACTAAAATAACTGAAAGTTACGAAATTATATTGCTGAAAGCGAAATTCAGTAACTTTTATAGTAAATTCACTAACTTTTTATTAACATTCAGAAACGGCATCTGAAAATTACAAATAGTTTTCTAAAATTCCTAATTGGTAACAGAAATATAACTTATCGTGACCGAAAGAAGTGCATAGTTAGCAACTGCGCACTCCTCGCTTCTCGGTCGCGTTCGATACGGACAAAGCGTGGTGTTTGTGGTCATGGGCGTCAATGCACTGCAAAAGCTTGCGTTGAATTATAGCGATGCAGCAAACCTATTTTTCCAAAATTGAATGATCTTAAGCGTGAAAAGGATTCAAAATTTGCACGAGGAGAACAATCTGCCTCGTAAATGAACTTCTCAATAGGTATATTAGGACCGCAAGTGACTAGCAGCAGCTGCGTAATTCAATAATTAATCTGCATTATATATTTGTCTTAAAAATATAAATTATAGTAAGAATATTTGTGAGCGAAGTTTATATGTAAATGATTATTTATATAATATACTCAATGAATCAAATGTGTTTGTATTAACTTCACTCATATTTTTGCGGAAGTGAGAACGTGTTTGGAGGAGTGCGTAGAGGTGGAAAGGAGAGGGATAAGCATGGAGGTATTGATGCATGAAAGGGGTGACAAAAGGGCAGTAGCATGGGTGAAGGGAGTCTTGGGTAAGATGGAGAAGAAGAGAAGGAAGGAGGAAGAGGAATGGAGAAGGAAATATTGTAAATAGAGGAGGAAGTAGTCTTAGTCTTAGTTGTAATGTAGGCGGGGGGGCCCGTGAGGTCCCACCCCTGGCGCTCAAGCTATAAAGCCTATTGTGCCATACCCGTGTGTGTTCTCAAGGCAGTACTACGAATCCGGCCATCCTTCGCCGAGTGTTTTTGAATCTCGGTGGGTTTTTTCGTTGTTATCAACGTTCTGAGATTATACCTCTCAGGTGCCAGGCATACCTATCGCACAGTAAATGACGTCCTCCTTTGTTGATCAGGCAAAGTGATCCTCACCCACTCCGCCATTCGGCAGCCTCCCTAGCAGGCTAGGGTGTACGGAGCGATCCCTCTGAGGTCATCAGGTAGATGCACAGATTCGAAGCACTGCCCTGGTGTGTTATGTAAGTGTATGTGTGTGTGTTCATTACCCGAAATCGGCCAGCGACCATCGAGCGTGGTGCCTCCTGTAGGAGTCCCCAAACGCAAGAAGAACGCTGACTCATTTTCGAGTCTTCACAGAATCGGCTTCGATCCCCAAGGCTAGTCCCCTCGACATGGAGCCCCACCTTGGTATGATACCAGCTTTTTCTGAGGGGACCTACAGTTTAAGGTGGGTTCCGAACCACCGAAGCCCCGGTAGAAGTACATAGAAAAATTTCCATTGGTACCCGGCTCAGGGATCGAACCCCGGACCTCCTGCATGGAAGTCCGACGCGCTATCGTCTGAGCCACCGAGGCTTCTTAGAGGAGGAAGTAAATATAAGAAGATGTAAATATTGTAAATAGATAAGTATTAGGTATTAGCCGCGGAGGGAGAGTTTGGTAATGCGAGGCAAAACAAGAAAGTAGGGACATGCGTGCGAGGCGAAGCGAGGAAGGCAATGCGATAAGAGCGAGCGGCGTAGGATGTTAGTTTTAAGGGTTAGTTTTAGGAAAATTCTGTAAAAAAATGGAGTGTAAGCAAGTCAATTTTTTAAGGCCAGCAGGCTGAAAAATAAACGTTTATCTATCTATCTATTAAAACTAATGAACCGAAAAAAATGGTTCAATCCCTTGAAATTTTTAGTTACAGTAACTGAAAATTAATAAATTGTAACAGAATTTTCTGAAGCACGTGAAGCTAACTGACTAAAAACTGACTAAAGCTTTGTGCATTTACCGTTGCTGAAATTACTGTTTCTGTTTAGGAAAACTTAGCAACGTTTTGTACATAAAGCTTTCGTAACGCGTCTCTGAAAATTCCTACAGAAATTTCTAACAGTGTGACTATTTTGTCAGTACAAATGACTGATCTCTCAGTCAAAGCATGTTCGATTATTTTATTCAGTCAATTTTTGACTGATTTAAATTTAAGAGTGAAGAAAAAAAAATGTTATTCAAATTTGCTTGGTCAAAAGGATGGATTAAGACTTCGAGGTGACAGACAATGCGTTTCATAAAAAACGTTTTGTTGACAGTAATGCCAGCTGAGATCGGATTCCATGAAATCATTTACCCCGCGAAATATATGTTTGATATCAACTATCTGTCTTGTCGGAATAGCGGCTGTACGTACAGGTTTATAAGGGACACAATGAGACTCGGGATTGAGAAGAAAAGGAATTTGAGAGTCGACACAATCGAGAGGATGACTTGCGATAACAATATTCTTCAATCTGTCGCGGTCCTTGTGTCACTTTTAGTGTCCGAACGAATTTATCATTGTGCTCTTCTTGTCTTCTACACGGAAGGGATTTTTTCAAGTCGTTTGATAGGTTATTTATTATCTGATGATGAAATTTCGAAAATTGAAAGGGCATCCATTATCAAAATGTCAAATATAACTATTCAAATACCTCTTTAACTCTTCACACAATACCCCTAATAAAAACAGGTTTTTTACAATTTGTGACATATGGTGGGGGGGGGGGGCAACGCAGAATTTGATGTTACACATGGAAAATATATATGTAATTAACAATTTTTTTAAACGCTTGAAAAAAGGAAAATTAGTGATTTTATTGAACAAGTACTGCATCTAAAAACAGACTTCACGCTCTTTGCCCTATTGCCCTCTCTCCCCCTTTTTAAAAAAGAATTCCTCTTTTTTCCTCCTGTTTTCAAGAAAATTTCCCTCTTTCTCGTTTTTCGGCTTAAACGTGAACTGTATTAGTAGAAGCTGCTAATAAGAAAATCTAACTATTTTTCACTGAAAATTGATGGCTTTTGATTGACAATTCAGCTATTAAAATTTTCTTTGGGAATTCATCTTTTTGGGTTGAAAATTAAACTACTTGGTTGATGGTTGAACTAATTGGTTGATGGTTGAACTACTTTGTTGAAAATTTACTTAATTGGTTTTAGATCTATCTATTTTGTCGAAAATTAATTTCTTCAACGGAAAATTGCACTATTCCATTTTTATTTCAAAATTGGTCGTTTTAAATTTAAAATTCAAAAATCTGGTTGCAAATTTATGTATTTTGTTGTAAGTTCGTCTTTTTTGGTAGAAAATTAATTTTCATGATTGAAAATTCAACTTGATTGTCTGAAAGTTGAACTACTTCCTCCAAACTTAATTGTATTAAAATTAGCTTTTTGGTTGAAACTTTTGAAACTTCATATTTTCGGGTTGAAAATTCAACTGTTTTCTAGAGAATTCCCCTTTTTCGTTTGAAAATTCCACAATTCATTCACAATATGTTTTGGTTGAGACTTCAACTATTTTGTTACGAATTCGTCTTATGTGGTTGAATTCAACTGTTTTTAATTATTTTTTGTTTGAGATTTGTTTTCTCTCTTGAATGAAAAATTTTTCCTGGTTGAAAATTCAACTCCTTTGTGGAAAATTCTTCTTTTTGGTTTGAAAATGTATCTGATTTGGTAGAAATTTATATTTTTTTTCGTTAAAAATGCATTTGTTTGGTTGAAAATTCATCTGTTTTGGTTGAAGATTCAACTATTTTGTTAAAGATCCGTATTTTTTGATAGAATTAAACTGTTATTGATTTAAAATTGAAATCTTGTTTGGTTGAAATATCAACCATTATATTTTTTTTTGAGAACTCATATTTTTCAAAGAAAATTCTACTACTTGGTTGAAATTTAGACTTCCTTATGTTGAAAATTAATTTTTTGTTGAAGATTCATCACTTTAGTTTAAATCAAACTATTTTATTGAATATTTAACTATGTTGTTAAAAATTCAAATATATTTTGTTGAGAATTTAATTTATTTGCTAAAAATTTAATTGTACTGAACATTTTTCCTTCGGGATTGAAAATTCAACTCTCTTCTAAAAACTTCGTCTTTTTGGCTTAAAAATTCAACTATTTTTTTTAAATACAACTGTTTTTGGTTTGAGTTTGATCTGTTTTCTTAAAAAATGCAATTATTTGGTTAAAAATTCCTCTTTGTAGTTTGAAATTTTAATTGTTTGTTTAAAAATTCAACTATTCTGTTCAAAATTCGTCCCTTTTGCTTGAAAATTTAACTATTTGGTTGAAAATTCAACTATTTGGTTGAAAATTCAACTTTTTAGGTCGAAAATTTAACTATGTGATTGAAAATTTAACGAGTTTGTTGAACAATTTATTAGTTTGTTGAAAATTCATCTATTTGGATTGAAAATTCAACCGTTTGGCTAAAAAATCATCTTCTTAGATACCAAATTTAGCTGTGTGGTTAAAAATTTAACTATTTTGTTAAAAAAAAATTTTTTTTGTTCGAAAAATCATCTACTTTGGTGATTTTTTTGTTGAATTGAAAATTCATCTTTCTTGTTAATTCGTCCTTTTGCTTAAAAGTACAACTATCTGGTTTTAAATACAACTGTTTGGTTAGTTATTTTTTTTTTATTCAACTATTTGGTAGAAAATTTATCTTTGCAGGTCGAAAATTTCAATTATGTGGTTAAAAATGCATCTATTTTGTTAAAAATTTAATTATTTTGTTAAAAATTTAATTATTTTGTTGAGATTTTAACTGTTTTGTTGAAAGGTCATCTCTTTCGAAAATGCAACTCCTTCGTTGAAAAGTGTATTTTTTTAAAATTAAAAGTTCATCTTTTTTGGTAAAAAAGATATTTCTTGAAAGTTTATCTTTTTTGTATGAAAATTTGTCTCTTTTTTGTGGGTGATTCAAAACCAATCTATTTAGATTATTACATTTTCACAAATAGGAAAAAGAAACAATCCAAAAATTTTGCATGTATTTCTAAAATTGCTAATATTTAATGCATTTTTATTACAAAAATTTTAAATAAAAAGATTTCTTTCAAGAAATGGAGGTAAAATTATTTAGACTCAATAAAAAGAAATCAGAAAATGATCATGAACCCTGCAGATTGGAAAGAATCATTTGTTTAGTGTGAAGTTTCATCAATTAAAGAAAAATTTAATTATTTTGTTGAAAAATCATCTTTTTCGTTGAAAAGTTCAACTTCTTTGTTGAAAATTTTCTTATTTTGGGATTGAAAATTCATGCTTTTTGGTACAAAAAATTTTGTTTGGAAATGCATCTTTCTGTTAGAAAATTCGTCTCTGTTGATTGAACTATTTTGTTAATAAATCGTTTTTTTTTGTTCAACAAATCAAATACTTTATTGAAATTTCGTCTTTTTGGATTTAAAATTCAACTACTTTGTTGAAATTTTGTCTTTTTGGATTGAAAATTCATCTTTCTTGTTTAAGAATTAGACATTTGGTTGAAGATTCATCTTTCAAGATTTAAGGTTTCAAATTCAAATATTCAGTTAGAAAAATCAACTATTTTATTGAAAATTCGTTCCTTTTGCTTCAAAGTACAACTATTTGGTTGTAAATTCAATTACGTGGTTAAAAATTCATCTGTTTTATAGAAAAAAGTGTTCAAAATAGGGTGACGTACTTTTTGAACGGCCCCTATTGCATACCTCTTTTTCAAGTTGTTTTGCTTTTGAAAAAAGTATTTCAACCTAGAATTTAGATACATGACCCTAAATTAGTAAGGTTTGATTTCATCGATGCCGACGAAAATCCTCAAACTAAATATTAGCAATTGAAAAAAAGGTATTCATTCAAGTTTTTCGCTTTTCATCAGCCGACAGCTACCACGTTTACCCGTTGTTTACACAAAGTAGAGGGGGCTTCCATAATTCGGAAGGGCTTTAGGAATCGGTAGCCGTGTTTATTCACGGCGCGGTTTCCGTGAGCCACAATGGCTCAACGAAAATCGTCAACGACGATTTTGAATTTCTCCCTCCTAGCAAAACACGAAATAGACTTAGAAACCACTTAGGAACTTAGGTGATTCGAGAGAAAAAAAGAAAATCTCTTCGAAATAAGTGAATCGTGAAATGTCAGTACCTGCGCGTGGGAAGGATGGAGAGTTCACCAAAATCGGATATTGTCATTTCTTTGGGAAATTCGCCAATGAGAGGAGAGTGACTCACTACTTTGGAACTTAACTGAAAAATATGCACAATGAGTTATGATTCCATTCAGAATTTGGTTGAATTATTTGTTATATTGACCTGTTTATTTTCCTATTAGACCGAGTATTAGACATTAGTTTTCACAGCTTCAAACTTCAAAGATTAAACATTCAATAGAAAACAGCAAAAAGGTGTGGGAGAGGGGTGTTCAATAGTACTTTTTCTTATGAATAGGGGTAAAAGGAGTCGGATTCAAAAATCTCTCGCAAGAAAAAGGTTTACTGAAAAAAAATAGATTAGAGAAACTTAGACTTAGAGAAAAGTCGAGAAGAAATTCGATCTGTACAAGTAGAAGTATTAGATTTTCAAACAAATAGTTGAATTTTCAACTGAAAAAGGTAATCTTTTAACTAAAAATGTAAGAGATTAATTTTTAGTTCAAAAATTTGATTTCCAACCAGAAACGAAGCAATTTTCAACAAAATAGTTAAATTTTTACGCAATTAGTCTTCAACGAACAAGGTGAATTTTCGACCAAACAAGTTGAACTTTCTACAAAATACATCAATTTTCAATCAGATAGTTGTATTTTCAAATAAAAAGGATAAATTATCGACCAAAAGTGGAATAGCTACATTTTCATTTACAACGATTAATTTTCAAAAAAAAAAATAATTTTAACAAAATAGTTAAATTTTCAACACAAG
This sequence comes from Andricus curvator, assembly GCA_932195095.1. Classification (NCBI taxonomy): domain Eukaryota; kingdom Metazoa; phylum Arthropoda; class Insecta; order Hymenoptera; family Cynipidae; genus Andricus; species Andricus curvator. The sequence continues at coordinate 76,415 of CAKNYM010051326.1, forward strand.
AAGAGAATTTTCAATTAAAATTATGTATTTTCTACCAAAAAGAAGAATTTTTAATAAAGAAGATTAATTTTCTACCAAAATAGTGTAATTTTCAACCAAATAGTTTAATTTTAAACTTATAAAGGGTAAATTTTCTACCAAAAATGAATTTTAAACTGTAATGATGAATCTTCAACAACACAAAAATTAATTTTTAACCAAATAATTGAATTTTCAACCAACAAGATTAATTTTCTAGCAAAAAAGACGACTTATCAACTAAAAAAAAGGGAACAAATTTTCAATAAAATAGTTAATTTTCAACCAAAGAAATAAATTTTTAACAAATATGATGAATATTCAACCAGTAAAATAAATCTCTAATCTAATAGTTGAATTTTCAAACAAGATGATTAATTTTCTAACAAAAAAGACGAATATTTAACAAAATACATCAATTTTTAACTAAATAGTTGAATCTTCAAATAAAATAGATAAATTTTCAACCGAAAATGGAATAGCTATATGATCATTTAAAACGATTAATTTTGAAAAAAAAATTGAAGAAAATAGTTAAGCTTTCAACGAAAGAAAGAAATATTCAATTAAAATTAAGTATTTTTAACCAAAAAATGAATTTTCAACCCAATTCTATAAATTAGTTAAATTATCAACCAAGAAATTAAGTTATCTACCAAAAAGAAGAATTTTTAACTAAGAAGATTATTTTTCTTTCCATAAAGACGAGTTTTTAGCCAAATACATTAACTACATCCAAATAATTTTCAACAAGAAAACGAATTTTCAATAAAATAGTTAAATTTCCAACCAAAAGAATTAATTTTCCACTAAAATGATGACTTCTTACCCCCCAAACAAAATTTTAAACAAACAGTTGAATTATTAACCAAAAATACAAATTTTCAACCAAGAATATTAATTTCCTACATAATAACCTTCTTAACAAAATACAAGAATTTTCAATTGAAAAAGATATATTTTCATCTAAGAATGGAATAGTTGAATTTACAGTTAGACTACTTGATTTTCAAACCAAGAAAAGACAAATTAACAAAATAGTTTAATTATCAACCAAAAAAATGAATTTTTTTTCCTAATAAGATTTGTTTTCTACCAAAGTAGACGAATTGTTAACAAAATATATGAATTTTCATCAAAATAGTTGAATTTTAACTAAAGTAGATCGATGTTTTTCTAAAAATTTAATAATGAAGTTTTTAGTTAAAATAAGTAATTTAAAACAATTGTTCAACAAAATAGTTCAATTACTATCAACCAAAGAAATTAATTTTAAAACAAATAAATCGATTTTTGAACAAGAATATTAGTTTTCTACGGAAAAGACGCATTTTCAACAAAATACATGAACTTTCAACCAAATAGTTGAATTTTGAACTAAAAAGGATACGTTTTCAATTAGAAATGAAAGAGTTAAATATTTATGTAAAAAAATTAATTTTTAACTTAAAAAAAATCGAACTTTTTACCAAATATTTCAGTTTTCAATTAAAGAGTTGTACCTTTCACCAAAGAAAGATTTTTCAGTTATTAACGAAAAAAACTTTCTTCCAAAATGTTGAATTTTAAAGCCAAAAAGACCAGTAGTTTCCTAAAAAATATTTGTATTTTCAACCAAAAAAGCTGAATTTTCAAGAAAATTGTTGAATGTTCATAAAAATAATTTTAATAATAATTCGTAGAAAAGTCTTTTTTTCCAGAGCCCTGATTTCTGGCACGATAACTACCAGAAGTGGAAAAACGAAAAAAAATGAGAAGATTAATATCAGGCAAGCCCTCGATAATAAATACGAATTTTTATCATTTCTACACCCAAAAATAATAGTTTAAATAAACATTGAAGTTAATTTTTAATACTCTGAAGTATTAGTTTATAAAACTTTAAATATTGATTAGAAAATATAGTTCATTTTTCACTTCACACTTTTTGATTTCGGACTACGCAATTTTCAACCCGGACTACAAAAAGTCTGTCGGACTGCGCAACATTTTAGGATCGCAAGAAATTATAAAATTTTATGTTATTAAGATTTACTTGTAAGGCCCTAAATATAATTTTATTAAGGTTCCACGTTTATTTGATTAACCTCTATTAAAGAAAATTAGTCGAAGTAGGCGCCACGCGCATACAAAAAAGGGTTTCGTAGCCTATTAAAACATTAATTAGGTCTTTCAAGCCTCCCCCTTCCATACTTTTCCTCCCCTACTCAGCTTACATGCCCCTACTTTCCCCACCCCCTCACTTCACCCTCTGCCATGCCTTCTCCAAATTCTTTCTCTACTTCCCCTTCTCCTCACTTTCCCAGCTAACACTTTCCTTCCCCAGCCATCACTACCCCTCTTCTACTCACACTTATTTCTAATCATTTCCCCTACTTCCCCTCACTTAAACTCATTTCTTCTACTTTCCCTCCCTTATTTCCCCTACTTATCCTCCCCTTATTACTCCTAGTTCCCCTGCACTCACTTCCCCTACTTCCTCTTCACTCATTTCCCCTAACTTGCCTCATTTTCCCTAATTACCCACCTCTCATTTCCCCTCACATTCTCTTACTTCATCTCCACTTATTTCCTCTCGCTTCCCTTCACTTCCTCTCCTTGGAAAAAAGTAAGGCAAACAGACGGACGGACACCTGACCGAAACTATATGGGTTTCTGCCCGGGGCTACGGAACCCTAAAAAATGTAACGTCTCTCAAATAAGAAAGAAAAACACAAAACAAAAAGGAATCGAAAAAAGCAAATAAGAGATGAAAGTAGATTAGTCAGAAATCTCTTCACCTTAAAGGAACGCCTCAATATTGACAATATTATAAAACCATATGATAGAATTAGAGAAAATATAAAAAGGGTTAAAAGGTCTTCCATATGGATGGAGAGGATCGAGGATGACGAGGTGGCATCCAAGGTCTGTGGGATAATCCGTCAGATCGTGGCCAGAGTCTCTTCATCGGATCGTGGCTGCGTTCAGAAAATAAAGACAAACACGAGAACGCCACAAGTCGTCTCTTACTTCTTACCTCTTCGGCTCTTGAGCTCCACCTCTACCTATACCATCCTTCTCCACCTCTTTCTTAATCCCCCGTGTGATTGCATGCCCGATACCAGCTGGACGCTCACGTGGAAGGAAAGACGCCCGCCGCGTATGAGCCCGACAGACTGTAAACCCTTTACCAGCTGCGGGGGGTTCCCTCTTTCTCTCACACCAGTCTTCGAGTTATTTCGATTCCTTCTCCTCTTCTTTGTCGCTTTTCTGCTTTCCTTTCTTCTTTTTTTCAGCGATCGACGTCCCCTCGAACTTGATCAGACGATTACGTCAATAACGTCAAGATCTTGTTTTGAGAAAAGTCTTTGAGGATCTCAACCTGTTGAGTCTATAGTTTTAGGATGTATCAACATGTGATGCCTTTTACTTGAAACTAATTAGCGGCGCCACAATAACGCCACCATCGCAGTAGTGGAGCATTCTACTATTTATCTAAAAAGGGAGTAGAAAAAATATCGGTTTTTGCTTTCGTGACTTTCCATGTTTCCTCCGACCATGCCTGAGGAAAAGGATCTGCTCGGTTCTGCTTTTGGGCGAACCTAACGATAAAACGAAAAACCTCTATGAACTTGGGTCCTGAAGTGTGGTAGTTTTTCCTTTTGTCGCTAGGTTCGCCAAAAACAGAACCGAGCAGATCCTCTTCCTCCGGCATAGCCGTTACCAAATAAACAAAGAAGAGGATCTGCTTGATACTATTTTTAGGCGAACCTAATGACGAATCAAAAAAATACCATGAAATTAGGTCCATAAGTTTAGCAATTTTTTGTTTTGTCGTTAGGTTCGCCCAAAAACTGAACCGAGCAGATTTTATTCCCCTGGCATGGCCGGTCACAAGTAAACTATAAGAAAAGGATCTTTTTGGTTTTACTTTTGGGCGAAACTAATGACAAACCGAAAAACTACTATGAAGTTGGGTCCTGAAAGACGATACTTTTTACTTTTGACTTTAGGTTGGACCAAAAACAGAACCGAGCAGA
>CAKNYM010051326.1:82724-101016 GCA_932195095.1 Andricus curvator
TTTTGTTTTATTCGTAAAAAACAGCATTGAAAATAGAAAAATCAAATGCACAGAACCGAGCGTGGAACGCAAGGTTCAAATGATTTTCAAATCAAATATCGAGCGCGAAGCGCAAGTGTCTGGATGAGAATGTGTTCCTTAAGGTCGATAGAACCTTGAGTAAATGAAGTTCCTTTTCAGTCTAAAATAAAAACAAATTTAACAATCACTTAATATGTAGAGGTTTTGATAATTTTATAATATTTTCAAACAAACTTTTTCTTTTCATCGACGTCGAACACGAAGTTGAAAAATCTAGAGCAACCGAGCGTAAAGCGCGATGTAGATACGCCCGAGCGCGTAGCGCGAGGTGAATACATAATCGAGCGCGAAGCGCGAGATAAATATATGATCGAGCGCGAAGCGCGAGATCCAACAGTTGCGCGCCCTAGGCGCGCTCAAACTTGCGAGCGATTTTTTTTTTAAATTCATCCTTTATAAGTTGAAAATTCAACTATTTGGTAGAAAATTCACGTTTTTTGTTGAAAATTCACGTATTTTGTTGAAAATTCATCATTTTGATTGAGGTCCTATTTTGTTGAATTCCCTCTTTTTAAGTTAAATCCACCTGGTTGAAAACTTGTTTTGTTTCTTGTTGAAAATTCTTCTTTTCTGATTTTAAAGTCAACTGTTTTCTGAAATATTCGCCTTTTTAGCTTGACAACTGAACTATTTTGTTGAAAATTCATCTATTTGTTTTAGGATTCAAGTATTTTGTTAATATACATATTTTTTTGATGTTATGGTTTTGACCACATTTTATTATTACTATTATTATACCATTAACTCCTATCCCTTTCGGGGTAAGCGTGACTCACTCTGTGAAGAAGGGAATTATAGGAGGCGGTAATGGGGAGGGGGGAGTATAGCTTTTTAGATTGATCTAGAATTCCTGTCTTGTTTATTTAAATAACACGTTCGTTTCGCAACACTGCTCCTACCCAGGTCGCTGATCAATCTCTCCAGCAATCACCCCATGCGCAGAGCTTCACAAAGTTATCATGTAAAGTTCTCCACTTGGGCTTATTAGTATCCAAGGTCTATTGTTTCAGGCGACAGATGTAAATAATGTGATGTTGATTCTTTTTTGTCTACTGGCCTCATATCAATATTTGTTCAATATTGATTCTATTCCTAAGTTGTGAAAAAATGACTCTCCAGCTCCGCTAGGATCTGGACCCAGGTCTTTTAGATTGCCGGTCGGATGCGCTTACCCACTAAGCTATGAAGAGACGACATTCTTTTCTTCACAACTCCGGCAAGTTGAATTCCGACGTAATTCCTTATACTTGTAAGATTAATTTTTCGAACATGAAGTTATATATATATATTTTTTTATGCTATGGTTTTAACCAGATAAATGTCATAAAGAATTTGATGTGAATTATGTTTCAACAAGTTGAAAATTATCTTCTTTTATTGAAAACTAATTTTCAACTGAAAATTTAACTATTCCATTTTTGGTTGAAAATTGATCTTTTTAGTTGCAAATTCAACTATTTGGTTGAAAATTCATGTAGTTTTTGAAAATTCGTCCTCGAAGCTACCGCCTAATCCAACCGAGACTTAAAAGACTCTTGCGGCCGTCTTGCTCAAAAAGGGCTGAAAAGCGCATCTTACTACTTTAGCATATTACAAGTTTGGTAATGACCCAGTACTGGGACTAGTTTGGACCCAAAGAAAATTCCGAAGGTTGTAGGTTCCCCTTGTAAAAGACAAAAGAGGGATGAAGAGCATCAGCAAAGAAAGGGAAAGGAAGTAACTGAATCCCGTGATGGCATGGGAATATCGTACCGAGATAGGTGTATCTGTCGCAATAGCGAATAGCGTTGAGTTCCTTGGCTCTCTGAAGCGAGCAAAGGATCATCGAAGCCTCAAAGGAGCCGCCATGCGACGCCGTATCATCGAAGCAGGTTCAGTGAGACCCGACATCTTCACTTGTCCGCTGCCTATTAGTAAGTCCCATCACAACCAGCTAATGACCACCTTTTATCCCAGTTCTTCTCTTTCATAAGAGCTGAGCTACGCCGGAATCTCAATATCACCTGACAACACTTCTTCCTTCCCTCACTATACCAATGACAACCACAACATTCGTGCCTTTTGTATCCCAGCAAATCTCATAAAATATTTACGCTTAACAACAAAATCACGCGTCATCTTGATATTAACTCTCTTTGGTAGCTAAACATCAAGTGAAGATGTTATTGGATTTGCTACTGATGTGCTGATGATTATTCTTCATGGGTAAACTACTACTGTAGTCATGTACCGTACCTTTTTTCAAAATCAGTCCTTTATGTACCAGCACGTGAACATTTTTATTCTACATTTGCCTGGGCGTTTGGCCAGGGGAGAGGAAAACTGCAGAAAACCTACTCCCCGAGTACAGCCGGTTTTCCGACTGTCAACTTTGAATGTAGACATTCAATATCATCGTGTATACACAGTCATCTTCGGAGTCAAACCTCCCGCTCGACATTAGATAAACGCAGTAAAAAAACCAACGGACACCGATCCGAGTATTAACCGCGTTCGATATGGCTTAGCGTCCGCGAGTCAGTTTCAGTTTTTTTTGGAATTCTCCCCCCTCCCCCCACATCGATGTAAAATACGGTAAGAATTGATCCGACCCTCCCCCATCTACAAAATCTCAGTAAGATTTTATAAGATTTTTTTTTTAGTAGGGAACTTTAATTTTTATTGAAACTTTTATTCTTTAGTATATGAATGATCAAAATTCCTATTTATTTACGCAGACTTCACAGTTTTTTTCATATTCCCATCTCTTTCCCTTTTTCTCGTTTTTTCACCTAAATGTGAATATAATTAATAGGACCAAATAAGAAAATCTAACTATTTTCCGTTGAAAGTGATTTCTTTTTGGATAAAATGTCTATTATTATATTGTTGGTTTATAATTAATCTCTTCTGGTTAAAACTTCATTATTTGCTTAGAAATATGATTGGTTGAAATTTAAACAGTTTTGTTAGAAAGTCATCCTTTTTGTTTGAAAATTGAACTATTTGGTTAAAAATTAGACTTTTTGAGTTGAAGATTCAACTATTGGGTTAAAAACTAACTTTGGATGAAATTTTGTTTGTTTATTGACTAAAAATTTGTCTTGGTTGTAAATTCAACTCTTTTGTTGAAAACTCGTCTTTCTGGTTTAAAGATTTATACCTTTTTTTGAAAATTGATCATTTTTGGTTAAAAATGCAGCTTTTCAGTAGAAAAGTAATCTGTTTTGGGTGATGATTTAACTACTTGGTTGAAAATTCAACTATTTTGTTAAAAATTCATTTTTTTGTTGAAGATACATTATATTATTTAAAAATTCATTTCTTTGGTCGAAAATTTAACTAGTTTGTTGAAAATTAGTTGTTTTTTTTATTGAAAATTAGTTTTTTTTTACTAAAAATTAAGTTATTACACTTTTAGTTGAAAATTTATCTTTTTTAGTTGAAAAATTCAACTATTTGCTTGAAAATTCATGTATTTTTTTAAAATACATCTTTATTGGTGAAAAATTAATCTTCTTGATTGAAAAATTATCAAAATATTTAATAATTCCATTTTTGTTTTATAACTCATCTTTTTTAGTTGAAAATTGATGTATTTTGTTAAATATTCGTCTTTTTTGTAGAAAATTTATATTCTTGGTTGAAAACTCAACTTTTTGTTCGAAAATTCATTTCTTTGCTTGAACAGTTAACTATTTTGTTGAAAATTCGTTTTTAATCGAAAATTGAATTATTTGGTCAAGAAATCATTTTTTGTTGTTGTTGAAAATTCAACTTTTGGGTTATAAATTCATTTTTTTGATTGAACATTTAACAAAATTGTGAAATTTTTTTTTTTCAAAAATTAATTTTTTTATTATACAATTTCAATATTCTATTTTTGATTGAAAATTTATATTTTTTAGTTTAAAATTGATGTATTTCCTTGAAAAGTGGTCTTTTTTGTAGAAAATAAATCTTCGTGGTTTAAAATTCAACTATTTGGTTAAAAATTCATTGTTTAGGTTGAACATTCATTTTCATAGCTTACAATTCATTTCTTTGTTTAAACATTTAACTATTTTCTTAAGAATTAGTTTTTTTTTTTATTTCAAAATATATTTTTTTATTTGAAAATTCATCTTTTTTGATAGAAAATTAATCTTCTTGGTTAGAAATTCAATTATTTGATGAAAGATTCATCATAATAATTAAAAATGTATTTCATTGTTTGAAAATTGATCTTTCTAAAATTTTTTTTTTTTTTTTGGTTGAAAATTAATTTTTTCAATTGAAAATTCAACTATATATTTTTTAGCTAAAAGTTCATCTTTTTGGTTAAAAATTATTTTCTTTGCATAAAAGAATTTAATTAATTAATTAATTAATTAAAATTATTTTATTTTTAATGAAAATTAATTTTCCTAACTAAACATTTAACTTTTCTATTTTTTGTTTAAAATTTATCTTTTCAATTGGAATTTTTTTTGTTAGTAATTAAACGCTGTTGGTTACAAATTCAACTATTTGATTATAGATTCACTTTGTTGGTTAAGGATTCATCATATTACTTGAAAATTTATTTTTTTGGTTGAAAATTTATCTATTTTGTAAATTTTTTTTTCAGGAATTTAATTTTTTCAAATTGAGAAAATAACTATTCCATTTTTGTTGGAAAATTTATATTTTTTAGTTAAAAATTCATGTTTTTTATTGAAAAATTTGTTTGGGTAGAAAATTCATTTCTTTGTCTGAATATTTAACTATATTTTGTTCAAAATTCGTTTTTGTATTGATAATTAAATTTCTACACTTAAAATTTAAGTGTTTCATTTTTGGCTATAAATGTACCTTTTTTAGTTGAAAATTCCTATTTTTGGTAGTAATTTATCTTCTTGGTTGCAATGTCAACTATTTGGTTGGAAAATATGTTTTTGGGTTGAAAATTCATCATTATACTTTACAATTAATTTCTTTGCTTGGAGATTCAACTATCTTGTTGAAAATCAGTTTTTTGGAACTGAAAATTATTTTTCTTAACTAAAAATTTAACTGCTTGATTTTTCGTTAAAAATTGATATTTTTTAGTTGGAAATTCGTCTTTTTATTAGAAAATTAATCTTCTTACTAGAAAATTATTCTTTGTGGTTGAAAAGTCATCTTTCTGGTTGAATATTAAACTACTTGGTTGAAAGTTGAACTCTTTTGTTAAAAATTTAGTTTTCAATTTTAAATATTTTGCTGAAAATTCTTTTTTTTGTAGTTGAAAATAATTTTTCAATTACAAATTTAACTATTTATCTTTCTGGAAGGAAATTCATTATTTTGGTTGGACATTTAACTATTTTGTTGAAAATTTGCTTTTTATTTTGTTTAAAAATTAATTTTTGTATCGCAAAATTGAACTGTTCCATTTTTGGTTGAAAATTGATCTTTTTTAGTTTAAAATTCAACTATTTGGCTAAAAAGTCACGAGTTTCTAGTTTTAGGATGTATTAGCATTCAACATGTGATGCACTGAACTTGAAACTAATACACTCGGACCCCGCTTTACTGAAACTTGATATACCGGACAAGGTGGTCCGGCAAGGTCAGCGGAATTGCGCAGTTTACGGTTCGGCACTATAAGGAGCCACAAGCGAGAATGAGAAGAAGAACGGTTCGGAGAACCCCGATTTACCGCGAAGGCCATTGCAGGTACCCCCGAAACGCCCGGTAAATCGGGGTCCCAGTGTAATGCGAACTTTGGGTTCAAGTCAAGTAACAAGCGGAAGGTCGCATTTCGGCATGTCCTATTTTGGCATGTCCCATCACGGTATGTCACATTTATCAACTGAATTACAAACTTTAAAATTTAAAGTGGTTTTTGTTTTGTGTATTAAGAAACTAATTACTATTTTGACGGTTGCCAACTATTGCAAAAGGAATAACAAAATTCAGTAAGTTCTCAAGAAAATCCTGAAGTCTGACGCTTTAGAAATTTACCAGAGCAACCAATCCTTTCTCGAACAGTATAACTGAAGGCTTTTACACTAAGAGCAAAAATGAAGCCGTATAATATAACGTTATTATTCCAACTGGACGAGTCCGTAAGTATACGGTAGTTCGTTGAAAATTTTAAATCGGTGAAGAAGCAAAAGCAAGCCTGCTTCCGGTTCAGTAGGGGAAATGTCCAGGGCAGTTTTCGGTTTTCGCAGAGGAGAAAACGAGAAAATCCTTTTCCGCGTGAAGAATAAGAATAAGCCATGGTCGGTAATTACGATAAATATTTGCCCAGCCGTCCAACCCTTCTTCTGAGGTCCAGCCACGCGAGCTAAGAAGGTATAGAAGGTATAATGTATATTAAGCGTGGCTCAATAATACCAGCACGAGATGGAAACTTAGGACTAGGAAATCCGATTGCTCGCGCAAACAACCGCTAATCGGTTCTAATGGCTCCAACAGCGCTCATTGTCAACCCCAAATCCTATAAATATTTTTCCTAATATTTTGCAAAACAGAATTTCCAAAACGCTGCACAATTTCGGGCGGCCACTCTTTGAAGGACAAAAACGATCGACATTTTACTTAAATCCTTTCTATCTCTTGCTTTGTGTCAATTGTGTCCGGCAAGACTCGATTTCGGCATTAGGCGCAGTCGAATGGATTATGGAGTTTAGTTTAAAGTTTAGAGTTAGACTAACCAGGTATCAGCAGGTAACCTGGAATTACATTCATCCTAAAGAAAACTGGTGGTTTTTTGAAATTTTTGGAATTTTTCAAATCGAGGGTGGCAGGCAAAAACCGCCAAAGCACTAACATTTTCATAAGGGACCGTTGAAAAAATACGATACACTGCAAGGGGGGGGGCAGATTAAAAAAAATTCCCCTTGTTCTCATTTTGCTGCTTAAATACGAATTGAATCATCAAAATCCAATAAGAAAATTCAATTATTTTGGGTTGAAATTAATTTTTTTAATTGAAAAGTCTACTATTACAATTTTGGTTAAGAATTTATCTCTTTTGGTTAAAAATTCAACTACTAAATGTTTTCTTGAGAATTCGTATTTTTCTATTCAACTATTTTGTTGAAAATTCGACTTTTCGGTAGAAAATAATTCTTTTTGATTAAAAATGTAACTACTTGCTTGAAAGTTGAACTGCTTTTTTTAAAATGATGGTATTTGTTTAAGATTCAATTATTTTGTTGAAAATTAGTTTTCTTTCTATTTGAAAATAAATTATTTTAAATGAAAATTTAACTATTTTATTTTTGGTTTAAAATCGGTCATGTTTAGTTGAAAATTCAACTACTTGGTTTAAAGTTAAACTACGTTGTATAACATTTATTTTCTTAAATGAAAATTTAACGATTTTGTTGAAAATTTGTGCTTTTTGTTAAAAATCAATTCTCCTAACTGAAAAAATAAATATTTCGTCTTTGGTTGAAAATTTAAACGTTTTTAGTTGAAAGTTCAACTATCAAATTTTTCATTAAGAATTCTTCTTTTTCGGTTTAAAATTTAACTATTTGGATGAAAATTTACCTACTTTTAAAAAAATTATTAAACTGGTGGAAGAATTAACTATTTTGTTGAGAATTAGTTTTCTTTCAGTTTAAAAATTATTTTTTCAAATCAAAATTTAACTATTCCATTTTTGGTTGAGAATCGATCATTTTTAGTTGACAATCAACTATTAAATTTTTTATTGATAATTCATCTTTTTTGGTTGATAATTTAACTACTTGGTTGAAAGTTGAACTACTTCGTTAAACATTTATTTCATTGACTGAAGATTCAACTATTTTGTTGAAAATTCATGTTTTTTTTTGCTGAAAATAAAATCTTTTTACTGAATAATTGACTATTCCATGTTTGGTTGAAAATTTGAACGTTTTTAGTTCAAAATTCAACTATTACATTTTTCATTGAGAATTCATCTTTTTGGGTTAAAATTCAACATTAATAATTTAACAATTTATTTTATTGGTTCAAGAGTAACTATTTTGTAGAATTTTGTTGTTTTTGAAAAGTTCTGCTTTTTTGTTGTTATAAATTCATCTTTTTTGGTGGATTCAATCTTTTTGATTGAAAATTAAACCAATGCTACTTTGGTCAAAATCAATTATATTTGTCTAAAATTGAACTATTTTTTTCAAAATAATTTTATTTTGTAAAAATTAATTTTTCAATATTTCATTAGATTGGACATTAAAATTCTTGGTTAAAAGTTAAATGAGTTGGTAACAAATTAATTTTATTAATTGAGGATCCATCTCTTTGGTGGAACATTTCACTATTTTGTTGAAAATTTGTTTTTTTGTGCTAAAAGTCAACTTTTTCTACTGCAAATTTCACTATTCCATTTTTTGATGAAAATTGATCATGTTTTGTTTGAAATTCAACTATGTGGTTGAAAATTAACTTTTTTTTTAAATTCATATTTTTGTTTTAAAAATTCAAGTGTTTTCTAAAATAAAAATTGGTTGAAGATTTAACTGCTTTGTTGAAAATTAGTTTTTTCTTTATTTTAAAATTATTTTCAACTGAAACTTTCATTATTTCATTTTTGGTTCAAAATTGATAGTTTTTAGTTAAAAATTGAACTATTAGGTTGAAAATTTATGTATTTTGTTGTACATTCGTCTTTTTTGCAGAAAATTGATCTTGTTGGTTGAAAATTCAACTTCTTGATGAAAAGTTGAACTACTTTGTTAAAAATTGATTTTATTAGTTGAAGATCCATCTCTTTGGTAGATGATTGATCCATTTAGTCAAAAATTAATTTTTTTTAACTGAAAATTTCACTATTCCCTTTTGAGTTGAAAACTGATCGTTTTTAGTTGTAAATTTAACTATTAGTTCAGAAATTTACTCAGTTTCTTGTAAATTTGTCCTTTTTAGTAGAAAATTCATTTTATTAGTTGAAGATTCACCTATTTGGTGAAAAATTTAACTATGTGATGGAAAATTATCTTTTTTTAATTCATATTTTCGGGTTGAAAATTCAACTGTTTTGTGGAAAATTCGTCTTTCTGGCTTAAAATTTCAACTGTTTGGTTGAAAATTTAGATTTTCGAGTAGAAAATTCCATTTTTTTGTACAGAATTCAACTATTTTGTTGAAAATTCCTATCTTTCGCTTGAGAGTTAAACTATTGAGTTGTCAATGCAACTGTTTCTTCTAAAGTTAATTTGTTTCTTTCTTGAAAAATCATTATTCTTGTTTGAAAATTTATCTTTTCGAGTTTAAAAGAATTTATTCTTCTATTTTCGTGAAGAATAACCCTATTTCCCCTATTTTGAGAGGTAGCATTCTGGTCTGTGAACTCTGTTAAAATATTATGTTTATATGTTTTGTGTTTTACTTTAGGTATTGATCAAATGAAATCGAACAAAAATTTATTTGAAAGGTGTACAAAAGTGTTCAAAATAGCTTGACATATTTTTTGAACATCCCCATAAGTTATTTTATTTTATCAAAATTTTTATTTTTCGCATACAGATCTTCTTATGAAACGATTTCTCATAAAATCTTTAAAACCTTTTCCCTTTTGCAAAATTTTAATAGATGGAGAATGGTTTTATGACATGTTTAATTCAATTACGCGCTGATTGCAGAAGTTATGAACCCCTCGAAAATATACCATAACTTCCATAATAATAATTGACAATTAAGCAAGTATTTAACGATCAATGTAATTAAAAATTAATCGATATTGACTGGGCCTTTCGAGCTCCGTGGGAACTTGAAACTCCCTCTCGTGAACTTCGTCAGAATACCGGTGAGCTGACAGCACAGGTACTCGTTGACATTTTTCGGCGAAAATATTTTAACCACTTTTTAATTTTCGGTTCGCAGACAGATATGGACCATAACACAGTCGCGAGCCAGAAATTCCATTTTTTTTCTCTTTACCTCTTTTCCCCTTCAGGGTCGAAGGAAAAAGATCAAGAGGTAGAGATAGCGTCTTTGATATGGGATATACAGAATGTATAATAGTGAGGAGGCCTAATGGAGAAGTAAATCCGATAACCTAACAGGTTGTAATGGATACCATTGATGGGTTTTTGAATAAACAGTTCATTCGTCATTTTGGATGAATAGGTAGCTTTAGAAAGTTATAATGTACATAATGTGTTTTTAGAATTTATGCCTGACATGTGTATTTTGAATCATAAAAAAAGTTATAATGCATACACATTACATACTGAGAAGCAAAATACGGTTAATTAAATATAAATATGGATATGGTGCTTCAAGGGAATGCATAAAAGGCATTTATTATTTTCTAAAGATCGTAGGATCGATGATAACAGATGATAACATATGATTACAGAGTAAATTCCGAGAGATTAAACCGTTGCACATTATTATTATTATTATTATAAAAATGAGGAAGCTCATTTTTCTGCTTAAGATGACGACAGTCCAATATCTTGAAGGCATTTTTTTGTTAGAGTTGGATTCTTTTTTAATAGTCAGCACGGGGCTGTCCCAGTATATATCATAAGTCACGAAGGCATTTTTGTAATGCAATCAAGTGATCTGATAAAAGCAGTGTGCCTAATTTGACATATTGGACAAAGCCCGGTTTTTACCTAATCATTCACGGACTGGATTGCAGCCAAGTGCATGATAGGGGGACCTACAGCTTAAGGTGGGATCCGAACCACCAGAACCTCGGTAAAAGTACATAGAAAAATTTCCAGAGGTACAGGCTCTGAGGTCGAACCAAGTAAGCCACATTCTTTTATTTTATTCGGGTCTAGCCTCTTTATACTGTCGGGGATCAAGGAAATCATATGAAAAAAGTGAGAAAGGGAATTGTAGGAGTAGGTACATATTTTTAGATCAATCTAGATGACCAATTTGAGGGGGGAAGAGGGTCGCACTAAAAACTGTTAGTAAGTAACATAACTAAATAAGTTTGAAAATCACTTTATATTTTGAACTACACATTCTTTCCCATATTCCTCTCTTTCCCCCTTTTTAACAAAAATTCTTCTTTTTCTCCCTGATTTCAAAATACTTCGCCTTTTTAATTTTTTTCGCTCAAATGCAAACTGAATTATTCGAACCCACTAAGAAAATTCAACTATTTTTGGCTGAAAAGTGTGCTATTATATTCTTGGTTCTAAATTGATCTTGTTTGGTAGAAGATCTACTATTTGGTTAAAAATTTAATTATTTTCTCGAAAATGCAACTATTTTGTCAAGAAATCATCATTTTTTGGTCAAAAATTCAACAACTTGGTTCAAAGTTAAACTACTTTGCTCAAATTCAATATTTTGTTGAAGATTCATCTCTTTGGTTGAAAAATAATCTACTTCATTGTGAAAAAATTAATTTTCTTAGTTAAAAAATCATCTTTTGGGTTAAATGTTCAACTCTTTTATTGAAAATTAAGTTTTTTGTTGAAGATTCATCATTTTAGTTGAAAATTCAACTCTTTAGTTAAAAATTTTATTATTTTGTTGAAAACTTGTTAATTGTTTTTGGTTGAGAATTAATGTTTTTGAACTAAAAATATAACTATTCTATTTTCATTCAAAATTGATATTTTCTAGTTGAAAATCAAATTATTCAGTTAAAAATTCATCCCTTTTGGTCAAAAATACAACTGTTTAGTTAATGAATAGTCTGTTTTGGTTGAGGATTCAACTGCTTTTTTTCTAGTTCGTCTTTTATGGTTGAATTCAACAAATTATATATTTTTTTCTTTAAACATCATCTATTACTTCTTTTGTTAAGATATTCATCTTTTTTGGTTGAGAAATAAACTAATTGGTTTAATGTAAACTAATTTTTGAAACATTTATGGTTGAAAAAAATTTATGGTGAAATTTTTTGGTTGAAAATTCAACTGATTAAAAATTAAGCTGTTTTTATAAAAATTTAACTATTTGATAGAAAGTTTTTTTTTCGAAAATCATATTTTTGGGTTGAAAATTCAACTATTTTCTAGATAATTCGTTATTTTCGCTTCAAAATTAAACAATTTTGTTGAAAATTCGTCTTTTTGGTAGAACATAATCTTTTTTGTGGAAAATTCATTTTTTGGGTTGAAAATTGAACTATTTAGTTAGAAATTCATCTTTTTTGGTTGAAAATTCAACTACTGGGTAGAAAGTTGAACTACTTTGTTGAAAATTAATTTTTTTAAAGTTTCATGTCTTTAGTTGGAAAACTTTTTTTTTAAACAAAATTTTTTTTCTGAGGTAAAAATGACTTTGGTTATCTAAAAATTTAACAATTCCATTTTTCGTTGAAAATTAAATTTTTTAGTTGAAAATTAATTTTTTAAACTGAAAATTTGACAATTCTATTTTCGGTTCAAGAACTATTTTTTTTAGTTGGAAATTCAACTATTTGGTTTCAAATTCACCTTTCTTAATTGAAAATTAATCTGATTGGTTGAGAATTCATCTATTTTGATAAAAATTTGTTTGTCTTCTAGAAAATTCGTTTTTGGCTCAACGAAGTAGCTTAATTTTCAACCAAAAATATTATTTTGTATTCAAAAGAATTATTTTCTACCAAAACATACGAATTGTCAACAAAAATCATACATTTTTAACTGAAAATGGTAAAGTTTTAACCAAACCTGGAATAGTTCCATTTTTATTTAAAAAAAATATATTATTAACAAAGGAGTTCAAGTTTCAAAAAAAAATAGTTGCATTTTCAACTAAATAGTTGAATTCTTAGCATAAAAGATAAATTTTGAACTAAAAAATATAATTTTTGAACCAAAAATGGATTAGTTAAATTTTTGGTTAACAAAACAATTTTCAACAAAAAAAAAACAACGAATTTTTAACGAAAAATGTAATAGTAGATAATTTGACCAAAAAAGATTTACATTTGTTCTAAACAGTTCAATTCAACCAAAACGACTAATTTTTAACAAAACAGTTGAATTTCCAACCAAGAAAGATTTTCTACCAAAAAATATGAATTTTCAACAAAATACTCGAATTTTCAACTAAAAAGATCAATTTTAACCAAAATCGAATAGTTAAAAAAAATTTTTAACCAAAAAATGAGTTCTCAACAAAAATAATGGATTTTCTAGAAAAAAATTGAATTTTTAAAAAAGGAGTGACTTTCAACTGATTATTTAAATTTTTAACAAAAAAGGTAAATTCTCAGCGAAAAATGTAATAGTTGATCCTTTAAACCAAAAATATTTCAAAACCAAAAATAGTTAAATTCAAGCAAAGATCACGAATTTTCAACTAAAAAAAAGCAAGCAAAAAAGGAATAGTTAAATTTTTAGGTAAAAAAATTAAGTGTTAACAACAAAAAACGAATTTCCAACAAAAAATATAATAGCTGATAATTCTAACAAAAATAATTTTACTTTTTAAAAAACCACATGAATTCAATCAAAAAGACTAATTCCAAACAAAAAAGTTAAATTTTTGGGCGAAAAAGATTAATTTTCAACAAAATAGTTAGATTTTTAACGTAAGAGATAAATTTTCATTAAAAATGATGAATCTTTAGGCCAAAAAATGAATTTTCAACTAAAAAAGATAAATTTTCAACAAAATATTCGAATTTTCCACTGAGCAGAATAATTTTCTACTAATAAAGATACATTTTCAACAAAATACATGAATCTTGTACTAAAAAAATCAATTTTGAACTAAAAAAGATAAATATTCAACCAATTAGTTGCATTTTTACCCAAAAATTGATGAATTATCAAGTCAAACAGGCAAATTTTCTGCAAAACAGTTGAATTCTCAACCCGCAAATATGAATTAAAAAAAAATAAAATAATTTTCAACCAATTAGTCGGATTTTCTAGCGAAATAGTTCAATTTTTTACCCAAAAAGACAAGATTAAAAAAAATTGAATTTTTCTACCAAAAAGCATCATGTTCTAACAAAATTATTGAATTTTGAACAAAATAATGAAATTTTTTTACCAAAAGAAGATGAATTCTCAACTAAAAATATAATATCAGGCTTTTCAGCCAAAAAGAATTAATATTCAACCAAATGTTTTTTTTTCTTTTTAAAAGAGTTGCTATAGATTTACCTAATATAAGGAATATTATAGAAGAATTTGAATATCAAGATGGGGAAAAAATTCAAATTTTCCTGTATGGTCTATACATTTCTATGAATGAAGAAAATATTTTTTTTTAATTCAAAAAGTATGTTTCTTTAGATTTACTAAGTTCAAGTATTCGTCTAAACTCCCTGATTTTCCGTTACAAAAAAATGTAGAAATTTTGTTTGGAAGCTCATTTTTCAAATTTCAATGTTGATCGGCTCATTCTAAAGTGCAATTCGCTGATCAAATAAAATAAAAAATCCGAAATCTGTATAAAAGCGTTGCATATCATTTTGATTCAATTACTGAATAAAATTGATGACCTGTTATTTACTGTGAAAGCTAATATTTCTATACTACTTTCCAATTATTATTATTATTCATCTATGGATAAATTAATGTACGTAATTAAAAATCATCAATAGAGGGGATTTCTTTTTATATAAATATATAATTTATTGTCTGATTAATCATGTATTCCATCATATATTGAACGGCTTATTGGAGAGTAAATTATTTTACTTTTGATGTCATAAAATAAATCTAGAGTGTGAATTTTCTGGTTTTGCTGTTATTAGGATCTGTTTTATAACGCACTCTCAAACATTTTTCTGATCATAAAAAATTGACTAGCCGCTTGATTATGTTTGTTCATAAATCCTCGTAGGTACCACAACTTATAAGTGTAAATTGCAGACAGGCGGTGGAAGTACGTTTAATTACGATATTATAATTTATCTCATGAACCGCAGTTCTTGGGAAGAAATCAACAAATGCAATCCGTTTTCCGTAATAATAAAAAAAGATAAAAATACACGAAGGTTTAATGAAGATCT
Organism: Andricus curvator; assembly: GCA_932195095.1. Lineage (NCBI taxonomy): Eukaryota > Metazoa > Arthropoda > Insecta > Hymenoptera > Cynipidae > Andricus > Andricus curvator. Next base: position 97,657 of record CAKNYM010051326.1, read on the forward strand.
TGCAAATCTACTTTTAAAAACGAATCAATGATAATTCAGTATTCCTTATTTATACTAATCAGGAGGGGAGACCCTCCTACAGTGGATAATGCAACCTAAAGTGGAGAATAATTAATTAAGAGCACAAATAAACGATAATTAATTAATTTCAATTGTATTTTATCAGCACGTATAATATCTTAATTATTAATTGAATTAAATTAATTATTTTACACACATTATTTTTAATTTTTTTAGTATTTTTAATTAATGAATATCCACTGGAGGGGGGTTTCCCCTATAACTTAATTTTCAATGAAAAATCTTCAAGTTTACAGAATAATGTTTAGTTTTAATTTAAACAGCAGCCCATAATAAAACGTCCCTAACGGTAAAAAGTATATGTAAAAATATTTGTCGAGTAAGAAAAACCAATATAATTAATTGTAGTTAGAGACTGCTTTCTTTCCCCTATTCCCTTCCCTCTCACTTAATAAAAAATCCTTTTTTCGACTGAAAATCTTTAAAATTTAATTAATTTTAATTGAAAAATTTACTATCATATTTTTTGTTCAGATTTTATCTCTTTTGGTTAAAAATTCTATTATTTTGTTGAAAAATAAAGCCTATTGCATTTTTCATTAAAATTCATCTTTTTCAGTTAAAAATATAACTGCTGTGTTAAAAGTTGAACTAATTTGTTAAAAATTCATTTTATTGCTTGAAGATTGAACCAGTTTGCTGAAAATTCTTTTTTTTTAGGTTGCAAATAAACTTTTAGGTTAAAAATTCAACTTTTTTATAAAGAATTGGCCTTTTTGGTTTGAAAATTCAACAATTTGGTTGAAATTTTTTTTTCTCTTGACTGATAAATCTTTTCTAGTTGAAGATTCGTCTTTTTGGTTTGAAAATTCATCTATTCTTGTAGAAATGTTATCTTTTTTGTTTGAAAATTCAACAATTTGGTTGAAATTTTTTTTTCTCTTGACTGATAAATCTTTTCTAGTTGAAGATTCGTCTTTTTGGTTTGAAAATTCATCTATTCTTGTAGAAATTTTATCTTTTTTGTTTGAAAGTACAATTGTTTGGATAAAAATGAAGCTACATTGATTGAGGATTCAAATATTTGTTTGAAAATTCATATTCTTTGGTTGAATTCAACTGTTTTTTCATTCAAAGTTGAGATATTTTTTGGTTTATATATCAACTATTATACTTTTCATTGAGAATAAGTAACATTTTTTTATTGAAAATTCTACTATTTGGTTAAAAGTTAATGTTCTTTGGTCGAAGTTTATTCTTTTTTGTTTAAAACTTCGATTATTTAATTGAAAATTCATCCTTGTAGGATCAAAAAATTAAAAAAATGTTTTTCCATATAAAATAGATAAATTTTCAATCAAATATTTGAATTTTCAACTCCAAAAAATTTGTTTCCGCCAACAATGAAACAGTTAAATTTCTAGTTAAAATAATTAATTTTTAATAAAAACCCAAATTTCCAACAAAAATGGTAATAGTCAATATTTCAATTAAAAAAATTTTTAATTTCGAATAAAAAAGGTTGAATTTAACCAAAAAGATAAATATTTCAGAGAAGAATTGAATTTTCAACCAAGGAAGATAAATTTTCAACCAAGAAGATCAATTTTCTACCAAAAAAAATGAATTTCTAATCAAATATATCAATCTTTATCCAAAAAAAATTTTCAACTCAAAAAGATAAATATTCAACCAAATAGTTGAACTTTCAACCAAAAAGGGTCAATTTTCAACCTAAGAAGGAATAGTTAACTTTTCAGTTAAAACAATTAATTTTCAACCAAAAAAGAGAGATTTTCTACAAAATAGTTCAATTTTGAACAATCAAAATTAATTTTTTACAAAGGAGTTCAACTTGCGACAAATTAGTTGAATTTTTAATGAAATAGTTGAATGTTTATCGAAGAAGATTAATTTTCTACGAATAAAGATGAATTTTTAGCAAAATACATTAAGGTTCAATCGAAAACATTAACTTAAAAAAAAAAGTTTTTCAACATAATAGTTCATTTTTGAACAAACAAATTTAATTTTTTACAAAGAAGTTAAATTTAAAACCAAGTAGTCGAATTTTCAATCAAATAGTTGAATGTTTAACCAAAAATTTTAATTTTCTGCCAATAAAGTTGAATTAAAAAAAAACAAGAATCTTTCACAAAAAAGTTTATTTTCAACTATAAAAGATGAATATTCATCCAAATAGATAAATTTTTAGCCAAAAATGGAATAGTTACATTTTTAGTTAGAAAAGTTAATTTAAAAAAAAGAGAGATTTTGAACAGAATAGTTAAATTTTCAACCGAGGAGATGGATCTTCAATTAATAGGACGATTTTTCAACAAAGTATTCCAATTTTCAACTAAGCATTTAAAATTCAATCAAGAAGATTAATTTTCTACAAATAAAGACAAATTCACAAGAAACCAACCAATAATGAATTTTTCACCAAAAATGGCATAGTTAAATTTTTAGTTAAAAAAAATTGATTTTCAATTCAAAAACAGGGATTTTTAACAAAATAGTTCAATTTTGAGCAAACAAAAATAACTTTTAACAAAGGAGTTCAACTTACAAGCAAGAAGTTGAATTTTCAATCAAATAGTTGAATGTTTAACCAAAAGGATTAGTTTTCTACCAGTAAATATAAATTTTTAACAAAGTACACGAATGTTTAATAAAAAAAATGAATTTTAACTTTTTAATTACAATTGCTAGAAAAAAACTTTTCTGAACTGTGAAAAACCCGAGAATTTGTTCCAGCAATAAAAGTAGCCACCCTGTAGAATAAAACGTAGACAAAGTCAATACTATGAAAAGCCAAGAACAAAATTATTTTTAATTAACTATTTACGTACAATCCAATATTTAGAGTGCTGTTTATTTAAGTTTGGGAAATCTTGATAAGGTTTGCATTATTAGGAAAAAAAATTGCATGCATCAAGCGCATCTTTTTACGAGAGGGATAATGATAAGCGGAAAGGGTAAGTAAAAACTGAAGGGGAGGGGGAGGGTACATAATGTTATGACGGGGAATGTGCATATTGCTTCCGACATAAGATACAGTGTAATTAGAGCAGGGAGACGTTAAAAGTTGAATATCTTTTACAATGCACACGCGCCATATTGGATATTAGCATTATTACCAGATGTGCTCAGGTAATTACATGTCCTCAATTCTTTTAATTACATTCTTACACAGTACACACGTGCAACAATTATACCCGTCAAAAGTCTCATGGGTATTTGCATCAAGTTTTATGGAAGTTTTAGTTAAGGGACCGGCCGTAAACTACGTCACCAATTTGAAAGGGGGGGGGGGGGTCGCGCCAAAAACTACGG
>CAKNYM010051326.1:101116-160865 GCA_932195095.1 Andricus curvator
CCCCCCCCCCCCCCCCCCCCCCCCCCCCCCCCCCCCCCCCCCCCCCAGTGAAAGTAACATTACGAAGTTAGATAACAGTACGTTTCCTGATGATAAATTTACAGTTCAGTAATAACTTAATAAATTTAAAAAGCACTTTCATATTTCAGAATACAGACTCATGCCGCTATTCCCCTCTTTCCCCTTTTTGAAGAATTTCTTTTCCTTCCTCATAGAGGAAGCTTTGTAATGGTAACATTTTCTAAAATTTTTAAATTTATTTAATTGAATCTCCCTCAATTTAAAAATGTCTAATACAATGTTCTAAGCAGTTGTCCGGATGTGTGCGTGTGTGTGCGGATGTGTGTTGAGACGGTCCGTTCTATTTTCATAATTAGAATAAAATCATAAAGTTCCGGGCGAATATTTGTATTGATACGACTCTGACTCATAAGTGAACAAGCAGGTGTAAGGAGGAGAGGATTTATCATCTTGAAAGAATGAAAGATGAGCGTCTGACTAAACAAGTGTACAAAGGTAAAGTAAATGGCAGAATGCCTAGAGGTAGACCGCCGAAAGAATGGTTAGAATCGGTAAATGAGACATTAATCCGAAGAGACGTAAGAAGCCATAGAAACACAAGAGCTTGCATGAAAAAATGCATGGACGTGAAGGAAGCTAGAGTAGTATGCCAGGACAGAAAAGTGTGGCGACAAATAGTTTGTAAACAGAGTGACAATAGAATGAATGAAGCCTGAAACAAAGACCTTGGATTCTAATGGGCCCAAGTGGGGAACCATACATAACAATTTTGTGAGGCTCTTCACTTGGGGTGATCGCTAGAGAGATTGATCAGCAACCTGGGTCGGAGCAGTGTTGCGGAATAAACGTGTCATTTGAATAAATGACACGAGAATTCAAGATCAATCTAAAACATATACAGGGTGTCCAAAAAGTCCCGGGACGGCTGAATATTTCCTTAGGTAAGATATTTTTCAGGGCGGTCAAGGTCATTCTTGAAGGAACTTTCAACAAGGAATTCAATGGTGACCTTTATTTTGATCTTGACCATGACCTTCACGGTCATTTCAAGGTCAAATTGATTTTTTTAAATGGGAACCTCTATTTTTGACCCCGGGAACTGAGAGAGCGGAAAATTTTACGTCCAGATATGACCTTGACAAATCGAAAATTTGACCTGGAAAGGTCAGGGCAAGGTCAAACAACGTGCAGCAGGATGACTCGACTGGCATGCATTTTTGAAGAAAATGTCCTGGTGAAGGTTCTGGCCATAGACAAGGTCAAAGTCACCAATCGATCGGGAGTATAAAATGCTACAACTCTTGCGTTGAACATTTTCTTCATAAATGCATGCTGGTCGAGTCAACCTGCTGTACGTTGTTTGACCTTGCCCTGACCTTTCCAGGTCAAAATTTCGATTTTTCAAGGTCATATCTGGACGTAAAATTTTCCGCTCTCTCAGTTCGCGGGGTCAAAAATAGAGGTTCCCATTTAAAAAAATCAATTTGACCTTGAAATGACCGTGAAGGTCATGGTCAAGATCAAAATAAAGGTCACCATTGAATTCCTTGTTGAAAGTTCCTTCAAGAATGACCTTGACCGCCCTGAAAAATATCTTACCTGAGGAAATATTCAGCCGTCCCGGGACTTTTTGGACACCCGGTATACCTAACACATATATACCTATCTACTTTACACCTATATACCTATCTAACTTGTACCTATATACTCTATACCAATACACCCATATACCCAATACTATTTTCCAACCGAGCAAGTCACGCCTACCCCGAAAGGGAAATGGCTTAATGGTATAATAAAAATAATAATCAGATCATACGATCGATTGGGCGCGCCATCAGCTGATAAGTAGGGGTAGGTTGGGACCAATGCACTTTATAAATATCGATCCCGGTATCGGTACCAAGTAATTTCTTACTCGACCCTCTTTGAGGAAGGAGCTTCACTTTGCATACCTGTCATTGGAGACAGAAAGTTTAATAAAATATAGTTGATTCAAAGGAAGTTAATTATCTGAGATTTTCCTTGTTGTACTTTATAAATTATTTCAATTCATTGTTTTTGAATTGAAATAATAAATGTGAGTTTTTGGGGATTTAAAAAAAATTTAATTCATGTTATGTTTGTAACGACTCTGAACCTTGTATGTTTATGAGGACCTTGTTGTGCATGCTTGCATATTAAATGTTGATTGGGAATTGATTTTAATTTAAATAAAAACGAAAATTATGTGGCTCCTCGTAACGACCCTGAACCTAATTTAAAACATTAGGACCTTGTTGTGCGAGTGAGTTTGGACATAAATAAAATTGAATCCCTCGTAACGACCCTGCACCTTATTAAATAATAAGGACCTCGTTGTGCGAGTAAGATCAAATCAAAAAAATTTAGAATAGCTGTTCTCGCAACGACCCTGAACCTAATCTAAAACATTAGGACCTCGTTGTGCGAGTAAAGTTTGGGATCTATAAACAAAGCAAAATAGGGAAAATGGAGGAGAATGCAAAAATTCAGTTATAAAAACTTAATTAAATTCAAAATTGTGATTTCTCGTATCGACCCTGCACCTTATTTGACGATAAGGACCTCGTTGTGCGATGAAAGCACAAAACTAGTGATAAATTATGAGTATTAATATTTAAAGATCTTATGAGAAAGATCTATTAAAATACTTTAAAATCATAACAATTACGCAATCATCTCTCCCTTGAGTGAATCCGCAATCTGTTTTTTTTTTTAATTTTAAATTTGGTTATAAAATGTTTAGGACTAATTTTAACGTCCTACCAGTATTGGAGTCAACTTTTATAGTTGGTTGCAATTTACTGGACAGGAAAAAGTAAATGCATTTTGAACGAATCTCTCAATGAAAATAAATATCATTGAGATAAGTTCAAAATTGCAACAGAACTATTACTAAAAATTCTATAATTTTTAGTAAATTAAAGATCATTAACGATAATCGGCCAACTACAATTATGATTAAATTGAGAAAGTTAATAAATGCAGAATCGATCCCCGGTTAAATAGACGATAATGTAACAGTGTGTTGGGATGTATGGATGTCACACTTTTTTGTGAACACGATAACTTGAAAACGGTTGCAGATAAATTGATGAAATTTGGAGGACTTATTTTCCCCACTAATATCTTGAAACTGACCGAAGGATTTCTAAAAATATTTGTTGCAGTTTTTTCTAGCACTTGATAATATTTTAAAAATCGATTGTTGATAGTAAAACTTTTTTCATTAACATAATTTAAAGTTGATGCAAGGATATTTAAGATTTCTTGGTTCAAGACGAATCGATTGACCTATAATATTAATATATTTTATTGAAGCGTAGAGAAATTATGGTAATTTATATATTTTGAAAATCGGTTTTTTATAGTAAAACTTTTTTCATTAACATAATTCAAAGTTGATGCAAGAACAGAAAGGATGTGTTGATTCGAGACGAATCGATTGACCTATAATATTCTTACATTTTATCAAAGCGTAGGGAAGTTATGGTAATTTATATATTGTGAAAATCGGTTTTTTATAGTAAAACTTTTTTCATTAACATATAATTTAATGTTGATGCGAAAACAGAAAAGATTCCTTGATTCGAGGAAAATCGATTGATCTATAATATTAATACACTTTATTGAAGATTAAGATTGATCAGCAGCCTGGGTCGGAGCAGTGTTGCGGAATAAACGTGTCATTTGAATAAATGACACGAGAATTCCAGATCAATCTAAAACTTATATACCTAACACCTATATACCTATCTACTTTACACCTATATACCTATATAAATTATACCTATATACTCTACACCAAATTCACCCATATACCCAATACTATTTTCCAACCGAGCAAGTCACGCCTACCCCGAAAGGGAAATGGCTTAATGGTATAATAAGGAAAAGTTAGGCTCAGTTATAATATTTCAATCATCTGTTTCTAACAGAAAAACTTTTTTCATCGACATAATTCAAAGTTGACGCATGAATAGAAAAGATTTTTTGATCATAAATTTTCAAATAGAATAATTCTGACACTTTTGTAAAAAAATCATAAAACTGGGAAGAAAATAGGGTGCGACAGAACTTTTCCCTTCCCTTTTCCAGATCGAAAAATTATCGTTTCGAATACAAAATTTGATTTGTCTTTTTTGTCTTTGTATTTAAAAAATTGCAGGAGTAACAGCTGCGTACTTTCAGCACCGAAAATTGTTAGTAATTTATGGTAATTTGTCGGTATTTTATGGCAATTTATCAGTCATTTATGGTAACTTATCACTCCAAGTTGTCCAAATTATGATTTCGTCAGTCGTTGAAACTATAATTCTGATTGGAAATGCGCAAGCGCAACAGCTAGAAAAAGTAATCTTGCTCAAAGTGCGCAAGCGCAGCATATAAAAATTATTTTTATAACTGCTTTTCACCACGGGTTTGGAATTGGTCACTTCCCGCACGCTATACATGCTTCGAAAAGCGAACATTTCGTGCATGCGTTACAAAAAGTAATTTATTTGGTTAAAAATGCAACTATTTTGTCAAGAAGTCATCAAATTAAAATCTTCTTTGGTAAAAGTATTAACTACTACTTTTTTTGTTGATAATTCATCTTTATTGGTTAAAAATGCAACTACCTGTTTGAAATTTGTACTCCTTATTGAAAAATTCATTTTTTTTTTTATGATTCATAATTAATTTTAAAAGTCATATTTTTGAGTAGAAAACTCAAAGATTTGGTTGAAATAAAACTATTTTCATGAAAAATCACTGTATTTGGCCAACGGCCATACCACGCTGAAAAACCCAGTTCTCGTCAGATCACTGAAGTTAAGCAGCGTTGGACGCGGTTAGTACTTGGATGGGTGACCATTCAAGAATACTGAGTGCTGTTGGCACATCGTGGGTGTGGTGAGCCCAAACTTGTAGTTATTTATAACTACAAGAAAACTATCCACCTAGAAACACTACCCGAATCGGGTAGTGTCACGCCTACCCTGAAAGGGAAATGGCTTAATGGCATACATAAGATTTGGAAAATCTAACTATTTTGTAGAAAATGACCTTTTTTCTTGAAAAATGATATTTTCGGGTGGAAAATTCAACAGTTTTGTTAATAATTTGCCCTTTTCTCTTCAAAATTCAACAATTTAAAAAAACGAATTGATAAAAAATGATTAATAACAAATTTGCAGCTCTTTTGGGTGAACAACTTTTGTCTTTTCATTTTATTTCGTAGCTTGTGCTGCTTCTCCAAAAATTCAATTTGTTTATTTTTAATGTTGTTTTTTGCGAAAAAACAAAAACTAAGCGTCCTATCAAAAAGTGTTTCAAAACAAATTTTTAAATCTTTTGTGATTCACAATTTTGGTTCAATCATTTTTTTTCGTATCGTGCATAGTTTGACCGCAAAATGAAATTTTGTAATTTTATGGTTTTTTAATGGGTAAAACGAGAACCGGTGGTCAAAAAATGCTGGTTAATGAATTTGATATTTCTTTTTTAACCGACTTGAACTTTTTTTTTAATTAAAGCATATAAAATTCCGAATAAATCAGTCGAGGCTGATTTTGAAAAAAGTTTTTTATTTTTCTTTACTTAATAACAAAAATAGAAAAAAACTTTTTTTTAGAAGAGTACCGGTTTTCGAAAAATACTTGCATTCAATCCAAAGTATCTATAAAATCAATGAGTCAACTGACCAGAAAAGTTGTCTAATAGCTTAGAAAATCTTAAAAAATGTATTGACTTTTGTTATAAGCAAATAAGTGAGTGAAAATGGATTCATGGGCATTGGCAGTGATTCGTGAATTGATTTGCCCTAAATTTGAGAAATTTATGGACAAAAACTGTTTTTTAATTCAATTCATGAAAGATAATAAGTAAATTGTTATTTGATAAACAAATTTTATAAACAATTATCCATAGCAGGTAGTTAGGTTGAAATAAATCAAGTTTTTTCTATTGAATCGGCCAAAAATTATACGAAAATAACACAAAATTATCATATGTATCCATCCAATAACAACTAATGATTGTTTAAACAAATTTAATTAACAAATGTACTGTCTTGCTATTTTTAGACGTAAAAACTTTGTTTTCTTCAACGTAATGAAGTGTTAATAACTAGTTTCTAAACTTTTTTAGAGCTTATATGACAATCAACAATTTTTATTGTTAACAACAATTACTCAAACAAATTTGTATCAACTTTGGAATTTTTGAACAAAAATGCGTTTCTTTAGGGTATTAGCAGACTGTTATTTAGTAATGACTCTGTGCTATACGTCAATAAGAATTGAGAATTTTGTAAACAAAATTAATTAACAAATGCATTTTTCGGCTATTTTTAAAGGTAAACACTTGGTTTTTTCAACGTAAGCAACTGTTAATTACTAATTTTTAAACTTTTTTTAGGAAACTCGATAATGCAATCCACCAATTAGTGGTGGTTAGGTGTATTGTATTATTGTATCGAATTTCGTGGTGCTTCAGAAAGTGCAGACGGATTGAAGGAATTATTTGCATCATGAATAAAGTAAAGTAAAATAGAATAAGTTTGTTATTAATTCCATTTTTTCCATTTTGAAGGAATTAGTCGTATAAATACGTTATGTTGGTGGAGGTGACGCAGCCGTTCAAACATTTGACAAGTTTCACAATATGGCCTTCTATCAATGTTTCAATAAAATTTAAATTGTTACACAATTTCATTCCTTTATCAAAATTTTCATTTTTCTACGTTTACGCGTTTTATACATTTCTTTTAAATAATATATACAGCCCTAAATAAATTAATACATTTTCTCTAATGAGCCATCCATAAATTACGTAACAAATTTTTTACCCCTACCCTCCTTAATATCATAATTCGTAACAAAGTAATTTGGACCCCCCCCCCCCCCTGCCTGTGTTACCTAATTTTCCCAAATATTTTCAGTAAAAAAATATTTATCAAAATCTTAATTTTTTACATTAAAAAAAAAAATTTTCTAGATTTTTCGACAATCTAAGATCTAACCGTGATCTAGAAAAAGTTAAATATTTAAAGAACGATTGCGATCATAATAAACGCTGATAAAATGTTCTACATAAAACGAGATAATACAATCTTTTAAAATCTTAGATCAAATCACCTAAGTTTATATTTTTAACAACAATTGGGAAAGTCGAAACCGCTTACTAATAGTTTTAGATTTTTTTCTCACTTTTTTTTTTCTTGATTTATTTTCTTTTCTTGATTTTTTTTCTTCATTTTCCTTGTCTGCCGTCGAATCTAGTAAAGTAGAACACCAAATCTAAGGGTTTATTTAGTAAATAAAGCAAAGCGCGATGAGCCTAAAAAATGTCGAATGATTTTATGGCTAGTAGTAATTTAAAAAATTGTAAAAAAAACTCTGTTTATATTGATAATTTTTTTAAATACCCTAAATTCTTTTTAAAAATTGTATATCTTAGGAAATACCTCGAAATATTTAAAAATCTCTTCACATCAATGAAATCCTTTGAAATCCCTTAGTCCTTGTGAATAAATTCTTTGAAATTTCATTGAAGTCTTATAAAATCCCTCAAAATCCCGTGAAGTTGAATAAAAACTGATGATATTCCTTAAAATTCGTTGGAATCTTCTAAAGTACCCTAAAATCCTTGTAAATCTCGTTAAATTCTTGAAATCTACTGGAATTCCTTGAAACATTTGAACTTCTCTTCAAATCTTTAAAATCCCTTAATTTTTGTAAAAAAAATATCTGGAATTACATTCAAACATTATAAAATCTTTTGAAATGTAAAATTTCATAAAACCTGATATTCGTTGAAGTCCCTTAAAATGTTTGTTGTTCTATGGAATCCTTAAAAATCACTCAAATCCTTGGAAATCTTGTAAAATCTCGTGGAATTCCTCAAAGATCTATTGAAATATTTGAAAATCTTAAAAATCTTCCGAAATTCCTTGGAATCTTTTTCAATATCCTCAAATCCTTAAAATTCTTTAAAATCTTAAAAAATGCCTTGGAAACACTTAAAACACCCTAAAATCTTTTAAATCCTTTGAAATCTCCAAATTCTTGTGAATAAATTGTTTGAACTTTTATAAAAATATTATAAAATGTTTTGAAATCCCGTCAAATTTGATCAACTATGATGATATTCCTTGAAATATTTAAAGTCCTACGAAATCCTTTGAGATCCTACAAATTCATTGAAATACCTTATAGAGAAACTTTAATATCCTTTCAAATTACTGAAATCCTCGGAAATCTTATGAAATCCTGTGAAATCCCTTAAAAATCCTTTGAAATATTTGAAAATCTTGGAAATCCCCTAAAATTCCTTGGAATCTTTTCAAATATTTCAAGGTATTTATAAATTTTTTAAACATTTTTGTAAATACCTAGAAATATTTGAAAACGTCTTCAAATCTTTAAAATTGTTTGAAATCTTCACTTGGATTTCATTGAAGTAATATAAAATCCGTCGAGATCTCGTGAAATTAAATCAAATCTGGTAATATTCCTTGAAATATTTAAATTTCTATGAAACCCTTTAGAGATTCTGGAATATTCATTGAAATACTTTGCGAGCCTTTAAAATCCTTTAAAATTACTGAAATCCTAGGAAATCTAATAATATCCCGTGAAATCCGTTGAAATTCCTTAAAAATCTTGGGAATCTTCTAAAATTCCTTGGCATTTTTTCAAAAATTTCCAAATTATTAAAATCTTTGTAAACACCTTAAAATATGTTAAAATCTCGTTAAATCTTCAAAATTATTTGAAACCCCCCAATTCTTATAAATGAATTTTTTGAAATTTCATTAAAATAATGTAAAAACCCTGGAAATTCCATAAAATTCCATCAAATCTGATGATATTCCTTGAAACATATAAATTTATATGAAATCCTTTAAAATGTTGTAAAATTCCTTAATATACTTAATTTCGAGAGTTCAAAATTCTTTAAAATTGATGAAATCCTCATAAACCTTATAAAATCTCGTAAAATTGCTTAAAAATCCTTTGGAATAATCGAAAAACTTGGAAATCTTCTAGAAAAAAAAGGAATCTTTTCAAATATTTCTAAAGTTTTTCAAATCTTTGTAAATATTTTGAAATATCTGAAAATCTATTGAAATCTTTGAAATACTTTGAAATCCCCCAATTTATGTGAATAAATTTTCTAAGATTTCATTGAAATAATGGAAAATCCCTAGAAATCCGATAAAGGTACATCAAATCTGATGAAATCCCTTGAAAGATTTGAAGTTCTATGAAATCCTTTGAAATCCTGGAAAATTCATTAAAGTACCTTATTGCGAGAATTAAAAATCCTTTAAAATTGATTAAATCCTCATAAATCTTATAAAATCCCGTGAAATTCCATAAAAATCCTCTGAAATATTTGAAAATCTTCTGAAATTCCTTGGAATCTTTCAAATATTTCCAAATTTTTTAAAATCTTTCGAAACACCTTGAAATATGTTAAAATTTCTTTAAATCTTTGAAATCCTTTGAAATCCCTCAATTTTTGTGAATAAGCGTCAAGCGTTAGGGCTAGTAGTACGGAATTTTACGTAACGTTAGCCCTGAACGAGCTGAAAAAATTTCGTTGAAATGAAGTAATAGAGTTGAATGCTTTTTTTTTAAATCGAACCAAACACTTCTAAGTGATTTATATTAGTCTTACGCAACTATTTATAAAGAACTGCAAATATAGTTGGAGATAAGAGACGAACGCTGTACATAGTTTTCAAATTACTCTCGTCATCGATCTAACAGTCAAAAAAAAGTCGAAGTCCATTGCCTGAAGCGTTTAACTTCGTGGATGAAATGTGGAAAAAAACATATTTGAATTTTTTAATTCTTTGTGGCATTCTCTCTCAAGGAATTCTTGGGACTTTTTTGGAAGATAATGATAGTAAGTGAAGCATTGTTGTCAGTAAATATTAGCATGGAGCGAAGAACAGTAATTTTGTGCTATGAAATTTTGATTAAAATGTTTAGTTTTTGGATTTTTCAACATAACCGGAAAAGCATTGAAAATGGCAAAATCACAATATTTATAATTAAATAAATAATTGTAAAATGGGTCTAGTCAGATAAGAATTTAAAGCCCGGGTTTTTGTTCTTATCGCTTCTTATCAAATGAAATGAAATTACAAATACGATTTTCGATAATGATAACTAATTTTCTTGAAAAAAAGGAAATTAATTTACTTAAGGAATACAATCTCATCAGGATACTCGAGCCTATATGTATTATTAATATATTGAAAATATATTGGAATTTCCACAAAACTGTTTAATTTTCCACCAAAAAAGATTTTCTAACAAAAAGGACGAATTTTCAAACCCAAAAATACGAATTTTCAGCAACAACAAAATAATGTTGTAACCAAACAGTTGCATTAAAAACCAAATAGTTGAACTTGCAAGCAAAAAAAGAGTTCATTTACAACCAAAAAAGATAACTTTTCTACCATAAAAGATGAATATCAAACCAAAAGGACGAAATTTAAAAAAAAAGGGGAATTTTCTACCAAGAAAGAAAAAATTTTCAGAAGACAGTTGAATTTTCAAAAAAAAATATTCAATTTCAGCCCAGAAAGATGACTTTGCTAACATAAATCATGAATTTTCTACCAAAAGACCAATTTTTATCAAAATTGTTGAATACTCAACCAAACAGATGAAGCTTCAATCAAGAGAGATGAATTTTAAACCAATTAGTTGAATTTTCAACTAAAGAAGATTTTTTGAAGCAAAAAATAAAATTTTCCAAGTTTTTGGTTCAAAAAATTAATTTTTAAACAAAGCTAATTTTCAACCTAATGAATTTAAACGACAATGATGAATTTTCAACAAAATAGCTTAATTTTTTACCAATAATTTATTGAATTTTGAAGCCAAACAGACGAATTGTTTACAAAACAGATCACTTTTTAACTAAAGTAATGAATCCATTGTAGCCATTTTCTTAACATTAGTTACACTTTAAACTAAGCAGTTTATTTTTCAACCGAATTTTCAACAAAATAGTTGAACCCTCAACCAAAACAGACTGATTTTCAAACGAACAGTTGAATTTACGACGAAAAAGGATGAATTTTCAACCAAGAAAGATCAATTTTCAACTAATAAAGCTGACTTTTTCACCATAAAAGACAAATTTTTAATCGGAAAGGACGAAATAAAAAGAAAACAGTTGATTTTTCATCGGAAAAAGATTACTTTATCAAAAAAAGTTGAATTTTCAACCTACAAGGAGCAACCACATGTTCGACATTTTCAAACAAACATTTTTTCGATTCATTTAAAAATTTTAAATTTTCAAAAACAAAATTTCATTTTCAACCCAGAAAGCTAACTTTTCTACAATAACTGATGATTTCTCTAGCAAAAGACAAATTTTTTACAAAATATTTGAATCCTTCAACATACAGATGAAATTTCAATCAAGGAAGATGAATTTTAAACCAATTACTTGTATTATGAACAAAAAAATACGTTTTTTAAAACCAAAAATGTAATGGTAAAAATTTTCAGTTGAAAAACCTAATTCAAAAAAGGAGAATTTTTAACCTGTTGAAATAAATAAAAAGAACTAATTTGTAACGAAATAGTTGTATTTTCAATCAAAAATATAAATTTTCAACAAAAAAGTTAATTTTCCACCAAATAGTTTAATTTTCTACCAAATTGTTGAATTTTAAAGCCAAACAGACGAATTTTCTACAAAACATATTAATTTTCAACTAAAAGGATTCTTCAAATGTAACGATTTTTAAAAAAGTACTTAAAATTTAAACCAAGTAGTGGATTTTTCAACCATAAAATACGAATTTTCAAAAAGAATAGTTGAATCCTCAACAAAAAAAGATTAATTTTTAACCGAACGTTTGCATTTTTTACCAGAAAGGATTAAAGATCAAATTTTTACAAAAAAAGACGAATTTTCAATAAAATACATGAATTTTCACCCAAGTTGTTGATTTTCAACTAGAAAAGATAAATTTCTGATTAAAAATATAATGTTCAAACAAAAAGTGAAATAATTACATTCTCAGTTTAAAAAATTAATTCTAATTGACCAAAAAAAGAATTTTTAACAAAACACTTACATTTTCAAGCAAAAAGATGAATTTTCAAACAAAAATATGAATCTTTGACGAAAAAATGAATTTTCAAAAAAAAGTTCAATCCAAAAGATGATTGTTTAACCAAGAAGATTTATTTTCTGAAAATGGTATAGTTAAATTTCAACGAAAGAGATGAATCTTTAACAACAACAAAAAATTAATTTTTTACCAGAAAATATAACTTTTTAACAAAATACATACATTTTCAATAAAATAATTAAATTTGTAGCAAAATAGTCATCCTTTTTGGTAAAAAATGCATTTTTTTTGGTCAAAGATTCATCTCTCTCGTTGAAATTTAACTATTCAATTTTTATAAAATTAATCTTCTTGGTTAAAAAATTATCTTCGGGGGTTGAACTCTTTTATTGAAAATTCATTTTTTTTAAGATTCATAATTTAATTTAAAAATTCATCTCTTTGATTGGAAATGTAAGTGTTTCGTTGAGAATTCTTTTTTTTATTGTTCTATAAAATATAATAATAAAAAAAATAAAATATTGTTATATAAAATAGGTCGTAATTTGGCACGACCCCCAAATTGCTAACGTTGTTTACGGATGGCCCTTTAAAAAAAAGTTATAGAAATGGAAAACGTGATAAATACAAAATAGAACAGTTTAATAAAAATAACCTCGGAAAAAAGCGATTATGAAACATCTTACACTTTCTTGAAAAAACAAAAAGACAATATTGGGAAACTGTTAAATAAGCTGTGATACCTCGTCGAACATAATGTGTTTACGTAATAATTATTCAGAATCGAAAAAATAACATTATTGACACATTTAATCTATTTTAGCTAATTCATGATTAGCCAACAGCCATACCACGCTGAAAAAACCAGTTCTCGTCAGATCACTGAAGTTAAGCAGCGTTGGGCGCGGTTAGCACTTGGATGGGTGACCATTCGAGAAAACTGAGTGCTGTTGGCACATCGTGGGTGTGGTGAACCCACACTTGTAGTTATTTACTACAAGTTATCAACCTAGAAACACTACCCGAATCGGGTAGTGTCACGCCTACCCCGAAAGGGAAATGGCTTAATGGTATACATAATGGTATACATGATGCCATAAAATTTGCTATTTGTTCTTAAGACGGAACAAAGTTGTATTTTTATTTATTTTTAATTTTTACCTTTCGAAAAATCTAAAGCCCCTTTTGGATTTATGGGATAATAATGTAACAAAATAATATTCTTTTATATCGAAATGAATATTTTGATGTCCATTTCATTTCATTTTCTATAGGGAAAACGATTTGGTTGAATCAACACAATCTTTGGTTGCCCCAACTTAATTTTTTGATTTTATTTATTTTTTTAAATCAACCATTTGATTCAACCAAATTTTTATGTAAACCCAAGAAAACAGTTTTTTTGGTAGACTATTTCAAACTTTGTAAAAAAAATGTTTGGTTTGAAACGTATTATGAAAATGATGAAATGAGCCGAAAGTAATTGTGCATATTATCCATTTAATATTTTTATTCATAGCCAAAAACAATAGAAAACGCTCCAGTCTAATGAAAATATCTGGAATTAAGCCACAGAGTCACTTTTAGCCATTTTTTTTCTCAAATCACTCTTCAGTCACGTTTTTCAGATAAAGTCACTACAGTCACTTTTTTAAATAAGAAATCACTTTGGGAACATCTTTCAATAAATTAAAACAGACAACCCAAGGATTTCCGAATGTTATTAAATTTTTTTAATTCTTTCGAATTCAACCTGAATTCTTTGAAATTATCTTGAAATCCACTGAATGGATTAAATCTTTTCCAGATTTTGATTTTTTTTTTAATCACCCAGATAACTCTTAAATTCACTTTGAATTCTTACAGATTTTATCAGATTCTTATTTACTAATACTATTCACTCCCATTCATCCGCATTCTATGGCAATTTTTTGGATTGAAAAAACTTTGTTCTATTCACTTGAATTCTTAGGCATTTTATCAAATCATTTTAAATTCCCTTGAATTCTTCTAATTTCACTCCAGTTTTACTGAAATCAATGGAATATTTTAGATTAAAATTTCTTTCAAGTCATTTAAATTAATTTGGAATTCACCCTGAATTCTTACTAATTTATCCTGATTTTTTATATTCTTTCGAGTTCTCTTGATTTGTTTGAAGTCACACTGAATTATAATGAATTCACTTAAATCCTTCTAAATGCATTCAGTTTTATTGAATTAAATGGATTAAAAAATTAGCAATAGCTTATTTCCGAGGGTACTGTAGGTTAGAAATTAGTCACTTTTTGTCACTTTTTCGAAGTGAAAAGGTCAATTTTTCAATTTTGTTAGGAAAATTAAGCTGTGCCAACCTTCTATATTAAGAAATATTCAAAATAAACAGGCCATGTTTGATTAATATCTCGAAACTATTGCTATATCGAAACTATTGATGTTGGGGAACCTGTGTTCATGATTGGATGAAGCTGTCGTTTTTTCCGTTTGAAATCAAAGTCTGCCAACTTCAGGTTCATGAGAAATCTAAGGTTATTCAAATAATATATCTTCAGTAATAATAATCGATGCAATAAAGGTGTCAAAAACTTTAAAATACAAAAAGGTAGTGCCCGTGTAGGCAGTTCCCTATTTACACTAGAGGCCAAAAGGCCATGGTTTAGGGCAGCAAGTTTTTGGGAGTGGCTTGGCGGTTTGGAACTTTTTTATCATTAGAGAACACGTCTCTTGGAGAGCTGAAGAAAGAGATTTTACACTCAGTGGTGATTTTTGAGGCTGAGAAGAGCTGGACGAGGGGACTTTATACTTAGGGGTGATTTTTGGGGCTGGGGAGAGTTTTAGGAGAGGATTGTACACTTATGGGTGATTTTTGTGGCTGAGGAGAGTGAGAGAAGGGGACGTTACACTGAGAGTGATTCCTGGACCTGTGAAAAGCTGTAAAAAGGAATCTTACGTATAGGGGAGATGTTCGGGGCTTAGAAGACCTGGACAGAGAGATTTTACACTTAAGAGTCATTTTTGGGTCTGGGGAGAGATGGACTCTAGGTGGTTCACCATAATTTTGTGCCAGGGGTTCACAACTCGTCCGATAGAGTGTACACTGACTTCAAGTGATTTCAGTGACTTCGGCGAAGGTGTACACCTGACTTCACGAGTTGTTAACTCCTCGATTTTGAGTCTTGTTTTTGCTATCTGCAAGCTTGCGATAGAAATGTTTTTCGTCTGTCAAGAAAGTCCTATTGTCATTCCTTCTCGCGGTCGCTCTTTTAACTCGTCGCAGTCGCGCTGACAGGACCATAAGTCCGTTGGAGATAGTCAATCACTTCGTCCTGGTTCGTAGATGTTCTTGAACGGATGTTACGTGGGCGAAGGATCTCCACATGTCGAGACAGTGTCTGAGAACGATTAACCTTTCGAAATTGGTACAACCCTCCCGGTTTTGCTCTTATTTTACTAATCTCGCATTGGGGCGTAGTTGTTAGCAGCTCGGACTCTGAGTTTTATGCAGACCGTTTCTCATAGATGCTTCTTGAACTGAGAACTCTAGGATTGCATCAGTAAAGCACACCATGAGACGTAGGCTTTCCTCATTGAGCTCTTCACTGAGTTGAACAGGATCAGGGGCAGGTTCCGGCGGCCCAAAGATCTGGCTCCCGCTCGTCAATAGCGTCTCGTGTCACGGGCATATGAACTTCCTCTTCCATCGCAACTGCGTGTTGCGATAATGCTAGGTGTTGTTGCACCTGTTCACGGTGCTACTTATTTCTACCTCAGATATAAGATGGCGCCGCCTAATGGATCTTAATTGATCAGCATGATGTTGTTCGGTCACTCTAGGGGCCAGCTCAGGATGAAGACCCACGAAGAGACGATGTTGTTCGCCCATCACGGGTCCCCCCGTGCCGTTGCCCGAAAGTGACATCTGATCACGTCTCCATTCATCTCCAACGTCCACCTGATCCTTTTTTTGGCCTGTGCACCTTGGAGTCGCTGACGGGATGTAGTCTCAACCTCAGATCTGATTCGGTTTATGGTTCTTCTAGAGAGAAAATTCTCGTCTATTATTTGAAGCCTTCGCTGTTCAAGGTCATCTTCAGTCACTGTTTTCATTTTCTGGAAATTCGCTAGAAATCTTTGGCGAAAGGCCATCCCTTCGAAAGAAGTTGCGGTTGCTCCCATCTCGTGTTCGAATTGGCAACGCATTAAGTACTCATCATCAAGTACTCATCTGGAATTCCTGTGTTGCTTATTTAAACAACAAGTTTGTTCTACAACAGTGCTCTGACCCAGGTCTCTGCGTGTAAAGCTCTCCATCATGCATTTCTTATTAAATATTAGTCGCCATAATTTTCTGTCGTGGCATACCTCTTTAGCTTCCTTCACAGCATGCATTTCATCATGCAAGCTCTTGTGTTTCTATGGCTTTTTATGTCTTTTCAAATTAGGGTATCATTCACACATTTCAACCATTCTTTCCTCGGTCTGCCTCTGGGTACGCTAACATTTACTTTACCGCGATACACTTATTTCGTCAGTCGTTCATCTTTCATTATACTCAACATGCCCAAACCATCTCAACGAATTTCTTTCACACTTGTCAAACAGTGTCTCCTCTATAACAAATTCTTTGAGAATCCTCTCATTACTGACTTTGCCAGTTAACGTTTTACCACACATATTGCGCAGGAATTGCATGCCAACTGCGTTAATTTTATCCTTCAACTTTTCTTTGTAGATTCAGGACGCGCTGCCGTACAGGACAGTGGGTGCAAGTACAGAATTATATATTGCCATGTTGGCTTTATGATTGCTAGTATAACATAATATTATATGTGTAAAATTATATATAAGCAATTGGTCAATTTAATTAGTCTGATTGCATCTGACATCGTGATACTAAAACAATAATAATAATGTATTTGTTTTATAATATAAAACTTTGTTTCATTTCCGGTTTCAGCAAACGACGATCAACGAATATAGGAATACTCGGCCGGAAGAAGTGTTCTAACTTCTTCAAAGATCGGATTAGGTATACATTTACTGATGACAATCTCTGTACTTTTGAACCGACTGGAGAAAAAGGCTGTAGCCATGAGGATGGCGGTTCTGCTTTAGTTTTGAATAGAGATCAACTAGTTGGTGTTCTCATTTTTGCTGGAGCCGATCTACCAGGTGGACCTAGGCCTGATGTTTTTATACGTGTGAATAATAATAACGCATATAATCAGTGGATTAAAATAGAAATTCGTGCATATTTACTTACCGTGAATAATCGTCAACAGTATGCACACATGATACAGCAGTACACACAAAATCTAAACAATCAACGTGCAACCAATCAACTTCCAGACAATCAACATGCAACCAATCAACAACCACACAGTCAAAATCCAGCCAATCCACAGACAACCAATAAACAGCCAAACAATCAATATTCACAACCACAAACTTCATTGAATCGATCTCCACAACCACAAACTTTATACAATCAAGATCCACGCAATCCGCATTCACATGCTCAAACATTACACAATACACAACCTTTACAATATCCAGACGTTTTAAACAATCCAGATCCACGCACAAAATTTTTGCATCCACACCCTGCACACTATTCACACTTTCCACGCTATTTACAATAACAATACTGACAAAGTTAGTAGTAGGGGCCGTTCAAAAAGTACGCCCGCTTTAAAACGTTGTCCATCCCTTTCCTTGTTCATCACAGATCATCACACAAAGATAGGTAGAAAATTGTTTGTGCTTTGCAGACTGAAAAATGTAAAAAAAAGTAAGGAATTTCGGGCACATTTAAGAAGAGTCAAGTTTAGAGCATCATTTCTTATACAAGAGGCAATGGGAAATTTTTTTTAAATTCATGAATATGAGGAAAACATTTGTGAACAAATTGCAGTTCACAAAGGACCCCGCACAAAATACCAAGAAAAAAACGTTCAGTCGTTTGAGGTAAAACCGGCTGGAATGTATTCTTTAAGGTGTCCCGAATAAAAGTTCGGATGAGCATTAGGTCCAAAAAGTCCTTAGGTTTCGAGTTACAGGCACTTGAAGGTTATAAAATGACGATCTTTATATTATATGATTTTCAACTTTCTGAGCGCTATACTGAATTAATATCGTGATTTCAGACTAAGTGATCACAACAAGAGTTCTAGGAATGTAAGTAAGGTACCTTGTGACGGCCTTGTCTGTGTCCTTGACCCGTATTCTGAAGGACATTTGCAGGTCAACTTACTTCTTTTTCAATGGAACGCATCTTTTACTTTTCATTTTTAAAAAACAACTTTTTTCAATAGAATGTAAGTAAGCTACCTTTTGATGTCCTTATCTATGACCTTGACCCGCATTCAGAGGTCTTTTGAAAGTCTACTTTTTTTCAAGAAATCCATTTTTTCACTTTTCATTCTTAAAAAACGCGACTAAAGGTTAAACAGTTATAAAAATAAAATAACATCAAAGTCATGGTTTGCAAAACCTTATCTAAGTAAAGAATTTTGACTTTGAACTTCCATTTGTAATATATTCTCAACGATAATTAAAATGATCATAATTAAAATATTTAAAATAACAATAAAAACCAAAAACAAAACATAAAAAGAAGAAAAAATAACAGAAAAGAACATAAAAAGAAGACAAAAACACACCAAAAATAAAAGAAAAAAAGGAGTCAAAAACCCGTCACGTCCATGTCGTTGACTCTGGGTAACGCTAAGAACAGGTTACACTGAACATAATAAAATAAATCATACTACAGTAACAATGTAAACTTGAAACTATTTATCAAGTTTACAGTCAACACAATTTCAAGTTTATTTTATTTTCTTCAACTTTTATCTTATTTTTTATCGAAACATGACTTGGAAGTTATTTTCTTCACAAACCTTTTTAAACTTTTGGGATACTACTTGGAAAGATGAATCAATCTCCCCCTAAAAATGAACATCTAAAAGTTTAATTGTATTTTTTAAGAATGAAAAGCGCAAAAATGGATTGCTTGAAAAAAACTTGACCTTGAAAAGACCTTCAGACTGCGGGTCAAGGTCACAGATAAGGTCATCAAAAGGTAGCTTACTTACATACTATTGAAAAAAGTTGTTTTTTAAAAATGAAAATTAAAAAATGTCCTTCAGAATACGTGTCAAGAACACAGACAAGGCCATCACAAGGTACCTTACTTACATTCCTAGAACTTTTGTTCTGATCACTTAGTCTGAAATCACGATATTAAGTCAGTATAGCGCTCAGAAAGTTGAAAATCATATAATATAAAGATCGTCATTTTATAACCTTCAAGTGCCTGTAACTCGAAACCTAAGGACTTTTTGGACCTAATGCTCATCCGAACTTTTATTCGGGACACCTTAAAGAATACATTCCAGCCGGTTTTACCTCAAACGACTGAACGTTTTTTTCTTGGTATTTTGTGCGGGGTCCTTTGAGAAATAATAAAAATTGTTGCTTAAAATTACAAAAATGTACAATAATACTATCTTCAGTTCTAATGAAGATATTAAAGCGATTCAAACTCCAAACTGTAACGGATAGGCTCTGTAGACTGTAATTATTTGCATTCTCCCGGAAGGATGTGATTGTTTTATTTTTGGTGGAAATCGCGATATTTTCGGACATTTTTTCTGTTGGAAAGTAAGTGTTAGAAACCAGCGGGGATGCATTTTTTTGCTGCCGGTCGGAAGAGGCGTTAATGTCAACAAAAAAAAAATGCACCGCTGCTGTTTTCTAACACTTACTTTCCAACAAAAAAAATGTCCGAAAATATCGCGATTTTCACCAAAAATAAAACAATCTCATTCTTCCGGGAGATATTAAATAATTACAGAGCCTATCCGTTACACTTTGGAGTTTGAATAGCTTTAATATCTTCATTAGTACTGAAGATAGTATAGTTGTACATTTTTGTAATTTTAAGCAACAATTTTGATTATTTCTTAAATTTTCCAACTGCCATTTGTTCACAAATGTTTTCCTCATATACATGAATTTTTTCAAATTTTTCCCATTGCCTCTTGTATAAGAAATAATGCTCTAAACTTGACTCTTCTTATATGTGCCCGAAATTCCTTACTTTTTTACATTTTTCAGTCTGCAAAGCACAAAAAACTTTCTACCATAACGTCTTTAAGCTCATTTACGTGCAACACTTTTAGCGTTCAAATGACTATTTACTTATTACTCTAGAATTTTACTTGGCTGAGTTGTTAAGCTTCAAAGACAGATCCCTATATGTTTTGCGCCGATAGTAGGTCAAAATTTGTTTTTCGATTTCATTTGATAAACGACTAAAATAAAATACAAAACATACAAACATAATCAATTTGGTTGATTTTGTTGATTTTGACAAACATCGTAATTTTAGAGCAAAATTTTGCATTTACAACCATATAGTTAAACTTTCAAGGAAAAGAAATAAATCTTTTTAACGAATAGTTTAATTTTGAACCAAAAGGTCGAATTGTTAAACAACAAAGAATTAACTTCAACCAAAAACGATGAATTTTTCAGAAGACAGTTTAATTTACAATCCAACGGGACAAATTTTCAACAAAGTAGGTAATTTGTTAAAAAATAATTATATTTTCAACAAAATAAAAGAATTTTCAATTAAATAATTTAATTTCAATCAAAGTAATTGAATTTACAACAAAATAGTTGAATTTTTATCAAAATAATTAAATTTTCAACTAAAATGATAAATCTTCAACAAAATAAATGAATTTTTAATGAAAAAGAACTAAGCAGTTGAATTTTAGAACTCGAAACATTAATTTCCAACCAAATAGTTGATTTTTGAACAACAAATAAACTAATTATTAACAAAACAGTTGCATTGGCAACCAAGTGGTTCAAATTTTAAGCAAAAGGGATTAATTTTCAACAAAAAAGTTAATTTTTAACCAAGGAGGTGGATTTTCTAATGATAAAATGAATTTTCAACAAGTCAGTTCAACTTTTAACTAAGTAATTAAATTTTCGATGAAGAAGATTAATTATTTTATAAGAAAAGAATCTTCAAGAAAATGATTAAATTTCCAACCAAAGAGGTGGATCTTTAATTAAGAGAACGAATTTTCAACAAAGTAGTTAAATTTTCAATCCACTAAAAACGGTAAATTTTCAACCAATAATGGAATAGTTGGATCTTCCATTAAGAAAATTAATTTCCAATAAATTAGTTAAATCTTCAACCAATATAATAAATATTTAACAAAGTAGTTTAACTTTCAAGCAAGTAGTGGAATTTTTAACCGAAGAGGTGTATCTTTAACTAATAAAACGAATTTTTAACAAAGTAAATTAATTTTCAACCCAGCAGTTAAAATTTCAATCACGGTGATTAATTTTCTCCTAAAAAATACGTTGGGCGCGGTTAGTACTTGGATGGGTCACCATTCGAGAATACTGTGTGCTGTTGGCATATTATGGGTGTGGTGAACCCAAACTTGTAGTTATTTATAACTACAAGAAAACTATCCACCTAGAAACACTACCCGAATCGGGTAGTGTCACGCCTACCCTGAGAGGGAAATGGCTTAATGGTATACATATTAATTTTTATGTAACAACTGCAGAGTGACTTTTTTCAATTCATTGTCTTGTAACATAAGAATGTAATATTTTAAAACGTCTATAGCTTCATGAAAAGCAACATTTTTTAAAACTTTTTTGACGAGTATCATATAGTTTTAAATTTCGAAAATATTTTTCAAAATTCGTGGACTTTAAAAAAATATTTTAAATCTAGGGGACAAAAAATGTGTTGAGCTCAAGAAATATCTACCGGATAAAGGCTTGGCTAATATTTCTGAAAAATGTTGGTACAGAAACTGCTATTTATTATTTATATTGATGAATTATTGTAAGAATGAATGTTAATGATAAGAAATAAACTGGCTTTAAAAAGAACAAGAATCAGGATGATAAAATATTTTGTTTCCAAATAAAGCAAAGCGTTATTCTCACTTCAGTGATGCTTCCATCTTAAGAGGATAGGAAAACAGCATTGTTTTCAAAAATTGGTTCACATAATATGTTTAAAAAATCATTAACAAGTTTTATTATGGGATAAGCTCAGTTTTTGGAAAAGTGTGAAAAAATGTACTTGTTATCGAGCTTGTTATTAATTTTGTTGTAAATTAGTCTCTATTCACTTCTTAAGGAATGATCAAGGAAGAATTTCCATCCAATAACTTTTAATTTTGACCTCCCAACCCTCTACTATTGTGCCTTGAGCATAATTATTATTTATTTGAACATTTTATTCCAGTAAATCGTGAAAAGCTACTACTTTTTAGGATAAATGATAGAGTTGATGAATGTTACAAATAACTTTTTCGTTTAACATATTTCGAAATTGTTGAACAATTTCTATTTGTATAATTTTTTTCTACCAAATCGTGAAAATTTAGTATCTTTGGAACTAATGACACGATTAACGAATGCTAAGAGTAATATTTTGTTGCTTAGGATATTTGGCAATTATTTAAACAATTTTTTCCCGTGTGAATCGTAAAAAGTTATTATGCTATGAATTATTCAATTAATGCTATGTGTGATATTTTTGGTGAGACAGTTTTCAATTATTTAAATAATTAATATCACTTGCTGGTTGGCATTCAGGCATTACGCGGAACACATCGTTTTTTTTATTTTAGCCAGAGCAACATTTTTTATTCAATAAAAAAATGAAATATTGTGTTTTTTTAATAACTTTTTAAGTGTTTTCACTGCTCTAAATATGCTAAAATTCAGTAAACCAGTGCTTAAATCAGTACAATAACTACACCGAATAATTAATAATGTGTTGGGGTAATAAAAAAAAATTTATAATTATTATTCACATGATTCGCAATGATTAGTTGTTGCAATCCACTGTGTTTGTATAAAATATGATGAAAATTGATGTACAATTACGATTAGTTAAAAATAGCTTTTTTCAGTTTGTTGAACAATATTCGTAAAAAAATACACAGTTTGACAATGTCTGAATGAATAGGTTCAAACCAAAAAGAAGAATTTTTTAGAAGACAATTTAATTTTCAATCCAAAAGGACGAATTTTCTAACCGGGAAGACGAATATTCAACAAATTAGTTCATTTTTCATCAAAATAGTCAAATTTCGTAGCTGATATTTCAACAAAAAAAGATTTTAATTTGAAATAAAAAACATTTAAATTCAACTCAGAATGATCAATTTTCAACTAAATAGTCAAATTTTCAACCATAACAGATTAATTTTTAACCAACTAGGTGTATTTTTAAACGAAGAAAATCTAATTTCTAACAAAACACATGAATTTCCAAACCAAAAAGGTGAATTCTATCGAAAATAGTTTAAACATTGTCAACACAATAGTCAACTTTCATAGTTGATATTCCAACCAAGGAAAGATTTGAATTTTTACCGAAAAGCAGTTAAATTCAACCAAAAATTTTCAACCAAATAGTTGAATCTTAAATTAAAAACGATGTATTCTCTTTCAAAAATGGAATGGTTAAATTTGCAGTGAAAAAAATTGATTTTTTAAAAAACAAAAAACAATTTTCAACCAAATTTTTAAGCAGAGAGATGGATCTTCAAATAATACAATACATTTTTAACAAAGTCATTCAACTTTCAACCCAGTAATTAAATTTCCAATGAAGAGGAATAATTTTCTACCAAAAAATACGAATTTACAACAAAATACACACATTTTCAACGAAATTGTTGAATTTCCAACTAAAAAAACGATCAATTTTCAACTATGAATGGATTAGTTAAATTTTCAGTTAAAAAAATTAATTTTCAAACAAAAAAATTAATTTTCAACAAAACTGTTAAATTTTCAACCAAAGAGATGGATTTTCAATTATTAGGACGATTTTTCAGCAAAGTAGTTCAATTATCAACCAAGTATTTTTAATTCAATCAAGAAGATTAATTTTCTATCCATAAAAACGAATTTACCACAAACCATCCAATAATGGAATAGTTAAATCTTCAGTTAGTAAAATTAATTTACAACAATTTAGTTAAATCCTCAACCAATAAAATGAATGTTTAACAAAGCAGTTTAACTTTCAACCAAGTCGTTGAATTTTCAACCAAACAAGATGAATTTTCAGTGAAAAGTTGTGAATTTAATAATTAAATTTTAATTTAAAAAATTATTTTCGCCAAAAAAAAATCGAGTTTTAAACGAAGTAGATCACCAAAAACCGAAGAAATAAATGCATACTTTTGTTTCATTAAAAAAAAAGTTTAAACCGCGGTCCTAGGGCCTAAACCGCCCCAAAGTAATTAAAACTATTTTAGAACACCCTAATGTAGATATGTGGAATAGCATAAAGGTTTTGTTTCTCCCTCGGTTTCTTCTGAAACGCTATAAATGCAGGTCGGTTTCACTTACTGCAAATACCTTTAGTAAAAATTTCTATAAAAGTATAAAAACCCCCAGAGTTCTTATTGAATAGGCTGAAATTAGTTCCAGGGAAGTAAATATCACTGAATTTGGACAAAAGTGGATCATTCTCGATCACCAATTGAAAGAAATCACATTCTGTAGTCAGTGGCATTCTATAGTATACATATATCGTTCATAGTCATTCGCTGCGATTATGTGAGAAGCGCTGGGAGTTGGCAGCTCTATGATCGATCACCAAGCGGCTCTACGTCCGATCACCAAGCGGCTCTACGTCGTCAAAGCTCCTATCCAACCAGCAGATAACTCTATCTATAATAATTCCTTTCCAGTGCTCTTTGTGATTTTATTGTTCAAAAAGTGTGCTCCGTCAAACTGTCCCGTCCCATAGAGGCTCTTAACTTATTCTCGCGCCTAGCTGTTTCGTCACGACCGATAATGCTCATATATAAATATACTTTATTCATATAACTGACTTCTAGAAAAAATTGTTCCCTTATCTTATTGTTAGATTTGTTTCGACTGAAAGAAACTAAGAAAATGAAAATAAAAGGAAATATACGAAGATAGATCACGCGCCAACTGTCTTTGGTTTCTGGAACAAAACTCTCACCGACAGGCCAGACGGTTTAGACTTGTTTGCATACAATTTATTTTTGGACAAAAGAAACACGGCGAGCAACAAATCTTTTTGGCAATAAGACACAGGTTTAGACAGCGATCTAGAATATTTATGGCAGAGGTGATTAATTTCGTGGTTGATTCCTATATACCTTTGGAAAGTCTCGCATAGATTTATTAATTCAATGTTTATTCAATCGTGAAGGTTTTGTATTATATTTTTATCTATGCGGGTCACACTTTAAATTTTTTTGTTTTTCTTCTCTTTTTATAGTTCGGTCTTGGAATTCAATTCTAGAAAAAAATATCCTATCTAAAAAAATGGGTGGAACGAAATTATCCAAAATTTTGCACTCATTGTTGTTGTCGACCTGACTGGTTGCATACTGCGTGAATGTTAACCTAATTGACTGCTTTTAGTTTGTTCTTTCAAATTTTCTAGCATTTTGTAAATCGCAGTTTCCAAATAAGCAATTTTAATTCTAAAAGTTTATTTCTAAGACAGAAAATTTTAATTGTAAATGATTCGTTGTTAATAAAGGCACCAATTCTGTTCCTAACTTTTTGACCAAAATTTTTAAAAATATGAATAGAATTCCATTAATAGCCCCTTGCCCATATTAAATTAGTTTATATATATATATATATATATATATATATATATATATATATCAATAATAATTTTATTTAAAATTTTTTCAATATTAAGAAATATTTTAAATTACCGGAACCAACAATATGATTTCTGGGAAAAATTTTGAGTAATTAGGGTACATTTAAAAAAATTAATTAAGCCTTAAAGATTTCAAAGTATGTCAAAAAACAATCTGGAAGATTTTAAGACAATTTTTTTTATTTTTGCAGGACTGAAAATGTTGGTAGAAATTATTTTAAAACATATTTCAAAGTATTAGAAGTTTTGAAAAGATTACAAAATAAATTGAAATTTGAAATAATTTCAACAAATTTTAAACAAAATATAGATTTTTGAAGATTTTGAAGTTTTTTATTGATTCTAAAAGTTGTTACGATCATAACATTTTTTTCATAAGATTCCAGGGAAGAATTGCCTTTTTATTTTAAAAACTCAATTTTAAGTAAATATTTAAAACAATTTTCAGTAAATATTTAAAACAATTTTCAAACATTTCGAATAATTTCGTAAAATTTCGGAAAAGAATGTAGAAAATTTGAAAGCAAAATTTGGCAATTTTTCAAGATTACATAATTTTAGAAAAAATTCGAGTAAGTTCAATCGATATATATTTAAAAGTTTTGAAAAAAATAAAAATAAAATAATAGTTACCATACAAAGATTCCAACAAATTTGAAACAAAATGTAGATTTTGGAAGATTTCAAACCATAGATTTACAAATTTTTAAAAAGAATTTTGAAAGGTTTCCAGAGAGTACAATTTTTTTCAAGATTTCTGGGAAAATTTAAATGATTTTTTATTTCACCAAATTTATTTTAGGAGAATATTTAAAAAGATTTCAAAACATTCCAAAAGATTTTCAAAATTTAAAAAGGAATCTTAAACATTTTTAGGCAATTTTTTTTTTTAAATTTTCGGAAAAATTCGCATCATTTTAAAAGATATTTTAAAAGTTTAAGAAAATTGTTTAATAATTGAAAATTTGAAAATATTCATAAGATTCATGGGAATATTTAAAGTGATTCTCTATTTAAAAAGATAGATATTTTAAGAGAATATTTAAAAAGAGTTTGAAAAATTGCAAAAGATTTCCAAAATTATCAAAAATGAATGCACAAGATTTTAAGACAATTTTAGGAATAATTCCAGTCAGTTAAAAATATATTTAGGAATTTTAGACATTTTAAAGAGAGTAAAAACATTTCTAAACTTTGAAAGATTTAGGAAAATCTATAATATATTAAAAAAAAATTTTCAAACGTGAATAAATAGTCCTAAATATCTTTCAAACTGATTAAAATTATTCCTAAAATTTGGTAAAATCCTGTAAAGAGAGGAAAAAATTGTTCAGTTAAATTTTCTCGAGAAACCTCGAAAAATTATATTTATATAACCTTAAAGCAAATCAGCAAACAAACTTTTAAAATAAATAGTTATTCGAAATTTTCATTGTGTATCAAAAAATATTTTTCTCTTCAAATTATAATTTGCCTAAAACTTCTTTTTTCTTGACTGAAAAACCTTTTTTCGCTGAAAATTCGTCTTTTTCATTTGAAAATTCATCTCTTTTCGTAGACATTTTTTTTTAAATTGCAGTCATTTGGTTAAAAATTAAACAGTTTTTTGGTCAAGAATTCACTATTTTGTTGAAACTTTGTCTTCTATATAGGATGAATTCAACTCTTTTTTATTTAAATTTGATTTTTTTCAGTTTCAATTCAACTATTATATTTTTTGTTAAGATTTAATCTTTTTTTGATGAAACTTGAACTACTTTGTTAAACTATTTTTTTTCAAAATTCACTTGTTTGGTTGAAAATTGATCATGTTAGTTAAAATTTGATCTCTTTGGTTGAAGAATGTAACTATATCGTTGAAAATTTGTTTTCTTATAAATTCAACTGTTTTTTATTTAAAATTAAAATCTTTTTAAATTTAAGTATCAACCATTATATTTTTTCTGAGAATTTATCTGCCTGGTTAAAAATTTATATTTTCGACTTGAAAAATTAAAATGTTTTGCAAAAAATCCATCTCTTTTGGAAAATATTTATCAAGAAACTACGCGCGGGCGTAGCGCGATTTATGATGCTAGTCTAATGAAATGGATGGAACGAAATTCTCGAAAATCTCGCATTGCATACTGCGTGAATTATAAAGTGGCTGTTTGCAGCTTTTTTTCAATTTTCTCGAATTTCATCAATCGCAATTTCCAAAGGAGGAATTTTAATTCTAAAAATTTATTTCTAAAAGTGAAACTTTAATTTGAAAATAATTCTTAAATAATAAAGGCAACAATATTCTGTTCTTAATATTTCGACCAAATTTTTCAAAAAGGACAAAAGGATTCTATTCATAACCCTTTGACCATATCAACTGAGGTTATATGTATTTATGTATTATATGATACAAATTATTTTCTGTTTCTAAACAATATTGAAAAAAGGGAAACTTTTAATTTGAATTATTTTTTAATATTAGGAAATAATTCTATTCTCAATATTTTGCTACCAGAATATAATTCTTAAACTTCTTCACACATTCAAAAAGGTGAGAAAAATTAAATTATGGACAAAAACTTAAAATAGCTTAGTCTACAAAATTTATAGACTGTAGTTAACGATGAAAAAATTGTCGGTACCGGCTTTTAATAAAAATATATTAGATTTTAAAGAATTTCTTTAAGAATGCTGATGTTCGCACTAAATATAAAAAAAAAATAATTTTTATAATACATCAAAAATTGAAGAATTTTTTAATTACAAGGTTTTTGATAATAATTTTCTATTTTTACTATATAGTGTGATTTTGCAAACATTTCTCATAACATAAAATTCAGTATATTTTAATTTAAAAAATAAAACTGTATAGAAACAATTTTGTTAACTTAAATTTGTTTTCCAAAGAATTAAAGAAAAATGTTTTCACCAAATGTACGTCGCAAAAGAAATTCAAAGTATATTAAATTTTTTTATATAATTTCAATAATTATAATAAAATTGTATATAATTTTGCATCTGCGATATTAATAAAAAAATAATACTTTGAATTGTAAATTGCGTCCCTACAAGTTATATGTCGTACCTCATAATAATATTCAACAACCCCCGAAAACCACCCCTAACACTTTTATCTGAACAAACCCGAAGTGTCTCCACGCAAAACACTAAAAAATATAGAAATTTGAAATAATCACAGAATTCCCCTTCGATAGATCACGTGTTATATTCCCAACACCATAAGAATATTAAAAATCTCCCGAAAACTACCCCTAACAATTTTATCTAAACAAATCCCGAGTGCCTCCACGCAAAACACTGAAAAATGTTAAAATTTGAAATAATCACACGAGTCGCCTTCAAAACACTCCAACTTATATTTTTGATCCCATAAGAAATTGTAACACTCCTCTAAGAGCACCCTTACCACTTTTAACTGAATAAATCCCAAGTGCCTCTATGCAAAACTCTCAAAAAATTCAGAAATTTGAGATAATCACACAAGTTACCTTTAAAAAAACCACAAGTTATATTCCCAACCCCATAATAATATTGAACAACCCCCCCGAAAACCACCGCTCACACTTTTACCTGTAAAAATCCCAAATGCCTCACGACAAAATATTTAAAAAATGTATAAATTCGAAATTTTTATGGTGAGTACCCGGGGACCCTGTCACACACATAAGGGTTAAATAATCATCATTCAAAAAATATCTTAAGAGTATTATTAGGTGAAGAAATTAGTTTAATGTTTTGTATTTACGCTTGATGTACTTTCATTTTTTTTCTGGAATATGGTCTGAAAATTTCGAATTTCAAAGAAAACCGACTTCCGGATTCAGAAATTGAGTATCTTTTATTGAAAAATGTCGAATTGCCCAGTTCTTACATTTTTATTAGGCATCTTGGATCTTCAAATGTTATTAGGGAGAAAAAATATTCAAGTGCAGAAAGCGTGTCACGATGGGGGTATAATTCGCAATGGCCAGACTGAAGGATCCTGGATCATAGTAATAGTAATAGTAATTGCCATAATGAGAGCGTTTCACGCCCGGATCGTTTTATCCTCACAGTCGATCTACCCTTATAGTGTTGGCATTGGCCCTCCTCACATATAGGGTGATTTTTTTCAACTAAATACAATTTCGTCTTCATAAAACGTGAAAATATCAGCTTTTTCATATTCTTATTGCATTAATAAAATGAAACAATTATTTACTCAAGAATTGAAGAAAAAATTGAAACTCTTTCATTTCAGTTTTTGATTATAGCTCTTTAGCTTCTTTTTAATAGTTGAGGGCTGAGAATTTGCTACCAAAAAAGATGACTTTTTAACAAAATAGTTGAATTTTTAACCTACAAGAACGAATTTATAGCAAAAGAGTTGAGTATTTAAGTTAAAAAGTTGAATGAGTGAGAAAATAATTGACTTTTGATATATTATTTTCAAGTTCGAAAGTTGAATGGTTAAGAGAAAAGGTGACTGTTTGTTAAATTAATTGAATTTCTAATAAAAAAAGTTGCATTTTTAACCAAATAGTAGAATTTCCAAGCCAAAAAAAAAACAACAAAGTTTTTATAAAACAGTTGAATTATCAACCTGAAAAGGTGAATTTTCAACAAAGAAGATCATTTTTGGCCATAAAAGATGAATTTTTATCCAAAAAGAATGACTTTTCTACCATAAAAGATTAACTTACAATCCCAAAAATCGAGTTTTTTTATCCAAAAAGACGAATTCAAAACAATTAAATTTTCGACCAAAAAAGGTGACTTTTTATCAAAATGATTGAATTTTTTAACCAAATAGTTGAATTTTCAACCTAAGGCGAATTTTTTATAAAAGAGTGGAGTTGTTAAAATAAAAAGATTGATAGTTGAAGAAATAGTTCATTTTATATTAAAATAATCGAATTTCTAATTAAATAGTTTAATTTTTAACCAAATGGTCGAATTCTTAAATAAAACCAGTTGAATTTTTAACCAAATAGTTAAATTCTTAAGAATATCATGCCCAACCAAGGAAGATGAATTTTCAACCAAATAGTTCAATTTTTAAACCAAAAAGACGAATTTTTTAGAAGGCAGTTGAATTATCCACCTGGAAAGGTGAATTTTTAACAACAAAGATAATTTTCAACCAATAAGGATGATTTTCAACCAGATAGTTGAATTTTGAAAAAGAAAATTAATTTTCGACTAAACAGTTGCATTTATAACCAAATAGTTAAAGTTTCAATGAAAAGAGAAGATTTTTCCATAAAATAGTTAAATTTGTAACTAAGAAAGGTTAACTTTTAACAAAAAAAGATAACTTTTCTACAATAAAATATGAATTTTCTAAAAAAAAGACAACTTTTCTACCAGAATAGTTGAATTTCCCACCAAAAAAATATGAATTATTAGAATATAATTGAATTTTTAACAAAAAAAGACAACTTTTAACCAATACAAATGAATTTTCAACCGAATAGTTAAATTGTCAAACAAAAAATAATATTCTAACCAAAGAGATGCATTTACAACAAAATAGTTAAACTTTCAAAAATAGGGTTATTATTATTATTAATAATAATATTATTTCACTAAGCCAAATCCCTTTCGGGGTAAGCGTAACTCACTCAGTTCCGATAAGTACAATTTCTTATTTTTAGCCAAAATGAAGTAGAATATTTCATTGATTCACTTGAATTTAATTTAAAATTCAATTTCCGATAAGTACAATTTTTTTGTTTTAGCTAAAATTAGGGAGAACACTTAATTAATTTTAATTTTATTTGAAATTCAAGTTCCGATAAGTGCAATTTTTTATTTTTAGCCAAAATGAAGGAGTATATTCGATTGATTTTATTTCAATTCAAAATTCAATTTCAGATAACTGCAATTGTTTATTTTTAGTTCAAATGAAGGAGAACATTGTATTGATTTGATTGATTTGATTTTGATTTGATTTGATTTGATTTGAATTTGACTTGAAATTCGATTTCCGATAAATGCATTTTTTATTTTCAGCGAAAATGAAGTAGAATATTTGACTGAGTTGATTTGAATTTGATTAGAAATTCAATTTCCGATAAGTGCAATTTTGTATTTTCAGCCAAAATGAAGGAGATTATTTGATTGATTTGATCCAATTTGAACGTTGATTTGAAATATAATTTCCGATAAGTTTCCGATAAGTGCAATTTTTTATTTGTAGCTTAAATTAAGGAGAATATTTCATTGCCTTGTATTTTATTTGAAATTCAATTTTTTATTTTTAGCCAACGGTACCCGTGTAGAAATAGCCCAGTTTGACCCGGCCAGAAGAAGGTTTCTGGCCGGAATCTGACCAGGTCAAACCGGGATACTATTTTGTTAATTGCACGGCCGGGATCTGACCGGATTCTCACCGGGACGCGGTCGGGCCAAACCTTGCCACACCTGATTTAGCCCGGTTTACTATTCCATAATTGCCCGGTCAAGATCTGGCCGGGTTCCCACTGGAACCCGGTCGGGACAAACCACGCCACACCTGATTTAGCCCGGTTTACTATTTCTTAATTGCGTGGCCTGTATCCGACTAGATTCCGGTCAGGATCTAGTCAGGACAAATCGGACAAAAATAATTTAACCTGGTCTACTGTTTGTAATTTACCTCGTCGGCGTCCGACCAGATTCCGGTTAGGACAAAGCAGGCTTTAATCTGGTTTAGCCCGGCCAAATATGTATTTAATCGGCTGACTGGTATCCGACTAGATTCCAGTCGGGATTTTCTAGGTTTCGGATATGTTGAAGAAATTGTCCTACTGAATAAAACGATTTTTCCGAAAAAAGTAGTTTTAACTTTAAGTTCCGAAAACAGAATGTATAAATTATACTCTGCTTCATTAAAATGTCGTATCACTATATATTAGGGTATGAAGATAAAACATTCTAGTGAAGTAGAATAGAATTAATACATTTAGTTTTCGTAGATTTGAGTTAAGACTATTTTCATCATTTTTGCTAATTTAAATTAAAATTCTCCCCATACGTTAAAAAAAAACTTTCGATCACTAAAGACCAAATTTCAAATACGTGCGCCAAAAAATTTGTGACGTGTGGACCAATACACCGCGCCGTATGAATGGACAGACAGTAATCAATATTAGCAGACGACAAAAATGGTGCATAATAGAAGTATCATAACCTTAAAATCATCTAAAGAAAAGAATGGACCAGGAGAAAAAGAACTTAGTCCGCGATCAAAATCGGTTGCGAGCGAAAAAGCGTAGACTAGTTCTCAAATTCAGAGAAAAAAATGAAACTAATAATGATGATTCTGATCATTCGGATCATTCTAATGGAGATTATGACACCGAAAATATCGGAGCGCTAAACATAGAATCACTGAATGACATTGGAGGTAAGTTTTGATAGGTTCAAATATTGTATTTCTTAACTTTCTTAATAAATTTTATGGACTTTCTTTGTGAAATTTTTAATTTCATGAAGAAAAATAAATGTGTTTATTGAAGTATTAATTTCTGATATATTTTTCAGTATTGGGGAGGTGCCAGAAATAAAAAGGGATCCAATCGAGACCGCGAAGAAAGAATCGATGATGAACACGATGTACCTGCCAAATAAAAATATTGTTGACAATCTATGTTGGCCTTATTTTTTTTAAATTCCTTATTGACAATTTTTTCTTGCAGCCCGACCAGCATCCGATCGAGGAGCCCAGTCAAAACCCGGTCGGATCCCGACCGGGTTACCCTATTTGTATCCGGGTAACCCAGCCGGGATCCGACCGGATAACCCGGCCGGGATCAGACCAGCGCAGCGTGACGAAACCAACCAGAATCCGACAGGGCAGCCTGGCCAGATTCCGGATACAAGCAGGGCAACCCTGCCGGAATCCGGCCCGAACCCGGTCATAATTTCTACACGGGTAGGGAGAATATTTCATTAATTTGAATTGAATTTGATTTCAGATAACTGCAATTGTTTATTTTTAGTTAAAATGAAGGAGAATATTGTATTGATTTGATTTGAATTTGATTTGAAATTCAATTTCTGATAAGTGAATTTTTTTATTTTCAGCCAAAATGAAGTAGAATATTTGACTGAGTTGATTTGAATTTGATTAGAAATTCAATTTCCGATAAGTACAATTTTTTATTGTCAGTTAAAATGAAGGAGATTATTTGATTGATTTGATTTAATTTGCACTTTGATTTGATTTGAAATTCAGTTTCTGATAAATGCAATTTTTTTTTCAGCCAAAATTAAGAAGAATATGTTATTGATTTGAATTTGATTTAAAATTCAATTTCCGATAAGTAAAATTTTTTAGTTTCAGCTAAAATTAGGGAGAACACTTAATTCATTTTATTTCAATTCAAAATTCAATTTCAGATAACTGCAATTGTTTATTTTTAGTTAAAATGGAGGAGAATATTGTATTGATTTGATTTGATTTTGATTTGAATTTGATTTTAAATTGAATTTCCGATAAGTGCATTTTTTTATTTTCAGCCAAAATGAAGTAGAATATTTGACTGAGTTGATTTGAATTTGATTAGAAATTCAATTTCCGATAAGTGCAATTTTTTATTTTTAGCCAAAATGAAGGAGATTATTTCATTGATTTGATTTAATTTGAACTTTGATTTGATTTGAAATTCAATTTTCGATAAGTGCAATTTTTTATTTTTAGTCAAAGTTAGGGAGAATATTTGATTGATTTGAATTTTATTTGAAGTTCAGTTTCCGATAAGTGCAATTTTTTATTTTTAGCTTGAATTAAGGAGAATATTTCATTGCTTTGAATTTGATTTGAAATTCAATTTTTTATTTTTAGCCAAAGGTAGGGAGAACATTTCATCAATTTGATTCGAATTTTATTTGAAACTCAGTTTCTTATAAGTGCAATTTTTTATTTTTAGCCAAAATTGAGGAGAATATTTTATTGATTTGAATTTGATTTAAAATTCAATTTCCAATAAGTAAAATTTTTTGTTTTAGCTAAAATTAGGGAGAACACTTAATTCATTTTATTTCAATTAAAAATTCAATTTCAGATAACTGCAATTGTTTATTTTCAGTTAAAAAGAAGAAGAATATTGTATTGATTTGATTTGATTTGAATTTGACTTGAAATTCAATTTCGGATAAGTGTATTTTTTTATTCTCAGCGAAAATGAAGTAGACTATTTGACTGAGTTGATTTGAATTTTTTTTAGAAATTCAATTTCCAATAAGTGCAATTTTTATTTACAGCCAAAATGAAGGAGATTATTTGATTGATTTGATTTAATTTGAACTTTGATTTGATTTGAAATTCAATTTCCGATAAGTGCAATTTTTTATTTTTAGTCAAAGTTAGGGAGAATATTTGATTGATTTGAATTTGATTTGAAATTCAGTTTCTGATAAGTGCAATTTTTTATTTTTAGCTAAAATTAAGGAGAATATTTCATTGCTTTGAATTTGATTTGAAATTCAATTTTTTAATTTTAGCCAAAGGTAGGGAGAATATTTCATCAATTTGATTTGAAATTCAGTTTCTGATAAGTGCAATTTTTTATTTTCAGTCAACGGTAGGGAGAATATTTGATCAATTTGATTTGAAATTCAATTTCCGATAAGTGCAATTTTTCATTTTTAGCCAAAATGGAGGAGAATATTCAATTGATTCTATTTCGATTTAAAATTCAATTTCCGATAAGAGCAATTGTTTATTTTTAGATAAAAAAAAGGTTAATGAAAATTTTTTGATATTTATGGAAATTCATGGACTTTTATAAAAATTTCCAACATCAATTAAATTTATTGGAATTTATGAAAATTTATGAAAATTGTGGAAATTTTTGAAAATGTTGAAATTATTGAATAGTTTTCTATTATTAAACTACAAGTTTTTTCTCAAAGTTTTATGTTTGTTTTGACTCACCCTATAAATTGTATAAAATTGCTAAAGGTGGAGGTATTAGGTGTGCGTGTAGGGTCGATCTAACACGTATCTCATCACCCACCCTCTATCATCAAAAACGCCGGTGGGTGAATTAGATCGTCATCTGTTCTCGCTCCGTAATGCTCTCTGATTGGTTTAATTGGTCCCATTGCGTTCACTAATTATGCAAACATTCAAACGTTTTTATAATTCCCCAAATCCTTAATCTTCGTTGAAAAATATATTTATTGTATTTGCGTTTAATATAACAATCCAATATCGTAATTGTTACTGTAGTTATGCAATATATAAAATATAAATAAGAATATAAAATATGAAATGATTCAGAATTTGAGTCAAAATATATTGCATTTTCAACAAAATAGTTGAATTTTCAAACAACCGAGAACTTCCATTCAACAGAGACGAGTTTTCAATACAAAAAAAAAAACGAATTTTTAACCAAGATCTTTTTTTACCAAAGAAGATGAATTTTAAATACCAAAAAAGACCATATTCAAGAAAGCAGTTGAATTTTCGAATGCAAGATGATCATTTAACAAAACATTTGAATTTTTAACAGAATAATTAAATAATCAACAAAATAAATAGGTTTTTAACCACATAATTGAATTTTCAACCTAAAAAGATGAATGATTTAACCAATAGTTGAATTAAAAAAAATTAATGATCAACCAGACAGTTGTATTTGAAACCACATAGTCAACAATCAACCAAAAGAGATGATTTTTTACCAAATGGTTGAAAATATTCAATCTTCAGATACAAATTTTTAACCAAATGGTCAATTTTTCAAAGAAAAAAGAATTAACTCCAACCACAAACAATTAATTTTTTAACCAAACATTTGAATCGTCAAGTCAAGAGGAGGAATTTTTTATAAGAGGGTCGAATTTTCAACCAAGAACTTTTCTTTTGTTGCATTTTCAATCAAATAGTTAAATTTTCAAGTCAAAAACACGAATTGTTTATAAGGTAGTTCAATTTTAAATCCAAAAGGACGATTTTTCTATCCAAAAAAACGAATGTTCAACAAAACAGTTTAATGTTGAAGAAAGTCACTGAATTTTCAACAAAATAATTTAATTTTGCACTAACATGATGAATCTTTAACAACAAAACAAGAATTTTAACAAAATAGATGAATTGTTAAAATAAAAAGACGAATTTTCAATCAAGAAAGATTTTGCAGTCAAGAAAGAAAAAAAATTTCAACCAAAGCGTTGAATTCTCATATAAAAAAAAAACGAATTCTCTAGAAAAAAGTTAACTTTTCAATAAAAAAGTTCATTTTTAACCAAATAGTAGAATTTTCTATTATCATAATAGAATTTTCAACCCAGAAAGACGAATTTTTACCAAAAAATTTGAATTTTCAAGCTAAATTATTGAATTATTATTTAAAAGTGATAACAAAAAAGATGAATTTTTAAGATAAATATTAAAATTTTCAACTAAAAGCGATCAGTTTTCAAAATAGTTCAATTTTCTGTTAGAAAAATCGATTTTCAACTAAAAAAAAAACGAATTTTCAACAAAATAACTGAATCCTAAACTGAAACAAATTAATTTTTACCCAAGCAGTTGCAATTTTAACCAAAAAAGATAACATTTCTACCAAAATAGATGAATTTTCAAACCAAAAAGACGAATTTTCAGCCATGAAAGATTTTTCAGTCAAGATTAAAATATAAAAAAGTAGTTAAACTTTCAACGAATAGCTAAATGTACAGTTAAAAAAATTATTTCAACTTTCAACCCAATAGTTGAATTTTAATCCAAAAAGGATGAATGAAAAATGTAATAAGTTTTATTTTCAAAAAAAATTGTAGAATTTTTTAACAGAAACGATAAATTCTTAACCAAAAATATAATCGTAGACTTTTCAATTGAAATTAAATAACTTTTAACGGAAAATAGTTGGATTTTCTTATTGGGTTCTATTATTTTAGTTCACATTCAGGCGAAAAAAGGATAAAAAGGGAAGGTTTCTGAAAAACAGGTGAAAAAAGAGGATTTATTTGTAAAAGCCTGTTTGATGCAACAATTTGTGTCATATTACACAGAATTAATTTTTGACGAAATATAGTTGACTTTTCTTATTGAGTTCTATTAATTTAGTACCCATTTAGGCGAAAAAAACGAGGAGAAGGGGAAATTTCTTAAAAACATGTAAAAAAGAGGATTTTTTTAAAAAGCCTGTTCGATGAAAATTTGTTTCATATTACACAGAGTAAAGAGGGAATAGTGTAAAATATGTGAAGGCTGTATTCAGATGCTTTACTTGTAAAAGAAAATCATTAAATTTAATTTTTTCAAGAATTACAAAAAAATGTTATTCACATTCATATGTCACATATATGATGTCACATTTTGCCCCAACCTTCTACGTCACAAATCGTCACAAAACCTGTTACCGCCCTGGCAGTGTGATGTAGTTTTTGAACAGCCCCTTATCTTTGAATAATAATAAATAATATTAATAATAAGTAGTAGTAATGAAAATAATAGAAAATAAATAAAAAGGCTTAAAAATCTAGATATTAAAATGACAATGAATATTACAAAGAATATCCATTTTATAATGGACACAAGCTTGTGTAACGGTTCGGTGAGATCTTAAGAAACGATCTGATATTCAGATATTCTGTTCCTGTACTCAACTTTTTATTACTCAATTTTTTCGCGATAAAGGTATGCATTGCGATGGCATGAGAGATAATCGAAGTTCCAATTAGCTTTCCATAGACGTAATATTGTATGAAGTGTCGATTCCTTGCAATTATACTTTTATAAATTGAGATACATTATTTTAAAGAAAATTGACCAGTTTTATCATTGTGATATTATTTTTTCTGCAAATTTCGCTGTTGAAATGATAACTTGGGTCAAATAATTTTTAAATAAAAAATCTGCCTCAGCCCGGATTTGAACTGGGAACGCCACTATGCATGAGTGGAGCGTTAACCATTTACGCCACAAAGGTCTTTGCAGATTTTTTCTTGTTTTCCATACCTACCTTCTACTACCTAATAAAAAGTTAGCTATGAAGAATTAAAAAAGATCTGCTGAGGCCTCGGTGGCGTAATTGGTTAACGCTCTACTCATGGATAGTGGAGTTCCCGGTTCAAATCCGACCGAAGGCAGATTTTTTCTTTCTTTTGAAAAATAATTTGTCCGGAGTAATCGTTTTAATATCAAAGTTTGTATCGATGAAAAACATCTTTCAAATATTAATTAATTATAATATTAGTTACTTAATGAATTATTTCTGCTTCTAATCTAATTGGAATATTTCAGTGCCCCTCGATCCCGTTTAGTCTTTCATACAGAACCGGAGATACCAATATGTAATAAAATCAAGTTTCCGTCTGTCTTATTTTTACTCGACTGTTCTATTTGTGATTCATTTGAGAATGTCTTTCATATAATTCAATAACAGGATTATAAAGGAATTAGTGAAGAAAGACAATTTTAATTACATACCGCAATATGCGATAAATTTTGACAAATTTTGTACTTTTTGTTATAAAAATTAAGTATTATATTGTGTTTCATCAAAATATACAATCTTGGAACAAGCCAACTATACACATGGATTCTTTCATGTAAATAGATCAGTATACCAACAAAACTAGAATCTTCTAATTAACCTTCTACTTCTAATTCTATTGAATTCTCTTCTATCTTCTAATTATCCTTCTAATTAACCTAATTAACAACATTTGCTGAACATTCTATTTTTGGGAATTTACACCAGAATTGCGTTTAGAAGCAAACAATTTAAAAAAATAAATATAAGATCCATCATAATGGAAGTACGAGGTTTTGTCCGGAAAGTATCCGACTTTGTGGTGTACCAGGAGTAACCTTCTTCCAGCGATCCTTCCAGTTTTGGAAGCACTCCTTAAATTCATCTTTCGGAATAGTTAATAGCTGATTCCTCGCATTCTCTTTTATAACCTCTACTTCTTAAAATCATTTTCCTTTTACAGGATAATTCAATTCGGGAAACAGCCATGAATGATAGGGAGCCAGGTCAGGACTTTATGGGAGCTGTCGAAGTTGTGTAAGGCCGTGTTTCACCAGAAATTGCTGAATAAGCTGCGATCAATTGACCGATGCGCTGTCGTGGTGAAAGACCAAGTCGCCACTCACCCAGGCTCAACCCCAAATCTTGGCTGAAAGTGTCCGAAACAATAGTTTTTCTGGAATTTCAAAATCTGCTGCTCATCATCATGCACTTTTTAAATTAGAACCATGATTTCCGAACAATTACCAAGTTTTTAGCATAATTTAATGCACACTCCTCGTTCGGTGCGTTCCGTCATCCTGAAATGCGACGCGTACATGGTTGGACGTTTAAGCAACTGCGCACACTAGTGCAAAGTTAGAGCATAAGGTCGGATACTTTCCGGACATGCCTAGTATAGGTCGTATTGCAATTTTCTCGCGAATGGAAAGTATTGAAAGCTAGTTTAGTTGTTTGGTATTAAATGATGGATCGATTAGAAGTGAGTAGACTATGTTTCAATTAACGAATAGTTGTTAATTAGTGCGTGTGACTAGCAATGATTAGTAACATGTAAAGAGCGAAGGCGTGTACAAGTTACATGAGGAAGCGGATAAACGCAGATATGCAGATAGACAGACGTACGCAAGCCTCAAGGGGCGTATACGAGTAAAAGGAGAAATAGAGCGGGAAAGCCGGTACATAACAGAAAATACCCCGCAAGCAGAACAGAAGGGTTGCCCCAGGCTTATACGTGCATATGTCGCCAACATACACGCGACACCCCCTGCGCGCATACGTACCTCGCCAGTTCGGCACAAACATCATGGTCTACCCCTCTCATTATTCCTCTTTGTTAAGAACTTACTTCTTCCTAATTACGAAATGTAATTAAATCAACAAAAAAACGGCACTACAAAACAATTGTGGATGAGGGTCTAACAAACTTATTTCAGTGCTTAACAGAGTGTAAATGTTATAGGAAACATTTCATTTTGAGGAATAATTGAACGTATAATGTAGAGGGTACTTGTTTTATTATCAACTGTTTTCTTTGATCTTGTAAAAATGTAAATTTAGAGAGATTAGGCCTATGATGCCGTAAACAGGGGCTAAGCAGCGCATGTGGGGGAATGCGGCGCACCCTTGATTCTAAATTTCTGAGTGCGATATTTGCATCTTTTAGGTAAAATATATAGAGACTTGAAACTGAGCATTGTAAAACTTTAGTTCCAAAACCTAGGAGAAGCAATATCGCATTTTAAATACAGAATTGAGCGGGCGACGCTTTCCCCCACATATGCGCCACTTAGCCCCAGTTTACGCGAATCACTGATCCTCGTTCCCAAATTCGGCAAGAAAGGGAATTTAAAATGAGAATTGACAAAAATAAGTTGCAAAATCTTGTAACCCCCCCCCCCCCCAAAGATTAGAGGATGGTGAAATGAGGAAAATTAGGCAAAATTCTTAGAATTTGTGTGAACTTTTATCCTGTTATTTCGAACTACATGCTTGTGAAGAATTTTTTTTATATATTACGGTGTGAGATACTCTGAATTTATTGAATATTCTGATCTCTGAAATTCTCAAAATTCTTTGAATATTCTGAATTATCTAAATTTTTGAAATTCTCTAAATGCTTCGAAATCCCTGAAATTCTCTGAATTCTATGAAATCATTGAATTCCTTGAATATTCTGAATTCTTTGAACATTCAGAATTCTGTGAATTCCTGAAAATCTCAAAATTCCTTGACTTCTCTGAAATCGTT
Organism: Andricus curvator; assembly: GCA_932195095.1. Taxonomy (NCBI): domain Eukaryota; kingdom Metazoa; phylum Arthropoda; class Insecta; order Hymenoptera; family Cynipidae; genus Andricus; species Andricus curvator. The sequence goes on from CAKNYM010051326.1 coordinate 142,698, forward strand.
AAATATTCTGAATTTCTCAAATTTAGGAATTCTTTAAATTTCTGAATTCTTTGAATATTCTGAATTCTTAAAATTTCTGAAAAATTATGAATTCTTCGAATTCTATGAAAGCCTTGATTCTTCTGAAACACTTCAATTTTCCTAATTCCTTGATTAATATTTATAATAATATATAATAATTAATAATTTCTCTGAATTCCTTGATTTTTCTGAATTTCCTAAAACGCAGGAATGTTATGAATTTTCTGAATTCCCGAAATTCTTTGAAATCTCTGAATTTCTTGATTTACCTAAATGTTCGAAAATCCTTTAAATTTTCTGAATTATTTGAATATCCTGAAATCCGTGATTTCTCTGAATTCCTTGGATTCTTAAAAAAAAATTGAATTACTTGAATATTCTGAATTTCTGAAATTCCTGGGTTTCTCTGAATTCCTGAAATTTCTTGAATTTTCTGAATCCCCTGGATTTCTGAAATTCCTTAAATCCCCTGGATTTCTGAAATTCCTTAAATCCTCGGAATTTCCTGAATTCCTTGATTTGCCTGAATTCAGAATAATTAAGTTATTCAGGAAATTCTCCCTAAATTTCCCACATATTTTGGATTATCTTGAATCCTTGATTTCCTTTTATTTATTTCAATTTCTTAAATATTCTGAATTCTCTTGATTGATGAGAGCATCAAGAATTAAATATTTTTGAGCTAGCTTTCCAATTCCTTGAATTCCTTGAATATTCGAATTCTCTGAATCCTCTGAATTTCTGAAATATTTCGATTTTCTGAAATATTTTGAATGACTGAAATTCCTAGAATTCTTTGAATTTCTTGAACTCCCTGAATTCTTTCAGTTCCGTCAATTTTACGAATTTATTGAATTCCTTTAATGCTCTAAAATTCTCTTCATGAAAGCATTAAGAACTGAATATTTTCAGGTAGCTTTCCAATTACTTGAATTCCTTGAATATTCAGATTCTCTGAATCCTCTGAATTTTTGTAATATTCCATATTCCTGAAATTCAGAGCATTCCCTGAATTCTTGCAATTCCATCGATTTTATAAATTTATCAAATTCCTTTAATGCGCGCTTCAATGATTGGCTCTGAAACACTTGAAATTCTCTTGATTTATGAGAACATCAAGAACTGAATATTTTTGAGCTATCCTTCCAATTTCTTGAATTCCTCGAATATTCAAATTCTCTGAATCGTCTGAATTTCTCGAATATTCTGAATTCCTGAAATTCCAAGAATTCTCTAAAGTCCTTGAATTATCTAAATTCTTTGAATTCTCTAAATGCTTAAAAATCCCTGAAATTCTCTGAATTCTATGAAATCATTGAATTCCTTGAATATTCTGAATTTTTTGAATATCCAGAATTCTGTGAATTCCTGAAAATCTCTAAATTCCTTGACTTCTCCGAAATCCTTAAATATTCTGAAATACTCAAATTTCGGAATTCTTTGAATATTCTGAATTCTTTAAATTTCTGAAAAATTCTGAATTCCTTGAATTCTATGAAAGCCTTGATTTTCCTGAATTTTCTGAAACACTTCATTTTTCTTAATTCCTTGAATTCTCTGAAATCATTGATTTTTCTGAATTTCCTAAAATACAGGAATATTCTTATTTAAATATCCTGAAATCCTTGATTTCTCTGAATTCCTTGAATTATGTGAAAATGTTGAATTCCTTGAATATTCTGAATTCCTGGGTTTCTCTGAATTCCTGAACTTTGAATGACTGAAATTCCTAGAATTTCTTCAATTATTTCAATTCTTTCAATTTGGTCAATTACGCGAATTTATTGAATTCCTTTAATGCTCTAAAATTCTCTTGATTGATGAAAGCATTAAGAACTGAATATTTTTAGGTAGCTTTCCAATTACTTGAATTCCTTGAATATTCAGATTCTCTGAATCCTCTGAATTTTTGTAATATTCCATATTCCTGAAATTCAGAGAATTCCCTGAATTGTCTCAATTCTTTCAATTCCTTCAATTCCTTCAATTTTATGAATTTATCAAATTCGTTTAATGCGAACTGAATATTGTTGAGCTATCCGTCCAATTTCTTGAATTCCTTGAATATTCAAATTCTCTGAATCGTCTGAATTTCTGGAATATTCTGAATTCCTGAAGTTCCAAGAATTCTCAGAATTCCTTGAATTCCCTTAAGTCTCTTAACTCTTTCAATTTCTTTGATTTTATGAATTTATTTCATTCCTTTAATGCACTGAAATTCTCTTGATTGATGAAAGCTTTAAGAAATGAATATTTTTGAGGTAGCTTTCCACTGAATTTCTTGTATATTCAAATTCTCTGAATCCTCTGAATTTTTGAAATATTCTCAATTCCTAAAATTCTCTGATTTACTTGAATTCTTGTAAGTCTGTGTACTGTTTCAATTCCTTCGATTTTATAAATTTATTGAATTCCTTTAATGCTCTGAAATACCTGTAATTCTCTTGATTGATGAAAGCCTCAAGAACTGAATATTTTTAAGCTAGCTTTCCAATTACTTGAATTCCTTGAATATTCAAATTTTGTGAATCCTCTGAATTTCTGAAATATTTTGAATAACTGAAATTTCTATAATTCTTTGAACTCTTTCCATTCCTGCGATTTTACGAATTTATTGAATTCCTTTAATGCTCTGAAATACCTGAAATTCTCTTGATTGATGAAAGCATTAAGAACTGAATATTTCTGAGGTATTTTTCCAATTTTCCAAACCTCTTTTCACAGTAATCTGGGGAAAGGAAAAATCTGGAAAAATCGGTTTCATTAACGAACGGAAAGTTTTGATCCATAATCATCCCGGTTTTGGTTGACGGTACAGAAAAAATCAACTCGAATCAACTTTAATAAAAGCTTGCCTATTAAATTTAATTTTTACTGTATATTTAAATTTGAAATTTTTCTCTCACCTCACTCTATGCATTCTCAGCATAAACCCTGAGGTACATTTGTGCAAAGTATGAAGTATAATGTTGCAAGGACGGACGGGTGCGAACGTATTATTTATGGCTATTAGATATCGAGGGTGTGCTTGAGACGAGTAGAAAAATATAGGAATGAAACTGGGGGAATTAGGAATTTACAATTGAGAATTGAGACATCGATACGACGTTCTTTCTTCAAGTTCCTGCGGGGTCATTGATACCCAATCATCCGTTCATGATCGGCTCATTGTCGCAAAACACTCCGACACGATTTTCTCACAGTTACCACAATCTCGAAAATTCACTCGATCAAAATACTTTAATGATTCTGCTCATGAATTTTTCATGAATTCAGAATCTCAGTTCTATACGTGACTTGAAACATTTTTCTAGGCAAGAGAAAATCTGCAAAATGATTATTGAGGAATTTCAAAATTTCAGATATCCAACACTACGATTTATTATTTTATAAATGAGAAATTGTTCAATTCTTAAAGACTGGCAATCATACATAAAAAAACATTGCATTGCCAAATGATAATATACAAATATAAAGCAAGATTACTATGCATCCAATTTTAAATTGAACAGTTTAATAACTTAAAAAAGAATTTTAAATGCATGGTTTTATTTATCATGCAAAAATGTCTAATTTTTTCACAGAATAATGTTGTAAGGGGTTTGAAAAACTGGAAAGCTAAGCACGAATACGTATATCAGTATCAAATTAGTAATTTTGAATGTTTCCTTCCTTTATCTGAATTCATCTAAATTCTCTCAATCACCTGAATTCCTTGAATTCCTTGCAATATTTTGAAATCCTTGGACTTCCCTTAATTCGCGGAATTCCCTCAATCATCTGAATTCCTTAAATTCATATAATTCCCTGAATTCGTGGAATTTTCTAAATTCTGAGAATTCCCTGAATTCCAAGTACTTTAAACTAATGAATGGAATTCAGAAGAATTGAAGGAATTCGGGAATTTGCAGAGAATTCAGAATTTTCAAGTTTTCAAGAAATTCTGAGGGTTTAAGGAATTTCAGGAGTTTAGAGAATTCAAGGAATTTGAGAAATTCCGAATTTTTAAGGAATTAGGGAATTAGTTCGAATAATTCAGAGAATTTGAGGTATTTTTGAGTATTCATGTAAATCAAGAAATTCAGAGTATTCAAAGAATTTCGGGAATTCAGAGAATTCAAAGAAATCAGGAGAATTCAGAATATTCGAGAATTTCAGGAAATTCAAAAAATCAGGGATTTCAGAAAATGCAAGGAATTCAAAGAGTTTGAGAAATTTAAACAATTCAAAAAATGTAGAATATTTTAGGAATTTGAGGAATTCTAAATATTCCAAAAATGCAGGGAATTCAAAACATCGAATACATTTAGCGAATGTGGAGTATTCAAGGATTTTAGAGAATTTTCAGAATTTACGGAATTTAATAATTTTAGATAATTCAAGGAACTAAGAGAATTTCAGAAATTGCAGCGCAATAAAGAAATTCAGTAAATTAAAAAAAATTGCAGTAATTGAAAGAGTTCAGAGAATTCAAGGAATTCAGATAATTCAAGAAATTCAAGGAATTTAGAGAATTCAGGGAATTCAAGGAATTCAGATAATTCAAGGAATTTAGAGAATTCAGGAAATTCAAGGAATTCAGATATTCTAGCAATTTCAGAAATTCAGAATGTTTCAGAAATTCAGAGGATTCAGAGAATTTGAATATTCAAGGAATTAAGAATATTCAAGGAATTCGAGAATTTCATGCAATTTAGAGAATTTCAGGGATCTTTTAGCATTGGGGGAATTTGGAGAATTCAAGGAATTCAGGAGATTTAAGAATTCAGAAAATTTAGAGAATTTCAGGGATCTCAGAGCATAAAGGGAATTCAAAGAATTCACAAAATTCATGAAATTGAAGGAATGGAAGGAGCTTAGAGAATTCACGGAATATAATGAATTCAGTGAATATATTATTATTATATGTGAAAATGATAGTATAATTAAAGTTTCCAATTATTAATTTTATTTTTTGGTACACTTGAAAAGATTTAAAATTGATCGCAGAGAATTTCATATATCAACTGAGCATTGTCTTTTTTCTTTTGCAACTATGTTCTTCTCAATTTTAAATAATAAAACCAAACGATTTGAAAAATCAGGAATAAAAAACAAAAGCATCTCTGTTAACCAATTTGATGCTGCAAACGGAATGGGTTAGAATCACTCATAAAAATATTTTTTTAATAAACGAAAGGGTTTCTTCACCATATTTTTTTTATTCAATCAAAAATAACTTTAAACTGAAAAAAATTATTATGAAATAAAAAATAATATTTATTGGAACAAAAAAACATTTCCCTGGCTAAGAAATTTCATTGAATCAAAAGAAATTTCTTTGCATCAAAGACTCAGAGAAAAAATTTTCTTGAACCAAAAAACACGTTTTCTTGAATGTACGTGGAAATTTGGTAAAATGAAACAAGTTTTGGTTGATTCAACAAAATATGTGAATGACCCAACCAATCAGCCAAATACACCATCTATCAAAAGATTTTTTTTAAACAACCAAAAAATATTCTATGGTTGAACCAACACAAATTTTTTTGGCACTGTAAAATCGTTTTCTGAGTGTAGCGAATATAAGACAGCTTCAAAAATAAACATTAAGTACTGAAAATTACAACAAGGAGTGATAATTACTAGGAAAGGGGTATGTGTAATTGGAGAGAGCCCGACAATTATTGGTGATGTCCAGAGAGAACTAATTCCAGACTCATACAAACTCATGTCGATGATATTCGTTTAAATTTCTTCTGTCAACGAGAAAAGAAACCGTGTGACATCTCCACCAATCCTACTAAACCCCGCAGTCAATATTAATATCTTAATTAAATTACATCGACTTATTAAGCCTGGTTAGACATCACTCTTTGATCTCGCGGTACCGGCTTTCCTCACGCCAATTATAACCACAGCATCAAGTTCCATGAATGGTAAATTTAATAAAACGAGATTTTTATTCAGTTCTATTATTTCAACAGCTCAGAATTAGATCCCTTTATTATAATTGACCTAACTTAATTTAAATCTCAGATATTCCTTCAGTAATCATCTATTAAAGATCAATTTTCTATTAAAGAATCATCATCAATCATCTTTTGATTTTGTGGTTTAACCAAGTGATTGAATTTTGAACCAAAAAAGATCAAATTTGCATCGAAAAATATAATAGCTGATATTTCGACAAAAAAGGCATTACTTTTATATTGAAAACAGTTGAATTTAACCAAAAATACGAATTTTCAACAAAATAATTAAATCCTTAGCCAAAACAGATTAATTCTCAACAAAGTAGTTGAATTTTCAACAAACAAAATATAAATTTTCATTTAAAAAGTTAATTTTTAATTAAGAGGCGAATTTTTTATCAAATAGTTGAATTATCAAAAATAAATAAATTATTTTCAACCAAACCATTGCATTTACAACAAAAGCGCATTTTCAAAAAAAAATAGTTGAATTTGTAACCAATCATTTGAATTTTCAAACAAAACAATTAATTTTTTTAGAAGACAGTTGAACGTTCAACAAAGAAGTTAATGTTAAGCCAAGTAAGACAAATTTTCATAACCAAAGAAAAAGACTTTTCTATCAAAAAAAAAAATAATTTTCATCCCAAAAGGATAAGTTTTCAATCCAAAAAGACAAATTTACGACAAATCAGTTGAATTTTTTACCAAAAAAGATAAATTTTTACCAAAAAAGATCAATTTTTAACAAAATAGTCAAATTTTGTTAAAAAAAGCTCATTCCAACCAAGAAAGATGAATCTTGAAAAAAAATGTATTCTTTCCACTTCATGATCGATTTTTGAAACGTAAATGTTTAAATTTGAATGAAAAACTGATGCATTCTCAATCAAATAGTTGAATGTTTAAAAACCAAATAGATACATTTTATATCCAAAAAGAGGAATGTTCAACAAATAGTTGAATTTTTTACCAAAAAGATGACTTTTTAAAAAAAATAGTAGAATTTTGAAATAAACAATTAATTTTCACAAAATAGTGGAATTACAACAAAAAATTAAATTCTGAATCCAAAATATAATAGTGGACTTTTCAATCAAAAAGAAGTAACTTCGGACGAGAAATAGTTGGATTTTCTTATTAGGTTCTGTTAATTTAATTCGCATTGAAGCGAAAAAACGGGAAAGTTTCTTGAAAACAGGGAAAAAAAGAGGATTTTCTAAAAGCCTGTTTAATGCAGCAATGTGTGTCATATTACACAGAATAAACTTTTAATGAAAAAAGTTGGATTTTCTTATTGGGTTCTATTAATTTAGTGCGCATTTAAGCGAAAAAACGAGGAAAAGATCAAGTTTCTTCAAAACAGGGGAAAAATGAGGATTTCCATAAAAAAGCCTCTTTAAGCAATTTGTGTCATATGACACAGAATTAACTTCCAACGAAAAATAGTTGGACTTTCTTATTGGGTTTTATTAATTCAATTCGAAATTAAGCGAAAAAGCGAGGAAAAGGGGAAGTTTCTCAAAAACAGAGAAAAATAGGACTCTTTTGAAAAATCCTGTTTGATGCAACAATTTGTGTCATATTACACAGAATTAACCTTACGGGAAATATTTTGATTTTCTTATTGGGTTCTATTAATTTAGTTCGCATTGAAGTGAAAACCCCAGGAAAAGGAAAAGTTTCTTAAAAATAGGAAAAAATTGGAATTCTTTAAAAAAGCCTTTTTGATGCAAGAATTTGTCATATTACACAGAATTAACTTTGAATAAAAAATAGTTGATTTTCCATATTAGGTTCTATTAATTTAGTTCGCATTGAAGCGAAAAAACGGGAAAGTTTCTTGAAAACAGGGAAAAAAGAGGATTTTCTAAAAGCCTGTTTAATGCAACAATGTGTGTCATATTACACAGAATAAACTTTTAATGAAAAAAGTTGGATTTTCTTATTGGGTTCTATTAATTTAGTTCGCATTTAAGAGAAAAAACGAGGGAAAGAAAAAGTTTCTTCAAAACAGGGGGAAAATGAGGATTTCCATTAAAAAAAGCCTGTTTGATGAAGCAATTTGTACCATATTACACAGAATTAACTTTTAACGAAAAGAAAATGGATTTTCTTATTGGCCTCTATTAATTCAATTCGAAATTAAGCGAAAAAAGCGAGCAAAGGGGTAGTTTCTTAAAAACACAGAAAAAGAGAATTCTTTTGAAAAATCCTGTTTGATGCAACAATTTGTGTCATATTACACATAATTAAGCTTACAGGAAAAATAGTTTGATTTTCTTATTGGGTTCTAATAATGTAGTTCGCATTGAAGCGAAAAAAAGGAGAAAAAGAGGAAGTTTCTTGAATCAGGGGAAAAGGAGGATTTCTTTTAAAAAATTGATGCAAAAATTTGTGTTTATTCGCATTCAAGAGAAAAAAACGAGGAAAAGGAAAAGTTTTTTGGAAACAGGGAAAAATTGAATTTCTTTGAAAAAGCCTTTTTGATATAAAAATTTCCGTCATATTACACAGAATTAACTTTGAACAAAAAATAGTTGGTTTTCCTCATTGGGTTCTATTAATTTAGTTCGCATTTAAGCGAAAAACCGAGGGAATGGGGAAGTTTCTTGAAAACAGGAAAAAAATAGGATTTTCTACAAGCCTGTATGCAACAGATTGTCTCATATTACACAGAATAAACTTTCAACGAAAAAAAATGGATTTTCCTATTGGGTTCTATCAATTCAGTTCGCATTTAAGCGAAAAAACGAGGAAAAGGAAAAGTTTCTTGAAAATATAAAAAAATTGGATTTCTTTAAAAGAGCCTGTTTAAGCAATTTGTGTCATATTACAGAGAATTAACTTTCGACGAAAAATAGTTGGATTTTCCTCTTGGGTTCTATTAATTTAATTCGAAATTAAGCGAAAAAAGGAGGGAAAGGAAAAGTTTCTTCAAAACAGGGAAAAATGAGGATTTCCATAAAAAAGCCTGTTTAAGCAATTTATGTCATATTACACAGAATTAACTTTCAACGAAAAATAGTTGGATTTTCTTATTGCGTTCTATTAATTTAATTCGAAATTAAGCGAAAAAACGAGGGAAAGGAAAAGTTTCTTCAAAACAGGGAAAAAATGACGATATCCATAAAAAAACCTGTTTAAGCAATTTGTGTCATATTACACAGAATTACCTTTCAAAGAAAAATAGTTGGATTTTCTTCTTGGGTTCTATTAATTTAATTCGAAATTAAGCGAAAAGGCGGGGAAAAGGGGAAGTTTCTTAAAAATAGAGAAAAAGAGGATTCCTTTACAAAACCCTCTTCGATGCAACATTTCGTGTCATATTACACACAATTACCCTTTAGGGAAAAATTGTTCGATTTTCTTATTGGATTCTATAAATTTAGTTCGTATTGAAGCGAAAAACGAGGAAACGGAGAAAAGGGAAAGTTTCTTGAATCAGGGGAAAAGGAGGATTTCTTTCAAAAAGCTTGTTTGATGCAATAATTTGTGTCATATTACACAGAAAAATGATCATCTCTTTTTTATATCGTTTTTTAAATATTATCATATCTATTAGAGCAAGTTGTCGAGAAACGATTGGGCATTGGGGCGGTTGAAGATTCGAATTGGACGAACGATTTGCTCAGAGTAAAAGGACCTTTGATCCTAGGGACCACTTGTTGCACAGTCGGGACTTCCTGCTGGCTGAGCCCCGCAGGACACGACTTGCTCGAGCAATTTCGAATGCCATGGCAAACCGACTCCTGAAGGAACTTTGGAATGCCTAATCGCTGCTTTATTCCCGCCCTAATCGAACCGCGAACATTCGCAGATGATCATGTCGGAATTTCATTACATTTCTGGTTGAGAGAAAGGGCAAAAATAAAAATTCAAGTGTGGTGTGAACCTCGCCTTCTTCTGCTTCCCAATATCCGTTTTTAATTGCTAAGTATGATAACACAGTTAATTTTTAATTTTGGACCAAACACCTTTCGTATGTCGACGCCCCCCCCCCCCCACAATTATAAGAAGAAGCCAAAAAAATATTTTTTCAAAGAAAATAGGGAAATAAGTTCTTTTAAATAAAATAATTGTGGCATATATATTAAATTTAATTGAACATGCTTTTAATTCCTACAAAATTGCAAGAGAATAAATTAATTTTTAACCAAATGGTTCAACAAAAAAAGATGAAGTTTTAGCTAAAAATATACCCAATAGTTGATATTTCAACCCAAAAAGATTTTAATCAGCAGTTAAATTTTCAACCAGCAAAGAATAAACTTCTACCAATAAAGAAATGAATTTTTACATTTTTAACCAAAGAGATTAATTTTCTACCAGAAAAATTGGATTTTTCAAGAAAATGGTTCTATTTTTAACCAAAGAAATGAATTTTCAACTGAAACTGAAAAGATGAATCTTCAACCAAAAAAAAATGAATTTTCAACAAAAGAGTTCAACTTTCAACCAAAATTAAACTTTGGATTGGATTGGATTTGAATTGGACTTGACTTTTCAATCAAAAAGGTGACTTTTCAATTAATAGCATTAATTTTTAACCAAAAAAGATGTATTTAAAAAAAAATTACATGAATTTTAAACTAAAAATGTTAAGCAAGCAGTTGCACTTCTAGACAGAAAAGATGAAATTTTTAAACCAAAAAAACGAATTTTCAAAAATTTCACGAATTCTTAACCAAATAGTTCAATTTTCAACTAAAAGGGATACACTTCCAACCAACAATGAAATAGTCAAATTCCTAGTTTAAGAATTAATCTAAAAAAAAAAATAATTTTAAACAAAAAATGTATTACTCGCTATTTCAACTAAAAAAAATGAAACTTTTACAACTTTTTTTTGAACCAAAAAGACGAATTTTCAAAAAATTCGCAAATTTTTAACCAAATAGTTAAATTTTTAACTAAAAAGGATACACTTCCAACCAAAAATGAAAAAGTTAAATTTCTACGTTAAATAATTAATGTTTAACAATAAAAAAACGAATTTTCGACAAAAAATGTATTAGTTTGCTATTTCAACCAAAAAAGATTTTAATAATAAATCAAAAACATTTGAATTGAAACAAAGTAACTAATTGTAATTAAAGAGTTTAATTTTCTACCCAGTAAGATTTCTCATTCAAGAATTTTGTTTCAAGATTCATTTGTTTGATTGAAAATTTGACTATTTTTTTAAAAATCCACCTTTTTGGTCAAAAAGTCAACTATTTTGGTGAGAGTTCGCTTTTATTTATGTGAAAAATTATTTTTTTTCGTTAAAATTCATCTATTTGGTTTAAAATTCGTCGTTTTTGGTACAAAATTAATCTTTTTTGTTAAAAATTCGTTTCTTTTTCGTTAAAAATTAATTTTTTCAACTAAACATTAATTTCTTCCATTTTCGGTTGAATATTGATCTTTTTTGGTTGAACATTCAACTAGTTGGTTGAAAAGTCATATATTTTGTGGAAAATTGGTTGTTGTTTTTTCGTTGAATTCAACTGTTTTTTGATTAAAAATAAAAATATTTTTTCGCTAATATATCACCTACTTCTTTGGGAATAAATCTGTTTTGGTTGAGGATTCAACTATTTTGTTGAAAATTCGTAGGCTTTGGTTGAATTGAACTATTTTTAATTGAAAATTAAAATCTTTTTTGGTTAAATTATCGACTATTATATTTTTCTTTGAAAATTGGGTAAATATTGATATTTTCTAGTTGAAAATTCAACTATGTGGTTGAAAATTCATATATTTTGTTGAAAATCAGTGTTTTTTGGTTGAATTGAACTTTTTTTTTAATTAAAAATCAAAATATTTTTAGGTCGAAATAGCAACTATTACTTTTTCAGTTGAAAATTCTACTATTTGGTTCAAAATTCATCTATTTTGTCAAAAATTTGTCTTTTTTAATCGAAAATTGATCTTCTTGGTTGAAAATTTATCTTTTTGGTAAAAAATTCAACTACACTTGGTTGAAAGTTGAACCACTTTAATCAAAATTCATTCTTTTGGTTAAAGATTTATCATTTCAGTTGAATATTTATCTCTTTGGTTTAAAAATTAAATGTACCTACAATTATTTTGTTTAGAAGAATTTCTTCCCCTTTTCTGCCCCTATTCTCGTGAAAAATTACACTATTTCTCCTGTTTCGAGAGCATTTTGAACTCTGATGTGTCTGATCAAATAAACACATTTTTTGCAGATAACCTTTTACAGACTATCCTAATCAATAGAATTCTGTTGATAATTAAGTACCGACCTAATATGAGAGAAAATATCTGTTGTAAATAATTTTGGTTTTGATTTTATTTTCAAAAGTGAGATATGATGGTATCTTGATCATGATGACAACATATTCAATTTATGACTTTAGTGAAATAATTGAATAATCAATATTAAGATTTAAGATGGTGATTGACGACCCAAGGGATGACTTTCTTGATCTTACTTGACCTGACCTCGTAATCCTTAATGGAAAGACAGACGACCTCGAAGAGCCATTCATATAATGGGAACCATCCTCCATTCATACTTTTCAGCCCCACAGAAATTCCTTCACTTTTGTCTTAATTTCCAAAAGAGAGTCTCTCCTAAATTAATTTTCTCGAATCGACAATAACTTATAGAAATCGAGAAAAAATTATATTTTTTACCCCAATAAGACCCTTTTATTTACCCCCTAATTAGAGAAATGAGAGTTTTGCGATATATTGAAGTTGACTAACTTTTTTTGATACTTTTCACTAATTATTTTTATTATATTTTAAAATTATTTTTCATTGTTTGAACAATTTTCTATTCTTTAAACAACTGATGGCAAAATGATGACATTTTCTAGATCGAACGAGTTTTTGAATTAATATGAAGAACTAATGTATTTCTGATAACAATTCTATAATTATTTAAACAATCATGAAGTGCATAAATTTATGCTGAAAACCTGAAATGCTAGAAAAGGTGCTTTTTCACTATTTTATTATTGATTGGATATGTTACTCATATTTCTCTACTTCTAGAAGAACTTTTATTGTTTAAACAATAAAACAATAAAAGTCGAGGGTTTGAAAAATGAAGGAATTTTATACATTGTACGAGTTAATTAAAAAATGTGGAAAGTCAATGTATTTGCTAAAACGATTTTCAAATTTTTCGAACAACTAATAATTATTTTTATTTTTATCAGAGTACTCCGTCTCGTGAATTTTAATCAATTAAGCTATCAAAAAAGGAAATCTGTACTTTTATGAACCCCATCTAAACTATCAAATTATTTTTTTAGAAAGCGATTTATTTAAAGACCTTCAGTAACTTAAAAAAAGTTTACATCATTTTTCAACTCCAATATTTGATAAGCAATTAAAACTGCTTGAAAAGTAGATGAATGTTAGTTACGCATATTCAATGAATGATCAAGTAGCGAAAAAACACTATTTTTAGCATTTTCAGTTCATAAAGTACACTTCATGATTGTTTAAACAATTACATACCTGTTCTAATAAATACATTCGTTCTTTAAAAAATTATTGTAAAAGGTGATATAAAAATTCTCATCGAAATTCTCATGGAAATTCTCATGGAAATTAGAATTGAAATTCTCATAGAAATTGGCATGGAAATTTTCATGTAAATTCGTATCGAAATTCGCATGGGAATTCTCATCGACATTCGTATTGAAATTTAATAGAAATTCTTATCAAAATTCTCATCAAAACTTGCATGGAAATTATTACGGAAATTCTCAACGAAATTCGAATGACAATTTTCCTTTCCTGCTCCGCATAGAAATTCGCATGAAAATGCTTACTGATATTCTCATTGAAATTCCCATAGGAATTCTGATGGAAATTCTAATCGAAATCCACATCAAACTATACAATGTAATCCTCATAGAAATTCTCATCGAAATCCGCATACAAATTCTCATTAACATTCGCATGGAAATTTAATGGAAATTCGCATAGAAATTCGCGTAGAAAGTCTTATAGAAATTCTCATCCAAATTCGCATTTAAATGCTCATGGAAATTCTTAGGGAAATTCGCATATTAATTCGCCTGAAAATTCTCATTGAAGTTCATCTGGAAATGCACATCAAAATTCGCATGGAAATTCTCATGAAAATTCTCATTAAATTTCTCGTAGAAATGTTCATCGAAATTTTCATTAAAATTCGTATGGAAATTCTAATCGAAATTCTTATCAAAATATGCAATGTAATCCTCATAAAAATTATCGTCGAAACTCGCATGAAAATTCTCATTAACATTCACATGAAAATTTGATTAAAATTCGCATGGAATTCTGCGGACTGAAAGGTTTTTAAAAGGATTTTAGGAGGTTTCTAAAAGTTTTAACTCATTTTAAAAGATTTCATCGGTTTTGAAGAAATTTATAAATATGTCCATGAATTTCAAGGAATCTCGAAACATTTCATAGGATATTAGAGGATTGTTAAGTTTTTCAAATATGTAAAGTGATTTTAAGGGATTCTAAATGACTTCAAGAGATTAAAAAAATTTCAAGAACTTTCAAAGAATTTTTTAGGATTTCCTAAGATAACAAGGGTTTTCAAAGGATTTTAAGGTATTTGAAGAAAGTTAACAAGATTTAATGAGTTCATCAAATCTCCAAGGATTTCAAGGGATTTGAAAAAATTTCTAGGAATTCAAATGGTTTTTTCTAGAGAACTTTAATGAATAAGTTTAACCCAATGTACATTCTAGGGATTTCAAATGATTGATACCTTACGGAATAAATTTATAATTTCATTTGAAGGGATTTCTACGGATTTCAACAATTTCAAAGGATATGAAAGAATTGAAAGAATTTCCGAGGATTTTAAAGATTTCAAGTTATTTAAAAAGATTGCATAGAATTTCAAACGGCAACCAAAATTCAAAATTTAAGATGATTTCAACGAATTTGGTGGGATTTTCAAAAGTTTCAAGGAATTTTAAAGAATTTTACAAGATTAAAGGAGAGAAGATCAAGATTTATAGGACCTCCAACTATTTAAATTTTGTTTGGGGATTTTAAAAATTTCAATGAATTTCAACAGATTTTAATAGATTTATAAATGTTTCCAAAGGTATAAAGGGATTTGAAGAGATTACAAAAGTTTTTCATGGATTTCCATTAAATTTTAAGCGATTCTAAAGATATCAAGAGAATTCAGAAATTTTTGCTGTTTCTCTACTTTTCACAATAATTCCTTGCATATTTTTGTATTATTTATTCCAATGCTGATTATTCTATAATTTTTTTCTATATAATAATTTTATAAAATAAATCTCTTATAATCCATGGAATCTTTTTCAATCTTTTTCAATCTTTTGCAATCCCATGTAATCTTTTGCAATCTGATGCAATATTTTGCAATATTTTCCTATCGCATGGTATATTTTGCAATCCCACGCAATCTTGCAATTTTGCAATCTTGTGTACACCAAAAATCCGAGCAATTAACCCGTCGATACCAGCCATGGTTAATGGTTTATAAAATAACAAATTATTTATTATCTTCCATGAATTCAATCAAAAAATGTTTTTTGTCTATAAATTGTTCAAATTTGCAATCTTGTGCAATATTTTGCAATCTTTTGAAATTCCATGCTATCTTGCAATCTTGCAATCTAGTCACTAGTGTACACCAAAAATCCGAGTAATCAACCCCTCCGATTTTTACCTAGAAAAAAAATATACTCCTTTTTTCTATAAATTTTAAAATAGTAACACGCTTCTGTGTCGTTTTTAACGAATAACATAAAATATCGAAAATAATTTATTTTTACTTTCCTCTTTTGAATATAACTCACCTAAACCTAATCCTTCCTTATTCATTTACCATTTGACATATGGAGTTTAAAGTATTATCATACCAATGAGCTTGAGTACAAATTTACAACTTGAAAGTTTGCGCAACTTGTAGAGAAAATGTACAGTAAGGAGTGCGCCCATTGAAAGCGAATTAGATAGAAAGAGATAAGAAGAGGCCGAACGCGTTAATCATAAGACCGATTGCGAAAGGGTCCCAGACACCATTGGGACTGACAAGTGTTTTCAGGTGTTTCAATCACAAATCACAACAAGCTCTCACGAAAGGCTCAAAATTGTCGAGCGTTGTGAAATCGCTGAAACGAGAGTAAAAACCGCGACACGAGCATTTTAGCGTTCAGCATCGCGAGCCGTTGCATGTCAAAGCCCAGGTAAAGCTGGATTTGCATACGAATGTCGAACGAATAAAGACACACTTGAATGGCGTCTGTAACTAATCACTTTGTCGCTTTCGTGGACCAAAGAGCGACGCAAATGTAAACGTTTCGTTTCGTTTCTTTTCGATCCTGGCTCTCAGCTTTACAAACAATGTTCATCATCTGTCTGTGTCGTCCTTTGGTTTGTTTGGATTTTGTTCAAAGGAAAAAATTTTGCAATTTGCACCACTTGAGTGATTTTAAATATTCGAATATTCAAATGTTAATGGGATTTTTCGTATTTAATGATTCCCGGAATAGATTAGCGTCGAAAAGTTTGATTATGTTTAGTAATAGTAAAAAATTAAAAACAAAATAAACAGAAAAAATATGTTTTCCGAGAAATTACCGAATTTGTTCCAAAGTGGCGGATATGAGAAAAATCTAGAATTCCCGTGTTGTTCATTTAACCAACACTTTCGCTCCACAACACTGTTTCGAACCAGGTAGCTGATCAATCTTAAGCAATCGCCCCAAGTGAAGAGCTTCACAAAGTCACCATGTAAAGCTCTCCGCGCGGGCCTATTAGTATCAAGGTCTTTCGTTTCAGGTATCTCTCATACGTCTCTAACTTCCTTTACGTTCATGAATTTTCTCATGCAAGCTCTTGTGTTTCTATGGCTTTTTATATCTTTTCGACTTGGGGTCTCATTCACACATTCCCACCATTCTTTCCTTGGTCAGTCGTTCTCTATTCATTCTCTCAACATACCCAAACCATCTCAACAGATTTCTTTCACTCTTGTCAGTATTTCCTGTACACCGAATTCTTTGAGGATTATCTCATTACTGACTTTGTCCATTAGCGTTTTACCGCATACATTGCGCAGGAATTTCATACCAACCGTCTTAATTTTACTCTTATCCTTTTCTTGTTAGGTCCGGGTCTCGCTACCGCACAGCACAGTGGGTGCAAGTACAGAGTTATATATTGCAATTTTTTTATAAAAATGACCGTAAGTCTTCCATGTATAACGAGTAATTTAGAATATTTCACACTAACTAAACAAAAATTTGTTATTTAACAACAAAGTCTAAACTTTTTTTATCTAACTTTTCAGTGATGCCACTTCTTTTAAGATTTTCAAATTGATTAAAACAGGTCATGATTCAATATAATGACTAACTAAAAATAATTTACAATAGGTTAGAGTAAGTATAAAAATGGCTAATGTTGTAAACAAATTATTGTACAAAAGTAATTTTTTTGTGATTCGCAATGATTAGCTATTTTAAATCCATAGATTTTTTATGAAATATGGCAAATAATTTTATTTTTTATTTTAAATAATGTGTACTCACAATAACTATTTACCAATTATTTAAACAATTTTTATAAGCAAATGCACACTTTAACAATTTTTTCATGAATAGGCTTCATCTTTTTGCGGAATAAACTTAAAACGTTTCGGCAAAGACTCCTTGCTATCATATTTTTCATAGCTACAGAAACTATTAATTATATGAACAATTTTTATAAACAAATGCACATTTTCACAATTGTTTTATGAATTGGCCTAATTTTTTTGTGAATGATGTAGAAATGTATTTCAAGGGACTCCTTGCTATCATATTTTTCATAGAGACAAAAACTGTTAATTATATCAACAATTTTTATGAACAAATGCACATTTTCACAATTGTTTTATGAATTGGCCTCATTTTTATGTGAAGTCAAATTTTTCAACCTTTTGCAATCTCATGCAATATTTTGCAATCTTTTGGAATCCCATGGAGTCTTTTGCAATCTGATGCAATATTTTGCCACCTCATGCAATATTTTGCAATCGTTTGCAATCCCATGATATCTTTTGGAATCTAATGCAATCGTTTGCAATCCCATGGAATATTTTGCAATCCCATGAAATTTTTTGCAATCTTCTGCAATATTTTGCAATCTTATTTGCCATCGCGTGGAATCTTTTGCAATCCCATGGACTCTTTTGCAA
>CAKNYM010051326.1:168556-205619 GCA_932195095.1 Andricus curvator
AGGAGGAGGAGGAGGAGGAGGAGGAGGAGGAGGAGGAGGAGGAGGAGGAGGAGGAGGAGGAGGAGGAGAAGGGAAATTGAGTAAAATCAAAACATTTAAGTTTTAGATTCAATGATTAACGGCTTTGCCCATTTGTTAGAAGCTCAAAAACTGAGATGAGCCTCCTACATTTGCATTTGTAAATATTAACCCATTTGGCTCAAATTTGGAGATCATTTTCTTAGGAATTCGAACGAAACTGAGGGATGAGAGCGAAGAAATTCGAAAAATGAAAAACAAGGGCCACCCTAGTGCGGCCTCTCAGTAAAAACATCAGGATTTGTTAAAGCGTGGGCTATATGTAATGCGATAAAATAGGCAACACGCATTTGTCGCGTCTGTGTTTTAATGCATTAACAAGCCACTTGTTACTCTCGCATCTAATATGACATACACACTCGAATTCGTACCACGTGCGCCTTTTAAACATGAACACGCACACATTTGTAATGACGATCGTGTCGGTGTCGCCGATGTTGCGTGCGTAACGTCGTCCTGCGTTTCCTGCGTCTTGCGTGTGGGCGCCCCTCGTTGTTTCTGCGTGCAAACAAAGCTCAATTCGAACTTTGAGCGCAATTGCATCCTATCTTATAAAACCCTTGTCATAAAACTCACAAGAAACGCAGTACTTAAAAATTAACCAGAACAAACAAAACGAAAGTCACAAAGCGTTTCTTCAACCCACTTTGATCAAGACATATGTTTAAAATTCGATGTAGAAACTTTAGCATCATACATTTATTGCACTTTTCCCCATTTTATAGGTTAATATTCAATAACAGAGTTTAGGAAAATGTGTATTTGAATTTCGCGCCTAAAAGGTGGACGCGCGCAAACAAATCACGGCGGGAGATTCAAAAAGAAAAGTTCCTTTTTGTTTCACTTGCTAAGAATACCAGGGTGGCCGCAGGTCAGAGAAAACCTGTAAATTATGGAAAAGTCAGAGAATTTTATTGATCAGGGAAATTCAGGGATTCTTACAAAAATCTTGCAAGATTCAAGGAGTTTCTATAAGAAGAACCCTGAATAACTGTCATGGATAATGAATTTGAAATTTTATAAATTTAATTTGAAATTGTTTCATTTCATTTATAAAAGATTCTGTGTTAAAAATGTTACAAGATTGAAATTCTGGTCTTTGAATATTAATGGCCAGGGAAAAGTTAGGGAATTTTTATAATAATATTTGCGGCCACCTTGATATAATGTTAAAAATTTAACTGAAATCTTTTTTCTTTAAAAATGCAACTATTTTTTTGAAAATTCGTCTTTCCGGTTTGAAATTGATCTCTTTTAGCATACATTTGATTTTTTTTTTGGTTGAAAATGCAACTGTTTGGGTGAAAATTAATCTTTTTTGGTTGAGAATTAAACTACTTTTTCTTAAATTCGCATTTTTTGGTTAAATTCAACTATTTTTTATTTAAAATTAACAAATTTTTTCGTTCAAATATCTACTACTGCCTACATTGTACGCTAAGAAGGATTCATAATTTTGGTTGAAAATTCATCCCTGTGGTTGAAAATTTGTTTTTTTTTTAAATTACTTAATTTATCTCAAATTTATCTATTTCAGTTGAAGATTCACCATTTTAGTTGTAAATTAACTTCGTTTATTGAAAGTTTAACCACTTTGTTATAAACTCACTTTTCTGGGGCTGAAAATTAATTCTTTGAACTCAATAATGTACATATTCCATTTTCAGTTGAACATTTATTTATTTATTTTTTAATTTAAAATTCAGCTATTTCGATAAAAGTTGAAACACCTTGTTAAAAATGTATTTTTTTGGTTAAAAGCTCATCTCATTGGTTAAAAATTAAAGTAATTTGTTCGAAATTCTTTTTTTTTTGGTTCAAAATTTATTTTTTCAACTGAAAATATAACTTTTCCATTTTTGGTTGAAAATTGACCTGTTTAGTTGAAAATTCGTCTTTTTGGTACAAAACTAATTTTTTTGATTGAAATTTCCTCTTTTCTTGTTTAAAATGCAAATGTTTGGTTGAAAATAAGGTTCTTTTTTGAAAATTAATATTTTCGTGTTGAAAATTTGACTGTTTTAGAGAAAATTCGTCTTTTGGGCTGAAAGTTCAACAACTTGAATAAAATTTTATTTCTCTCTCGACTTAAAAATCTATTTGTTGAAAATTAAATATTTTGTTAAAAATTCGTTATTTTTTGGTTGTATCTTTTCTAATTTTTGTTTTGTTTTGTTAAGAATTAATATTTTAATTGAAAATTCAATTTTTTGGGTTTAATTTTAATCTTCTTTGGTTCAACTTTTTGCTTAGAAATTCGACTGCTTGGCTAAAAAGTTATCTTTTTTACCCAAAAATTCAACTGTTTTGTTGAAAATTCGTCTTTTGTTATAGAAAAATCTTTTTTGGTTAAATAAATAAATACAAATTTTTTTTTAAATTTTGGTCATTGAATTTCAGTGGTCAGGTAAATTGAAAAAATGGAAAAGTCAGGGAATTTTTAAACTGAATTTTTGCAACCACCTGAATATTTTTCGGTTGAGAAAATTGTATAATAAAAAAAGCGTATTGAAAGATTCTCAAATTATAAATTGGCATAATTTTGTTTAACGGTCGTGGAATGTAGAAATCGTTGATAGATGGTTGCAACCATCGATTTTTGGTAGGGTCGTGTTTTTGTAAAATATTTTTCTTGCTATGTGACTGTCATGAACAAAATATCTGGTGGCAAATGGTCAACAGTGTAATCGAACAATGGGTGAAATTAAAGTCGTCATGGGAAACCCTAACCTCTTACGGTCCACCGCACTTAGAGCCATTCTCGTTCACCCCGAGCTCTTCATTATTCTCGTCATCTTCGATGCGTGCACTAATGCACCCCACTGTCACGTGACCTGTAAACAGTTTAGTCAATCATGCTTCACCCCATCAATGACAAAAACTCAAGTGTTAATGGTATCTCTTAATAATTAAAAAAAAAATCTAATTTATGTTTTGCAAATTATTATACTCAACGTAAGGGGCTATCCATACTCTGTTACCACTTTGAGGGGGGATGATGGCGCGCGTTTGGGCAAATTATGTTATTTTTGTTGACCAGGATATTAATTAATTTTGTATGTTAAATATTAAATAGAGTCGATTACTGGTCCAATATTTGAAGAAGCGGGTAAAAATCTGCCTCGACCCGGATTTGAACCCGGAACGCCACAATCCATGAGTGAAGCGTTGATTGATTACGCCACCGAGACCTCAACAGATCTTTCCTTGTTTCTCCTATATTACATGGTGACGCGGGACTGTCTGTCTTGTGAAACTTTTCTAATGAATACTTCAGGCTGAAGAAATTTCACCGAATGAGAATATAAATTTAAGCAAATAATGTTATTTTTGTTGATCAGGGTATTAATAAATTTGTCATGTTAAATATTAAATACACGATTAAATAGTGTTGATCACTGGTCTGATATTTAGAGAAACATAAAAAAATTGAAGACAGACCAATAACCAGACGAGAAAGAGCAGTACGCCTCGGTACTATCGCTCCACTCATGTAAAGTAGCTTTCCTGGTTCAAATCCGGGCTGAGGCACATTTTTCCTCATTTCTCCAAATATTTTACCAGTTATTGACACTATTTCATATTTAAGTTCAAAAAATAGATAACGTTCAGTACGCTTCCTGATGATCAATTTTAACAAAGTTTTTGAATTTTGCGAAAGATGGCCCTGTAACGGTACAGTTCAATAATAACTTAATAATAAATAATATGATGTTAATGTTTTTGTCTACTAGGTCTAAAATGAATATTTTTTTAATATTGATTGTTAATTTTATAAGTTGTGAACAAAAATCTGAAATACCTGGCGTTCGAATCCCAGCGAAGCTAGAGAGATTTTTTTTCACAACTTATAAAATTAACAATCAATATTCAAAAAATATTGATTTTAACCTAGTAGACAAAGCATTAACATCATATTATTTACTATATTTCGCTGGTCAAAAACCATAACATCAATTAATAAAATAACCTATCAATTTTGAAAATCACTTTCATATTTCAAACTTTACACTCTTTCCCCTATTCCATGATTTTAAGGATCAAAATAATATTACTGATGATGCTATCTCAAGCAGAGGACATAATTATTCTTAATGAAACGATTTCAAAACTTCCAAAAAAATTTATTTCAACATTGTTGTTTGCAACTGAATTATTTCTTACTCTCGTTTCTTACCAATTCCGGAAAAATGGTTGAAGTTCAATAAATGATGTCTTATTAGAATCCAATAAGAAAATCCGTTTGGTTAAAAATTCTACTATTCAATTGAAGATCTAATTATTTTGTTGAAAATGTAACTATTTTTTTAAAAAGTCATCTTTCTTGATCAAAAATGCAACCACTTCGTGGAAAGTTGAACTACTTTGTTTAATATAATTTTTTTGGATGAAGATTTATCTCTTTGATTGAAAATTTAATTTTTATAAAATAATTCGTCATAGTTAAAAAAAAAAACATCTTTTGCGTTGAATATTGAACTTTTTGTTGAAAATTCATTTTTTAGGATAATTTACCATGTTAGTTGAAAATTCATCTCTTTGGTTGAAAATGAATCTGTTTTTGTTAAAAATTCATCTTTTCTGGCTAAAAATTCAACAATTTGGTACAAAATTAAACTATTTGGTTGGAAATTAAATTTTTTGTAAAAATTTATATTTTTGGTTGAAAAATCAAGTATTTGATTCAAAATTAAACTATTTTTATAAAAATTTAACTTATCAGTAGAAAATTATCTTTTTTGTTGAAAAATCATATTTTCGGGTTGAAAATTTAACTCTTTTGTAGAAAATTCGTCTCTTTGTATTTAAAATTCAACCATTTTTTTAAATATTCGTCTTTTTGGTGAAACCTTAATCTCATTTAATCTTAATCTTCATTTTTTTAAGTTTCTCCTCTTTGGCTGGAAATCTAACAATTTTTTTTAAATTCGTTTTCTTTTTGGGCGCAATTTTTTTTTAATCTGAAAATTGAACTATTCCATTCTTGGTTGGAAATTTATCTTTTTTAAGTTGAAAATTCAACTATTTGGTGGAAAATTCATATATTTTGTTTAAAATTCGTCTTTATGGTTAAAAAATTAGTCTTCTTTGTTGAAAGTGCATCTTTTTGGTTGATAATTCATTTTTTTTCAATTTTCTAAACTGGAATAGACGATTCCATTTTTGGTTCAACAAATATCATTTCTAGTTGAAAATTCAGCTATTTGGTTCGTTTCGCAACACTGCTCCGACCCAGGTTGCTGATCAATCTCTCTAGCGATCACCCCAAGTGAAGAGCCTCACAAGGCTGTTATGTGAGGTTCCCCACTCAGGCCCATTAGTATCCAAGGTCTTTTGTTTCAGACGTCATTCACTCTACTCACATTCTTTTTATAAACTACTTGTCGCCACACTTTTCTGTCCTGGCATACTTCTCTAGCTTCCTTCACGTCCATGCATTTTTTCTGTAAATTCAAATAATTTGTTGAATTTATATTTTTTCGTAGAAAATTCAACTGTTTTGTTCAAAATTTGTCCTTTTAGATTGAAAATTCATCGATGATCGTCAACGAAGGGGGGGGGGGTGCCAAAAATTAGTAACGTAGTTAATGGACGGCCTCTAATGCATAAGCTTAAAACACATACAATGTCATGGGTATCAGAACTACCGTAAACTGGGGCTAAATGGCGCATGTGGGGGAAAGCGGCGCACCTTTGATTCTGCATTTCTGAATGCAATATGTGCTTCTTCTAGGTAAAAAATATAAAGTATTGCAACTAAACATTGTAAAACTTCAATTGCAAAACCTAGAAGCAGCTATATTACACTTTGACTCCGGTTTACCGGGGGTTTCGGGCATGGCCTCAATGCCCCTCACGGTAAATCGGGGCTCTGAACCGTTCTTTTTCTCCTTCTTGTTTGCGGCTTCTTGTAGTGCCAAACCGTGGACTGCGCAAGTCCGCTGACCTTGAAAGCGCCTCTCTCTCGCGCCCTTGGACTACCTCATCCGGTATATCGGGTTCCGGTAAACCGGAGTTCCAGTGTACTTTTAGTACCTTCAACCTCAGCCCGGACGTTTTTAAAGTTAGCACGGACACGAGCCCTCGAATTTTCCAAAAGTCGGTAAGTGTCGGTAACAGGAATCTTGAGTTGGAACGCAGTCCTCCCATCTACTGAAAGAGTAGAATTTTAAAAACTGCTCGGAACATATTCAGATCGGATATTCTTATATGAAGAGATATTGACAGGGAATGTGCGTGTTTTCTTAGGTCTGATGATTGTTGATTTTATGAGATGAATGTGTTTGAAATACATTTGAGCAGATGAAGAAACAAACGTATTGGAAGTGGAGAATGGTGAATTTGTTTCGATCCAACGAGACCGGCTGCGTGTTCATCGATTAGTCATGGTACCCGCGTTGTCGAAGGGTGACTTTACATTTCGTCTCGATGCATTACTTCGTACGGGTGCGCAATAGCATGATACACCCTGTGCCCCCACATACTTTATTCTCTTCATTCCTCAATGACTTTGTATCCATGCGCAAGAACGTCAAACAAATTCGATGAGGGCTGATCTGATGGTGACATCCATGTTAAGTACCAATTCTCCTCTCAGATATCATTTTCACCATGCCAAAAAAGATGACTTTCTCTCCTTCAAATCTTCATATTATTTATGATTTCCAAATTCGTATAACTAACACCGAAAGTGAATAATTATCCAAGTATCTATTTATTTCCGCATTATGCCATACCAAATCCCATTGATTTTATGTAAATCTGTAAAGTGGTATAGAGGCGAGCAGGAGCAAAGTGACATACCGGGGTGAAGTGACAAGTCGGGGCAAAATTGAAAGCTGGGGCAAACTGTCAAACCTGGTAAAGTGATAAGCCGGGGCAAAGTGGCTAATTTTACTGATTTCACTAAAGACAAATACATAATTTATTCTTTCTTTATGTCATAACACATGCCAATGATTTTCTGTAACTCCGTAAAGTGGTAAAGAGGCGAGCCGGAGCTAAGTGACATACCGGGGTAAAGCGGAAAGCCGGGGAAACTGTCAATCCGGGGTAAAGTCGCAAGTCAGGGTAAAGTTTCAAGCCAGGGGAAACACTGAAAAAATCCGCGATAGTCAGTTTTCACGTAAAACTCTCTAAACAACGCTTTCATTATGATGAAAATGCAAAAAAATATTATTACAGGGCTAATATCATGTATTAAAATGCGACTCAGAAAAAACAGTCTCGAGTGGTACTAAAATAAGATCACTGGTACGAATCCAGGTACATTTATTTTACATTGAAAATAATAGTAAAGTGTCCAGCCGGGGCAAAGTGGCAAACCAAGGTAAAGTAGCAAGTCGGAGGAAATTGGAAAGCCGGGGTAAAGTGGCAAGTCGGGTGAAAGTGAGAAACCGAAATGATATTTCAAGGGATTTCAAATGATTTGGAAGATTTCCATTGATTTAACAAATTTCGAGGGATTTTAAGGTATTTTAAATGACGACAAAGTTTTTCAAAGTATTATATATTTAGGGAACTTAACGAGATTTCCCAAGCTTTTTAGCGATTTTGTGGGATCAAAGATTTCAAAGTATCTTAAGGGTTTTTGATCATTTCATCGGATTTCAGAGGATTTTGAGAGATTTCACAATATTTCATTGTATACCGATTTTGGAGGGTTTCAAAATATTTAACGGAATTTCAGAGGACTTCTGAATACTATCAACGATTTTACAATATTTCGAGAAATTTTAATGGCTTTTTAATGATTTCAATTAATTTTAAAACATTTTAAGAGATTTCAAAAAATTCGACCAAATTTCCGCGGATTTTGAAGGTTTTAATGAATTCTAAAGAGATTTCAAATATTTCAAGGTGACTCGTATGATTTCGAAATATTTTACGGAATTTCAAGGACTTTGCCCATTTTTAACAAGATTTTAAGGGATTTCCACAGATTTTAAAGATTTGATTGAATTTCTAAAGAAATTTCATAGATTTCACGGGATATCGTAAGATTTCGAAATATTTCACGGAATTTCCAAGATTTTACCCGTTTTTTAGAGATTTTATGAGATTTCGAAATAATTAACGGATTTACGAATATTATAAACGATTCTAAGGGAAATCGAGAAATTTCATTTATTTAATTTCAAGGATTTTCACATTTTTTAAAGGGGTTAATGGCATTTAGGGGATTTCAAGAGATTTCGAAAACATTCAGAGATTTATGAATATTATCAAGGATTTTAAGGTATTTCGATGAATTTCAATGGTTTTCAAACGATTTCATTTGATTTTAATATTGTAAGGGACTTCAATGGATTCGGCAAGATTCCCATGGATTTCAAAGGTTTTAATTAATTTTCAAAGATTTCTAAATATTTCAAGAAATTTCAAGGATTTGACCCGATTTTTAGAGATTTTAATCGATTTCCACTGATTTCAAATGAATTATAAGGGATTTTTATAGTATTTTAAATATTTCAAGAATTTCCTCAGTTTTTTAAGGGCTTTAAAGAATTTTAAGGGATTTTAAGAGATTTCAAAATAATTCACGGATTTCCGAATATTATAAAGAATTTTAAGGGATTTCGAGGAATTTTAATGACTTTGAAAAGATTTTAATGGATTTTTTATGACACATGCATGATTTCAGCCCTTTTCGACGCCTATGAAACAAGGCTAAAGCTCTACTTTTTACTCCTTAGGGAGTAAAATTACTTTTTATTTCCTAGGGACTGAAAAGTGACGTCAAAGATGAATAATGAAAATTATTCATCTATGAGCTCGCATTTTATGATTATCAGCCCACTCACCGTAAAAACTGTGAGGAAATTTTGATTGCAGATAATAGAATTTTGCGGTTATTTATGGAAAGTTACCATATATACCTTTAAAATTACCATAAATGACCGAAAATTTTCATAAATATCCGAAAATTTATGAAAATTTTTTTTAATGAATTTTGGTCAATCCATGGTAAGTTACCATATTTACCTGTAAAATTACCATAAATTACCGAAATTTTTCATAAATTTCCGGAAAATTATGGAAATTTTTAGAAATGAATTTTGGGTAATCTATAGTAAGTTACCATATTTACCTGTAAAATTTCCATAAATGACCGAAAATTTTCCAGAATTCCCGGAAATTTATGGAAATAAAAAAAAAATGAATTTTGGGTAATTTATGGTAAGTTACAAATCACCTCTAAAATTACCATAAATTAGGTTAATATTCATTTCATGGTTCATTATACAAAATATAATATGGACTGAAATCATGACTGTATTTCGAGAAATGTCTGAAATCATCCATTTGTTATAAAAAATATCGTATGCGCCAAGGGGGAGAGGCACTTTTTCTCCCCCTAGGTGCATAATTTACTATTAATATATTGTAAGGGATTTTGAAGAGATTCGCTAAGATTCCCACAGATTTGAAAGATTTCAATGATTTTTAAAGGGATTTTAAAGATTTTACAGAATCTCGTAAGATTTTAAAATATTTCACGGAATTGCAAGGATTTTAACCGATTTTCAGAGATTTTCAGGGATTGCAAGGATTTTCACAGTTTTTGAAGGATTTTAAGGGATTGTCTGCAAATAATGAAGAGGAAACTTCTGTGAGAAATCCTTTGGACCCCCCCCCCAGTGGATTCGCAAGATTTTCCGGACTCCCTCCACCCCGAAAAAGCCTTACGTAATTTATTAATGGACGCTCCCTGAAGGTGCAAGCCGGGGCAAAATGGTAAGCCGGGACAAAATGACAAACTGGGGCAAAGTGACACGCTGAGAACTGTGGAAAGCCAGGGTAAAGTGACACGCCGGGGCAAACTGGAAAACCGATATAAAATCTCTAGCTGGGGCAAAGTGATAAGCCGGGCAAAGTGACAACCTGGGGTAAAGTGACAAACCGGGGTAAAATGACAAGATGGGGCAAAGTGGCAACCAGGGTAAAGTGGCTGATTTTACTAATTTGAACAATGATGAACACAGAATGAATTCTTTTTAAACAAAATTTTGAATGTGATTTTCGAAAATAATTTTGATGTTTAGCATTGAGTGACGACTCGTATTTGATTCGGTCAATTCAGAGAGAAAAATGGTGGCATCCGGCGCGCGCCGTGAGGTCAACTGAACGACCTCGTATCCTGGGTCTTGGTTGGACCTTTTCTTCATTGGTTGCTGGCCGCGGGTCAAACGCTTGACATCTTGACTCGCGACCGCGACCAGCTGCCCCCTAGACTACTTCACATTTATTCCTTCTTAACGTAACGAGTGGAGTAAGGACTCCTCGCTCGTTTCATTCACTCATTCATTCATTCATTTATACTCATTCATTCATCTTCGCTGCATTTCTACGATCTCGGCAATTAAACAGTCATTTGTGCCACTTCATTCAAGAATCTTGACATTACTCGGATATTCTGTTTATTCAAGCAGATATATGTATAATAAGTCTGATTCATTCATTTCAAGTTCACACTCCACAAAAAAGTTCAATTGAATTATAGTTCTAGGGGCGAATCAATTTTAGGATTAGTCATAAACGTAAAATATGAGTTTTCAATTGGAGATGGGTAAGGAATTTTAACAGTGTGATTCATTTGCTTTTACTGAAAATCCGGTCCGAGAAGGATAATTAAATGATGAGATTAATCCGATTTAAAAAAATTAATATAATTTTTCAGATATTGTTATGTCTTTTTTATTGAAGATGCAAATTTAAATGAAGAGAATGTACCTCGTGTTCGAGTAAATCGATTTACGACTGAAATGATGATGCATCACAATCTTTAATTGTGTCAAGGCGAGACTTCCCCTTCTTTTATTCGATTATGTCCCCAGCGGAAGCGGAATTAGCCTGGCAACAACTTTTTTCGGCATCTTTGTTGGTGACCGACTTTTTGCGGAATTACATAAACTTAAATGGGAAGAATGGGCTAAATGGACCAAAAAAGAGGTCTGAAGGTAATGTTTAAATATTTCAATTTTTCCCATTTTTAATATTCATACTACCTTTTTTTACAAAAATAAAAAAAAATGAAATTTAACAATTCCAATCCAATTTAAAAATTTTTCAAAAATAAAAAATTAAATTTTTATGTAGGGTGTGCTGATATAAAGTAGTTTCATATATTTTTTTATCTAATTCAGAGTTCGAACAGGGAATTTGTGAAAAAATCATAATTCTTACTTGGAATGGGGAATTTTCGAAAAGAATCACAATTCAAACTTGGAATAGGGAAGTTTTTTGGAAAATTATAATTCTGAGTTGGGACAAGGTATAGAATTATAGAATATACAAAGAATATACTAAAAGAAGAATATATATAAAAGAAATATAAAAGAATATATTAAAGAATATACAAAGTATAGAATTATAATTTTGACTTTGAGACCGGGAGTTTCCTAAAAGATTTATAATTCTGAGTTAGGATAGGGAATAAAGCAAAGATTTTTTTTAATCATGTGAAGAATTACAATCATTCCGACTTGGAGCAGGGAATTTCCGAAAAGAATTTCTGCAAAAAATTACAATTTTCACTTTGGCACCGGGAATTTTATTAAAGAATTATGATTTTGACTTTGGAACAAAGGATTATCATTTTATCTTGGAAGAAGTAACTTTTGAAGTGGGACGAGAAATTTTGGTATTATTATTTATTATGATTTATAAAAAAGAAATTTAATAAAATAATCCCTGTTTCAAAGCAGAATTCTTTAGATTTGGAAAACTCCTTGTTCCAAATTAGAAAATGTTTGAATTTGACAAATTTTTTTTGCAAGTGAAAATTTGCCAGGATTTGAAACATTCCTTTTTCAAACCTTTAAAAAAAGATTTACTATATTTTTGAATGATAATAGAAAATATTGTAAATAAATATAATTCTAACTTCTAACAGGGAATTTTTTAAGAAAATGTGATTATAATTTGGTAAAGAGAATGTCCGTAAAGAATTATGATTTTCATTTCACGTTTACTTCAGAACAGGAAATTTCGTTTAAATTTATAATTCTTACTATTGGACGGGGACTTTCTGTAAAGATAAATAATTTGACTTGGAACAGGAAATTTTTTATATGGAACGGAAAATTTGGACAATAAGTTTAATTATGATATATGAAAAGGGAAGTTACCAAAAATCCATGATGCAAGTCAGAATTCGTCAGATTCTCAAAATTCCTTGTTTCAAATCAGAGTTGGTTTGAATTTAAAAATTCTTTTGTTTTTGAAAATAAAAGTTTTTCAGAATTTTAAGCTTCCCTCTTCCAAATCTTAGAAAAAGTGAGTCACAATATTCCTGAATTATCATAGAAAATTTTATAAATAAGTCTAATTCTCACTTTGAACAGGGAATTTTTGGAAATAAAATTAATTGGCACTTGAAACATGGAATTTCCGTAAAGAATTATAATTGTTACTTTGGAACAGGTAATTTCCATAAAGAATTACAATTTTCACTTTGGAACAGGGGATTTTCGTAAAGAATTATAATTTAGGCCTTAGGACAAGGAATTTTTCATGGAGAATTGTTATTTGACTTAGAACATAGAATTTTTGACATGGAACAGTAATTCTGAAAAGTAATTTCAATTCCGATTTAGAAATTCAGAATCAGAATTCCTTTACAAAAGTTTGTGTTCCAAATCCGAATCGTCATTCTTATGATCAATCATTATCTGATGTTCAAATCCAGACTTATAGTTCTTTTCCAAGATTCCCTGTTCGAAATTAGAAATCCTTGAAATCTTAAAATTTTTAGAAATCTCTTGAAATCTTTAAAAATCATATGAAATAATCCAATGGTTTTGCAATTTTTCAAATCCACCAGGAAAAATTATCCTGAATTAAAAAAATTAAAATCCAGATTGTACGGCTTAATATCAATAAATAGCTGTCCCAAAATGTAAAATCCAAGATCATGAACATCATCATGATTAAGGTGATGTTTAAATAATAAAATTTTAATTTTCGTATGTCATCTCTGATGGCAAATCTAATTTGAGAATTTCTCAAAAATAAAAAATAAATATTTCAGGATAATAAAATTGCCTATCTGGAAAATGTAATAATCTGAATATTATTATTATTATTATTATTATTATTATTATTATTATTATTATTATACCATTAAGCCATTTCCCTTTCGGGGTAGGCGTGACTTGCTCGGTTGGAGAATAGTAGTGTATAGGTTGAATAGGTATATAGGTGTAAGGTTGTAAGGTATGTAGGCATGTAGGTATATAGGTATAAGGTAGATAGGTATATGGATGTTAGGTATAAATATTTCAGATTGATCTGGAATTCTCGTGTTATTTATTTAAATGACACGTTTATTCCGCAACACTGCTCCGACCCAGGTTGCTGATCAATCTCTCTAGCGATCACCCCAAGTGAAGAGCCTCACAAAATTGTTATGTATGGTTCTCCACTTGGGCCCATTAGTATCCAAGGTCTTTGTTTCAGGCGCCATTCATTCTACTGTCACTCTGTTTACAAACTATTTGTCGCCACACTTTTCTGTCCTGGCATACTACTCTAGCTTCCTTCACGTCCATGCATTTTTTCATGCAAGCTCTTGTGTTTCTATGGCTTCTTATGTCTCTACGGATCAATGTCTCATTTACAGATTCTAACCATTCTTTCGGCGGTCTACCTCTGGGCATTCTACCATTTACTTTACCTTTATACACTTGTTTGGTCAGTCGTTCACCTTTCATTCTTTCAAGATGTCCGAACCATCTTAACTGATTTCTTTCCCATATTTCAACTAGTGTCTCTCCTGTACCACATTCTTTGAGGATAGTCTCGGTTCGGACTTTGTCCATCAGTGTTTTCCCGCATATTATGCGCAGAGGTTTCATGCCGATCGCGTTAATTTTACTCCTGTCCTTTTCTTGACAGGTCCATGTCTCGCTACCGTATAGTACAGTCGGTACGAATATAGAATTATGTATGGCCATTTTAGCTTTTTTTGATATGTTTTTATTTGTGAGGATGGATCCTACTCTACCGATAACCTGTCTACCCTTATTTATGCGCCTATCTAACTCCCCATCTATTTTTCCGTCGCTAGTGAATAGACTACCTAGATACACGTACTGGTCAACTTGTTCTAATCTCTCATCATTTATGATAATGTTGCATATTGTTTTCTCACTTTTTCCCTCAAACACCATGATTTTTGTTTTATTTACGTTAATTTTGAGTCCCATGTCCTTCATGCTTGTATTAAGTTTATTCAACATTCTTTGCAAATCCTCGACTGATTCTGCCATAACAATCTTGTCATCTGCGAAAGCTAACCCACGTACCTTGACTGTTTGGAGATCTACACCTTCTTCGTCGAAGAGTGCAGTTCTTAGACACTTATCCATGAATATGATAAATAGCCACGAGGACATAACGCATCCTTGTTTCACGCCTTGCATAATATCGAACCAGTCACTCAGTTTCCCGTTTACCCTTACGCTCGCTTTACTACCTGTATATATTGTTTTTATTGCTTGCAGGAGCCCTCCATTTACTCCGTACTCTTTAAGAACTTCCCAAAGTTTACTTCTATTTACCGTGTCAAATGCTTTTTCTAGGTCAATAAATGCACAGAAAACTTTCTTTCCTACTCTCAAGCTTTTTTCTGTGATCTGTCTTAGGCTAAATATCTGATCTGTACATGATCTTCCTGGCATAAATCCACTTTGGACTTCCCATATCTTTTCTTCTGTAATTTCCATTACCGTACGAAGAAGTATTTTTGAGTATATTTTACTTACGGTACTTAGTAGATTGATACCTCTGTAATTGCTGCAGTTGCTTTTATCTCCCTTTCTTTTGTATATTGGTACGATAATCGCTTTTCTCCAATCGTCCGGGACTTCTCCCGTCTCGATACATAAATTTATCAATTCGCACAACCTGTGAGG
This sequence comes from Andricus curvator, assembly GCA_932195095.1. NCBI lineage: Eukaryota > Metazoa > Arthropoda > Insecta > Hymenoptera > Cynipidae > Andricus > Andricus curvator. The sequence continues at coordinate 183,553 of CAKNYM010051326.1, forward strand.
TATGTACTCGCCACCGTATTTAAGCATTTCAGCGCTGATACTATCTACACCAGCAGCCTTACCGTTTTTCAAGTTCTTTATTATGTTTCTGACCTCAGTGACACATACTTTTTCAATTGGGTTTTCTAATGCATTATGTTCTATGTCGCAGTTTTGTTGTCCTATATCTTTACCTCCTAATAGTTCTTTAAAAGAGTCTTTTAAAGCGTCTACTATCCCGTCTATATCATATATAGCATTTCACCTTTGCTGTTTCTCATGCTCGCAAACTCTGTATTTTTACTTTCCTTCAACTGTTTATATAATAGTTTCATCATTCCTTCAAAGCTGTTTTGTATTTTCCTCTCTTCTTCTGTTCTCATTTTCTCTTTACTCTCTTTGACTAGTCGTTTAACTTTTCTCTTTTTGTGTCTGTAATCATTTTTAAGTCTATTTCTCTCCTCATCGCTAAGACCTGTAATGTGCAACGTTCTTTCGTGCGCTTCTCTCTTTTCTTTTTGGGCTGCCTCAATTTCATCATTCCACCATGCATCACCAGATTTTCTTCCAACAACCGCCGTACCACATACTTCGGTCGCAGTTTCAACTATTTTTGTGTTTCTTTTATTGCGACAACCGAACAGTTAAAACCAATTACAGGGTTCTATTTATATGTTCTTAAAATTTCCTTTTTTGTTTCACTAATCAATACACTAAAATGATAATAATTTTTTTTCAACTTGGTAATTGTTGATCGTTTAATTTAAGTTTTGGCCCCTATCCGTGGTCGGAATAACATTATAAAAAAACTTGTTTTGTTTTCAAAAAATCAAATTTTATATCAATTATATTATATCTCAACCCCTATCCCTGGTTGAAATGAACTATATTATTGACTGCATAATTTATCAAATTTACAAACAAAACTAAATTATTTTTTTTAAATATACATGATAATGAATTTAGATCAATTAAAATGTATAAAGTAGGACTGATTCACATAGCCTTACTGATGAGTCCAGTGAGTCAGTCCGGGACGAAAAATAAAAAAACTAATTTTCATTCTATTTAACAATAAATATATCTTTTAAAATTAATTGCAGAACACAAAAAAAAAATATTATCGACCCTAATTCCGATAAAAAAAATCTTCTCTACACTTATAATACTTGGGTCAATTAAAAACGATATCTTTCGAAAAAAGAGCAAAGGTGTCACCTAACTAGCTGAAGATAACATTGGATAACTCTCCTGTAAGCACAGAATAAACAGAAGTGAATATTTGTTGCAGGTAATTTTCAAGTAGATAAAGTTCAATTTTTTTCGCATCGAAACAAAACAATATTTAATAGAGTTGACATGCGGTAACCATTTCCCATGTGGTGGATAAATCTTACCACGTGAAGCTAATTTTTGTTGCAGGTAAAGATCACTCTGAAATTGCTGTGAAGATTACATTTTGTTTTTTCTGTGAGGTTAAGACATCGACTCTTTTGTAAAGATTTTCATAATCTGAGCCCCTAGGACCTATGGCCTCGCTAGGGCCCCAGAGGTATAGGCTCCATCTTCTTTGAAATGAGCACTTTTAAGAAGCGTTTTTGAATTTGTTAAATTCAGAGATCGCATTTTTAGTTTAAGGACTCCAGATTACTAACGAATATTCCAGTTTTGATCTTACAAACGCACCGAATAGACTCTTTAGGGTATTACTATTGTTTAGATTTAGATGTTTACAAGATCTTAGTATGAAGCCTAGTGCTCTATGTATAGGGATAGCAATGTATACCATGGTATACCCCTAGGGGTTTCTGAAATTAAGTTGTGGATTCATTCTAACACCTACATCGTTCAGCTGAAAAAAAATTTTATTGGTACATCTTCGAGTTTGCATCTGAACATAATTGGTTCCTGCTTTCTCGAATATGACATTTCTTGACATTTCGCTATGTTAAGATAAAAACCTTTCCCTTTACAGCCGCACACCATTTTAGGAACTCCACTAATCTGTAGTGTTGCACAATCTCGCATAGAGATTATTTCCAAATTTCTCGAAAATAATTTGATGGGAAATTTATTATTATCGAAGCATTTTGCTATCTCGAGATATATGACATCTACCTAATTATCTGTATTCGGACATTTCGGTACAAATTGCAAATTGCTAGCCAATGTTCAAAAACTTTCGCAAAATTATTCGTAATATAAAGAGGTCTCTAGTTCTCATCTGAGCTTTGTCGCCTGCTTTATAAACTGGGCAAACTCTAGACTCCTTCCATATTTTTGATAAGTACCAATGGGTTTGCCAAAGTTTCTGGACATGGCTTTACTAGAAACCTTGGAATGAGATCAGTACCCGACTTTAATTTATCTGAAAGGTTTGTTTTTATCGCAGATGAGTTATATTCCAGTTTAATACCCATGTAGTCCGATATCTGAACTCTAGGTATCATAGGTCCCACGTGTGTGGGGTCAGGTGTTTCATTGACGTCATTGAAACATAAAGCAAATTGCTTTGCAATGTCTTACTGGTCAACTGTCGTTATACCATTAGAGTCCATAGCGCCTGGAATTCTAGATTCCTTTCGGAGGTTACCCATGATGGACCAAAATTTATTTCACTCCTTTATTAGAGCTTCCTCCATCCTTACCGTACAAGCATCATTATCTGTAGATGATTCTAAGACCAATCTATTAAGATTATTAAATTTTCCAATTGGGAAAAGAAAACATTCCAAAATATTTAAATACATTTCTAAAAAAAATTTTTTACTAAAACTCAATGCATACTTATTGAAAAGAATTTCATTTTATGACGAATAGTTTTTGCAAAATAAGCAGGAAAAATATTCATGATAAAAAAAAATAAAATTCCAAAACAACCTTACTTTTCGGCTCAATAGAGACAAGAATAAAATAATGGGAAAAAGAGGGAGAAAAAGGGAAAAAGTCAACCAAAAACCAACTTCTCACTTTTTCCTTTCTCCGTCCTTTTTATACTACAAGGGGACCAACATGTTTCGAGGTCAATTTAAACCTCCACATCAGGGATTATTTATAGGGAATAACTAAAGGTGTGAAACATTAATATAACCTGTAAAGAAAATATTAATTGAAAGTTAATTAAGTTTAATATAATCAAAATTCTTTATTGAGAAATTGATTGCTTAATACAAAAGAAAATTTTTCTATTGTCTAGACGAAGAAAATCACTTTAACCAATTAATTACTCTATCCCATACTTCATTATATCGTGAAAGGTCCCTTTTTAAATTGATAGCCTTGTTACCTTCTCTCTTTATAAATAACAACTCCATGAATTCTCTCTTTTTCTGATTTCTTTCATGATAAAGAATTTTAATATCATTCCAATTAAAGTCATGACCATGTGTAACCTTATGTTTTGAAAGGACTGAGTAATATCTAGGACTTCTGTGAAAATTATATACATGTTCATTTTTCCTGAGTCTAAGAGCCCTTTTTGTCTGCCCTACATAAACTGCATTGCAATCTTTACAATTAATTTGGTAAATAACACATTTTTTGTCTAACGTTTCATATCTATCTCTTCCTGATTTTACAATCATATTGCTCTTAAAAGGAACTCTATAAATATTATGTTAACCCAATTTTCCCAACATTGATTTCAAAATCTTCGAGATTTTACCAAAATATGGAAGAACAACAGTATTAAATGTATTGTAATCTTCTCTGTTTATTTTATTTTGATCATTGTTTTTGTTTTTTATATATTTTATTCTGTTATGCGCATGTTTTTCAATGAATTCAAAAGGTTAATGGTTAAGAAGAAGAATTTGTTTACATTGATTGTTCAATATTTTTTTCATGAAAAACTGGATGTGATAATTTAAGGGCTCTATCAATCAAATTTTTAATGATTCCTATTTTATTTTGAATAGAGTGATTTGAAAGAAAACTGAGTGTTCTACCTGAACAAATCTTTTTCCTATGCCAGTCAGTTATAATATGTCTTTCATCAGTTTTAATTAAAGTCAAATCTAGAAAATTTAATCTACCTTCAGTTTCAATCTCAACAGTCAATTGCAATCTAGGGTGCATACTATTGAAAGCATTAAGAAGAGTGTTAACATTATTTTTATGTACACTAAGTACTGAATCATCAACATATCTTGCATAAAAATCAATATTAAAATTTATTTTTTGGAAAACTTCATTCTCTAAATCCTCCATGACAATTTAAGCTAAAATAGGAGATAAAACAGATCCTATGGGAGTTCAAAACTTTTGTTTATAAAAATTATTATTAAATTTGAAAAATACTGAATGAAAAACATATTTTATAGCATCAAGAAAATGTTTTTTTGGATATATGGTCTAAAGGTATTATCACATTGTCAATTAGTTTTGAAAAAGCATGCCTATTTTTAATTGATGTTTTTGAGATTTGTATTGATTTTGTAATAATTCGACTCAATAATTCTTCCAATTTTCTAGTTGGGGAACCTAGTGTTGGAATAACTGGTCGTAGAGGGTAGTCATCTTTGTGATCTTTAACAAGTCCATAGGCTATTGAGAGATTAGTACTCGATGTATCAATATCACATCTTTCAATATTATTACCTAAATATTTATTAGTTCTCATTCTGTCTAAAATTTTAAAAGACCCTTTTTGAAGCATTATGGTGGGATTATCAGGAATCAATTGAAAACTATCTTCATCATTAAATATATGCAACATTTTTAGAATATAAACATCCCTATGAATCACTACTGTAATACTTCCTTTGTCTGATTTAGTGATCATTAATTCTGGATGATTTTTCAAGAAAATTTTTGTTTTAATTAAACCCTCACTCAATTTCTTTTCTAACCAAGTTTTTGGATCATCATTATTTGAAAAATCATTAGACAACCCCATAAATTGTGATCTAAATCCAATAAAATCCATTTTCCTAACTAGAAACGATCAATTTCACAAATATCTCTAAAAAATTTTTATAATTCTCCCTTTTTTTTATTTTTTAAAAAAGGTTTTAACTCCCTGTATTTGTTTCCTTTTGAGTAAATCCAAAGTATATGGATGTCCTTATTTCTTAACAGAGTATGGAGAAAACCCATAAATGCGGTAGTAAGTTGCTACCTGTAATTTTCTGTCTTCAGTTCTCTTTGTTTCTTATTTTACAAATTAATTCATGTGATTGGTGCAGAATCAACAATAAAAAAATGTTTTAAAGCAGGATCCGCTAATCATTTCTCTTGCTAATCATTATATTCTTATGATGCTGTTTTGACAAGTTTCTCTGCATTATTTTCATGCAATACATAACCTGTATTTTCGTTAAACGAAAAATCTATGGACAAACGTTTCTAAACAAAGAAGGAGTATTAGCACGTGATTTGAGGCCGACCCCGCGGATCGAAGGACCCTCTCGTCTCAATCATAGAAACGTGTATGCCCAATAATGTAAACCCGTTGCCCATTTGAACAGCACTCGTGGACCTTTAAAACAAACACTGCACCATGATGAATAAAGATCGTCGAGAGTTAGGGGTGAAAAAAATGAGCCGAGTGAAAGAAACGAAGAAGCGAAGGAGCTTTTCGAGCTTAAGTTTCGTGATAAGTGCAATGGTAGAAGCACAGCTGCACAACAATGCACACCCATTATCGGCCAGAGTGTAGATTTGTGATTGTTGATCAAGTTTTTGAGTGGGACCACCATTATTATCCTCTTTGCACGACCTGAACCCAATTCGACGATTGCCACTTTGTTTTTATTTAATCGCTACTTAATATGTTCCTACTGGGGTTGGCACTAATATATAGGATTGTAAATTTCTAATTGAGTGAGTCCGTTTTCCTCTTGATGGTCGTTAGGAAAGGTTTCCGGATGAAATGATTTTATAAAACGATTTTTACTAATGGGGCTACTCAAAATCTACGACACGCTATTTTTAACACTTTTTCCACCCCTCCTCTTCTTCGTCAAGAATAATCACATAAAGCTTGAACCCCCCAGGATTTTTCGATTTAGTTTGATAAGCGCTTAAAATATAACACAAAACTGTAAAATGACTATGAAACTATCTTTAAAAAAAAACACACAGAAAATAGGGGAATGATAGAGAAATAAATTCTTTTAAATACAAGTAGTAAATAGGTACCATATTAAAATCAATATCGAAATATATTGCATTTTCAACAAAATAGTTTAATTTACAAACAAAAAAAGATTAATTTTCTACCAAAAGAGATGTAATTTCAAGGAGAGTTTAGTTTTTAAGCTAAAAAGTCGAATGTTTTAGGAAAACTAAAATATGAATTTTCAAAAAAAGATTTAATTTTAAACCAAAAATTTAATTTTTAACAAAAAGTTCATTTTTTAACCAAATGGTTGAATTTTAAACTAAAACAAAATAAATTTTCAACCAAAAATAAAATAGTTCAGTGTTCAGTTCAGAAAATTGTCTTTCAATTAAATAAAAACGAATTTTAAAAAAAAACTTCAATTTTGAACCAACGAGATGGATATTCAAATAATGAAAGAATTTTGTAACAAAGTAGTTCACTATTCTAGGTTGCAACCGAGTAGTTGAATTTTCAATCCAGAAGGTCGAATTTTTAACAAAATAGTTCAATTTTAAACTCAAGAATCAGATCCTCAACTAATAAAATAAATTGTTAACAAAGTAGTTCAACATGTAACGATATACATAGTTGAAATGTCAAAAGGACAACTTTTCTATCCAAAAAGACGAGTGCTCTACAAAATAGTTTAATTTTCAATAAAATAATTAAATATTTCTCAAATTATTTCAATTTTTAACAACCCAATTAAATTTTCAAGAAAATAGTGGAATTTTCAAGTGAAATGATGAATCTTAAAAAAATGCATCTTCAACGAGGAAGTTCAACTTTCAACCAAGTAATTGAATTCTCAATAAAAAAATATTAATTCTCAACCAAAAATATAATGATTTGTATTTCAAACGCAAAGAATATGATTTTGAATGAAAAATAGTCAAGTGTAACCAAAACGATGAATAGTTGAATTTTCTACGAAAATAATTGAATTTCCAACCCAAAAAGACGAATTTTCAACAAAAAAGTAAGTTTTCATCCAAATAGTTAAATTTTAAACTCATAACGATCAACTTTAATCCAAAAATGAAATAGTTCAATTTTTAGTTCAAATAATTGATTTTCAACAAGGTGAAAACGAATTTTCAACAATGGAACAATTTCAATTTGAAACCAAAGAGATAGATCTTCAACTAATAAACAAAATTTTTAACAAAATCGAATTGTTAGCGAAAAATATAATAGTTCATAATTTATCCAAAAAAGATTTTAATTTTAAACCATTAGTTAAATTCAACCAAAAAAGTCGAATTTTCGACAAAGGAGTTGAATTTTCAACCAGGAAAGATTTTTTAATCGAGAGAGTGAAAAATCAACTAAATTGTGGACGTTCCAACCAAAAAGGCCAATTATTCAGAAAGCAGTATATTTTGTAACCATGAAGTTTATTTTTAACCAAATAGTTTGATTTTCTACGAAAAAAATAGAATTTTCAACCCGAAAAGACGAATTTTCAACAATACAGTTGAATTTTTAAGCCAAATAGTTGAATTTAAAAATAAAACGATCAAATTTCAACCAAAAATGAAATAGTTACATTTTATGTTAAAAAAATGTATTTTGAACCGGAAAAAAAATTAATTCGCATCAAAATAGTACAATAGTACAATTTTGTTGAAAATTAAATCAAGAAGAATAATTTTCTACAACAAAAAAAAAAAGAATTTACAACGAAATACATAAATTTTTAACCAAATTGTTGAATTTTCAACTTTCCGTTGAAAAAGTTAATTTTGAACAAAAAAGAAAGAATGTTCAACAAAATAGTTGAATCTTCACCCAATAAAATGAATATTTAACAAAGTAATTGAATTTTCAAACAAAAAATATGAATTCTCAATTAAAAATTACAAATTCGAATTTTCAACTAAAAACGATCAATTTTCAATTAAAAATGGAATGATTAAATTTTCAGTTGAAAAAAAAATTTTCAACCACAATTAAAAATAACTAAAGACCCACAAAAAAAGTGACCAAAATAAAGGTCTGCTTTTTCTGATTGCATCAGTTTTCTTAATTTTCATAATTATTATTCTCTTCAGAAAAGACCTCCAGAAATATTTTTGGTTTTTGTTTTAAAATATTCTTTGGATTATAAAAGAAAATAATCAACCTGAACTTCCATTTTTTATGAGGACAGTTTTTCTCTAAAACTATATAAAATATTAACTTTCTTCCAAATTTTTTGCTATTTATTTTTTTTCTTCTTAAATTTTAACAAATATAACAAAGAAACGAAATGTTTCATGAGAACGGAGATACTAAAAAAAATTTTGTCAAAAAATGCTGTGTTTCAATTTTGGGTCAGTATTCGACTCGAAAAAGGCCCAGATTTTTGCTGGGTAATTTCCAACTCAGTTTCTGATAAATTCTTTGTCTATGTATGTATGTTCTCTGTTGAAAACTAATTTTTTTAACTTAAAATATAATTATTCCATTTTTGGTTGAAGTAAACTTTTTCTTCCTAAAAATACAACTATTTTTTGCTTGAAATATCTACTACTACATGTTGCGTTAAGGATTCATCTATTTGGGTTGAAAATGCAACTACTTTAGTAGGTAAAAATTCAACTAATTAGCTGAAAGTTGAACTATTAAAAAAAATCATTTTCTTTTAGTTGCAAGTTTATATCTGCATTAAAACTTTATTTTTTTTGGTTGAAAATTAATTTTTAACTGAAAATTGAACTATATTTCAGTCTTTTCTGTAAAATAATCTGTTTTTGTTGACGCTTCAACTATTTGGTTGAAAATACTTTTTTCCTAGTTGAATTCAACTATTATTGATTTTTGGTGTGAAAATTCATGTATTTTGTTGATCATCTCTTTTTTTTGTTAAAAAATCAATCTGCTTGGTTGGAAATTAATCTTTCTCACTTGCAAATTAACTTCTTTGTTGCAAATTCAACTTTTTGGGTTAAAAATTCTATTTCTTTCTAAAAAATTCCTCTTTTTAGCTTGAAAATTGAACTATTTGGTTTAAAATTCATATATTTTGTTGAAAATGCTTCTTTTAGTAGAAAATTAAGTTTTTTGGTTGAAGATTTATCTTTGTAGGTCGGAAATTCAACTATTTTGTTAATAATTTATCTTTTTGATTCAAAGTTGAACTATTGTGTTGAAAACACGTTTTTTGTTCAAAATTAATTTTTTCAACTGAAAATTCAAGAATTCCATTTTTGGTTGAAATTTGATCTTTTTAGTGGAGTATTTAACTATTTGGTTGAAAATTCAATTCCTTTCTTTGAAAAATCGTCTTTTTTGAAAATTGGACTATTTGGTTGGAGATTCACCTTGGTAGGTTGGAAATTCAACTATTTGATTAAATATTCATCTTTTTAGTTGAAAATTGAACTATTATATTCAAAAGTCTTTTTTTTTTTTTTGAGAATTAATTTTTTTAACTTGAAATTTAAGGTTTCCATTTTTGGTTCAAATTTGTTCTTTTTTAGTTGAAAATTCATATTTTTTTTATATCAAATGAATCTTTTTGGCTGGAAGTTCATCTTCCTTAGTTGCAAATGAACTTCTATGTTGAAAATTCAAGTTTTCAAGTTTGAAATTCAATTTCTTTTTTTTTAATCATCTTTTTGACTTAAAAATTGAACTACTTGGTTGAAAAGTCATCTATTTTGTTGAAAAGACACCTTTCGGTAGAAAATTGATCTTTTTCGTTGAAGATTGATCTTTGTAGGATGAAAATGCAACTATTTTGTTAAAAAAATCATCCCTTTGGTTGCAAGTTGAGCTATTATGTTGAAAACTAATTTTTTTTTTAAATTTATTTTTTTACCTGAAAATTTAACATTTTTTGTCAAAAAATGCTGCATCTCAATTTTAGGTCAATATTCGACTCAAAATAGGCCCAGCTTTTTGCTGTGTGATTTCCAAATCAGTTTCTGATAAATTCTTTATCGAAACCAATTGAAGTCAAAAATTTCTTTAATTAAAAAAGTGACTAAACTAATCAGGAGTAACCAAAACAATTTCTCAAAACCCCTTTTTCTTTCGTCAATATTTTAAATATTTTATTCTAAAAGAAAATAAATTTTGGAAATGTTATTTTTTTACGTTTTCTTGTCTTGGCTTTATCCTCTTCTTTTTGAAGAACAGCATTTATTTCTATGTATGTATACCATTAAGCCATTTCCCTTTCGGGGTAGGCGTGACACTACCCGATTCGGGTAGTGTTTCTAGGTTGATAACTTGTAGTAAATAACTACAAGTGTGGGCTCACCACACCCACGATGTGCCAACAGCACTCAGTTTTCTCGAATGGTCACCCATCCAAGTGCTAACCGCGCCCAACGCTGCTTAACTTCAGTGATCTGACGAGAACTGGTTTTTTCAGCGTGGTATGGCTGTTGGCTATAATGTTGGAAATTACTTGTAAAGGGAAAATGAGTGTAAAAAAATTGCAAGGAGGCTCTTGGCTTTTATTGGCCAGGTCTTTTGAAAAGAATAAGAAATATTTTAGAAAATTTTGATGTCTCTAAACGGGCTATGATAATCTAAAGATAAGAAGAGTTTTGGGAAAACCCAAAATTCATATGGTTATGTGCAATTATGCAGCTTAAGGCCGATAATGGACAATTAGTCAGGTTGAAGACAAGATAAAGATAAGCGAGAAAACCCGAACTTTACGCCCGGCCCCCAGATTTTTGGAATCCTTTCCTAATTTGGCTACACGTCTAGACTTGACTTTAGTAGATAAGCCAACATTGGAATTTGTAAACTGCAGTAATTAATATTCAATATCTTAATCCTTCAGTCACTTTTATACAAGGAGAAAACCCATTTTTTCGGGATAAATGTAAATATTTTAGCAGGAAAATTGGTAGTATATCAAAAATACAAAAGACGGTAATAATAAAATTGTTTCAGGGTCATTCCATTTTATTTCCCCGAAGTTGAACGATCTAATAAAAAAAAAGTTGATATTTGACTTAAAAAAACAATGTTTTTTCAACTTATTTATCACATCAATTTATTAAATTAAAGTTACATTTTCTCATGTGACATAAAAGTTTTGAAAAGTGTTGAATACAATTCAATTCAAGTCAATTTCTATAAAAAATTAAATGATTAATAAATTAATGTGCTAAATAATTTTAAAAAAGATTGAATTTTAATATAGTTAAGTGTCAACGTTTCTTTCAATTCTTTCAAAATCCACGAAGAAAGATGAATTTTCAAACAAATAGTTGAATTTTCAATAACAAAAAATATATTTTCAACAAGAGAGCTGCATTTACAATCAAATAATTGAACTTTCAAGCAAAGCAGACGAAATTTCAAAAAGAAAAGTTTAATCTTCATCCAAATAGTTAATTTTTTAACCTACAAAGATGAATTTCTAACAAAATGGTCGAATTTTCAAACAAAAAAGATTAATTTTCCTCCAAATAATTGAAGTTACAACTAACGAAGATTCATCAACAAAAAATGTTAATTTTACACTAGAAGACGCATTTTCAACAAAATGCATGAATTTTCATTTAAATAGTTAAATTTTAAAATAAAAAATATCAATTTTCAACGAAGAAGATTATTTTCTACCAAAAAAGACAAGTTTTCAACAAAATACATGAATTTTCAACTATATATTTGAATTTTCCACTGAAAAAAATCAGTTTTCAGCCAAAAATGGAATAGATAAGTTTCAAGTTAAAAACAAAAAATTTTCAACAAAAAACCGAATTTTTCAACAAAAAAAAATAAGAATTTTTAGTGTAGTTTTTCAACTTTTAACTATGTAGTTGAATTTCCAACCAAAAAAGTTGAATTCAGTTGAAGAAAGAAAATTTCAACAAAAACAAACGTGTTTTCAACATAATAGTTCAACTTTCAACCAAACAGATGAAATGTTAACAAAATAGTTGAATTTTCAACCTAAAAAGATGAATATTCAACCGAGAAGATTAATTCTCTACCTAAAGACGCATTTTCAACAAATTAGTTTAATTTTGAAGTTGAATACCGGTTTTTTCAGAAACAAATTGAATTTTCAACCCAAAAACTTGAATCTTCAATATAGGTTCATTCGCAACTAAGAAAGATTAACTTCTAACCAAGAAGATTAATTTGCTACCAAAAAAGATGGATTTGCAACCAAATAGTTGAATTTTCAACTAAAAAAGATCAAATTTTAACCAAAAATAGCATTGTTTAATTTTTAGTTTGAAAATTTAATTTTCAATAAAAAAACTAGTTTTTAACACAATAGTTCACCTTTCCACCAAACAGATGAATTTTTAATAAAATAGCTGATTTTTCAACCTAGAAAGATGAATCTTCAACCAAAGAGATTAATTTTCTACCAAAATGTGCATTTTCAACAAAATAGATGAATTTTCAACCAAATGGTTCAATTTTCACGTTAAAAAGACGATTTTTTGAAGAAAAAAACTGAATCTTCAAACCAATAAGTTGAATTTTCAACTAAGAATTTCATTTGCAACTAAGAAAGATTAATTTTTAACCGAGAAGATTAATTTTTTGCCAAAAAATAAATGGTTGAATTTTCAACCAAAATATATAAATTCGCATGGAAAAATATTGTAGTTGATATTTCAAATAAAAAATATTTCAATTTAAAAAAAAAACAGTTATATTTAATCAAAAAAGACCAATTTTCAACCAAATAGATGAGTTTTCAACTTTAAAGTTTAAACTTTTCTCTATTTTATAATGTATATAAATATGACATTTCTCTGAACCTTTGTATTTTGAAAATCAAATTTCTAAATAAAAATAAATTAACTTGATAAATAAGTTCAAAAAACATTGAATTTGATTATAGTTAAGTATCAAAGATAAAATGGAATGGCCCTTTATAAAAATGATGTCTGTTATAATGCATTATGCACTGACAAAAAATACTACATTCTCAATAATTTTCTTGGATATACATGTAAATTTGGTTAAATAAAAAAGAAATTTGGTTGATTCAACAAAATATTTGATGACCCAACAACATTTTTTTTAATCAACCAAATGCCCCAGCCACCAGAACATATGGTTGAAACAACCAAAAAATTTAGTTGGGTCAACCAAATATTTTGTTGTCCATATAATAACCATATTCTATGGCTGAAACAACAAAAATTTTGTTGTTTAAACCAAATCGTTTTCTATGTGTGCGCTTCTATCATATATTAATAGCGAGCAACCTTTTTTGTACGCGGGTATTATCAATTATCATGCCTTAAAAATTATCCAGTTTTATTCGAAGATGGCTTAAATTGAAGCTCTTAGAATGTAAATGCGAATAAAAAATTTCTGTGTCGTACTGATGTCTCTTTGTTATGAAAGATTGAAAAATGAAAAAAAAATGAGGAAATTTCATTTTGTAGAGTTGTAGACCACTATGCTGGAATCTTTTCTTTTAGATTGATTGTCTTCGAAGATGACTCTAATTGAAGAGTTTGGTATATACCGATGTGGATTAAAAAATTAAGTTTTCTACTTTAAAATGTCTTTATTTTGCTAGGAGTAGTTAAAAAATGTAAAAATAAATGAGGAAATTTCGCTTTTAAGACCACCATGCTGGAAACTTTTTAGTCCCATATTTTTTAGGGATGGTTCAAATTGAACATTTTGAAATTTGGATGTACGTTACAAAATGAAATTTGCCAGATCACAGTATTGATTTTTTTTCATCAGTGGATAAAAAATGGGAAGAATAGGGAAATTTCATTCTTGGGGGATGTCTCAAAAGGAAGGTTTTGGCATGTAGATGTTCACTAAAAAATCTAATTGGCTACGTTATGGTATTACTTTTTTGTTATCAGTGTGTAAAATATTAGAAAAATGAGGCAATTTTTTTTACATCACCATGAGATCCATTATAAATTAAAATTTGTTTTGTTATTGTGATCTTTTTGTTATCAGTGGGTAATAAATGAGACAATTTTGTTTTTTGTATCACTATGCTGGATTACACCCAGAAAAATATTTGGTGGAATGAACAAGATTTTTATTGAATCAACCCTAGAATATGGTTATTATATGGACAAAAAAATATTTGGTTGACCCAAGAAAATGGTTTGGTTAGTAAAATTTTGTTGGTTATACCATAGCCGTTGGTTGATTCAAGCCAATATTTTGGTTGATCCAATAAGTGTTTTTGCTGGTTTAAGAAGAGATTGTTGTTGATTTCACCAAAACGTGTAGTTCATCTAACCATAAAGGACCCAGTAGACTTTACATTGCAAATGGCTTACCATGGAATTGTGTCATCTTGTGTGAATTATTCAGTAATTTACTCACCTACTAAATATCACAATACGATACAATTTCACGGAAGGCCATTTGCAACATCTAATCGATTCTGTTTCTGGATCACTTATTTTGATAAGGATCAGCGAGGTCGTCTGTCGCTTTTAAGATACTTCCAGCTCTTAAATTATTTGATAGATCGAATCAAATATTTCCTAAACTCATAAAAACGGTTCAACCAAAAAATTTGATTGATTGAAGCAAACGAATTTGGTCAACTGAACAAAAGCTGTTTACATTTCTTATTTTTTAGACTATTGTGCAGAAAGCTTTTCTTTCAGATCAATTTTCTTGGAATTTTTCCGGCCATCACAAAATATTTCTCATACAAGGACAATGTATGTACTTCTTCAAATGTATAAGATTTGGAAATTTTGAATATCTTGATCGTTAGAAAAATGTAGATAAATATTTGTAATGACTTGATAAATCTAACAAATGTCATGCACAGAAATGTAGGAAAATCGTTTAGATTTGGAAATTATAATGGAAGAAGCACGAGGGAAGAGAATTTTTTGCCTTTTATCATCAGCTGATGTATGAGAATTTTTATATGCTTGTATCCATATAAATGGAAGAATTCATTGTGGACTTTGCAGCCTCTCGCCAGAGCCTTAACTTTCCGGATTTCGCAGATTGAAAAGTCAAACGCCCCCAAGTGGCTAAAAAGAGCAAATAAGCAAAAAAAATGACTAGTGGGTGGCACGCGCCTGACGCTGTAACTTTAATATAAATGGTTAACGGGCTCGATGTAACACGAGACACACCGGAAGGGACGTCAACCGAGTGTCACTCAGTCATTCAGTCACTACACTCATTTTATGCGCGTACATTTCTCTAACTGACCACAGAAGTGCGTATACGCAATATAAGTACATCTCTTATCTGAAAATATTTTTAAAAAATGTTATAGTCATAGTAAATAAGAAAAAAAGGAAGTAGAAAAAACAAAATTCCTAAAAACCAATTTCTTGAAGCTATAAAATATTTTTTATCCAGTTTATTTTTAATTTAGTGTCACTTTTTATAAACAAAATTTAGAACTTCGATAGGCTCAGCTCTGTCTCCAATTTTTGCGGAAATTGTTATGCAGGATTTGAAAAATAAAGTGTTTGAAAACATTAATTTTAATTTGGATTCTTGCGCAAGATATGTTGATGATTCTGCAGTTTGTGTGCATACAAACAATGCTGATAACCTCTTAAATGCATTTGACAATATACACCCAAAATTACAATTTACTGTTGATTGGGATAGAAAAAAAATTTGTTCGAGAAGAACCCTTAGTTTTCTTTCTAATCATTCCTCTAAAAAGAAAATAGGTGTTTATAGAATTAAGTAAACAAATTCTTTTTCTCAATCATTATCTACTTGGTTTTATGGAAAGACAATGTGCACAACAAAATTAATCATATTAAAAGTAAAAATAATAATGAGAAGAAAAATAATATTGAAGATTATAATAATAGAATTAACACGACAGTTTTACCTTATTTTGAAGAAATTTCAAAGATTTATAAAACAATGTTAGGAAAATTTGGTTTACACACGATATACGGAGTAAGCGAACAAATCATGACAAATCCATTTTTTCTTCAAATGAGTTCTGCATGGTTTTAACATTTTCAGGACTCTATAGGAATTTGATTACTGACTCTTAAAAAATGAAATTTTCGAGTAGTAATAGATTCTTTAATTCGATAATACTGTATAACCAGCTAATAGATGCAATTTCCTCTATATAATCCTATTTTAATTTTTCTTCTATCTCTGGTATCTTTGAAATATACCATTTGTCTAATTTTTTAGGGATCATCTCGAAAGGAATTATCCTGTTTTTCGCTTACTCCTCGTATGCAAAGTTATGTTCAAAAGTAATATGATTGTAAAATTATGAAAACATAGGTATGAGAAACTAGGTGAACAATGTGTTATTTACAAATTTAAATGTATAGATATGAGTGGGATGCAGCTTATATAGATTATAGAGCAAACACGTAGATCAATTTTCATAGAAGTCCTAAATATCTCTCAGTCTTATCAAAACGTAGAATCACACATGGTCATGATTTTAATTAGGATGGTGTCAAGATCTTTTATCGTGAAAGAGATAAAAAAAAGAATTCGTAGAGATGTTGTTTATAAAGACAGAAGGTAACAAAGATATTAATTTAAAAAAGCATCTCTCGAGATATAAAAAAGTTTAGGATAGGGTTATTAATTGGCTAAATTGTTGTTTTTCTTCGACAATAAAAGCTTATATGTGCAATTTGATTTTCGCCAAAGAATGGATAATTAAACCAAATAACAATGCCACATTTTCCTGTACCTTTGCATTTCGACAGTCAAATTTCTGAATGGAAATAAAGTAATTTGAGAAATAAGTTCAAAAATCATTGAATTTTATTATATTTAAGTATCAAAGATAAAAAGGTGGAGTTTCTATAGTTCATGCCAGAGAAATGTTCCAGAGA
This sequence comes from Andricus curvator, assembly GCA_932195095.1. NCBI lineage: Eukaryota > Metazoa > Arthropoda > Insecta > Hymenoptera > Cynipidae > Andricus > Andricus curvator. Next base: position 200,404 of record CAKNYM010051326.1, read on the forward strand.
AAGAATAAGTAAAGAGTGAGAGATGGGTTTTGGTTGACTCTTTCCTTTTTCTCCCTCTTTTTTAATTTTTGTTGTATATTTGTCTTTTAACTTTTTTTGTTCTGATTTTGCTGCATAAAATGGTTTGTAAGAAAGTGGATTGACTTTCGATCTTAAAACAAGTTTTTTTTTTCAAATAGACTATAGAGACTATGCTCAAGATTCGTTTCAATCTGCAAGGTTGCCTATGAATACCATTAAAATTTCTTTAAATTGAGGTATAAGTGTTTACCTGAATATATCAAAAGATATCTTTTTAAAATATTACTTAAGGGCTGTTTATGAAATTAGCAGCTTTTAGAAATGTGCGATTATTATCACTTTTCCTATTTGAAAAATGTAATAATCTGAATACATTGGTTCAGAATCAACCACAGCATATCTATCATTTTCCAATTAAATCTCTATAGATATAAAAAATCATAGGATAAAATTCTTTATTTATTAACACTTTCTGAAAGCAAAATAAATAATTTCCAGAGCCATGGAGATTTATAGCTCAATACAGGAAAATCGAAATTTTTCGCCAACCTTGAAATTCAAAATTCTATCAAACATTCCTTGTTGGTCCTAGGAACTAGAAAGAAAAATTTAATTTCCAGGTTTAAATATTCTTTTTTGTTTGTTAGAGAATTAATTTTTTTAACTGAAAATTTATTTATTCCAGCTTTAGATTCATCATTTTAGTTGAAAATTCATCTCTTTCGTTGAAAATGCAACTATTTTGAGATGAAAAATAATTTTTTTTGGTTGAAAAGTCTACTATTATATTTTTTTAATTAAGATTGAAAAGAATTCCATTTCATCATGAATAATTTTTGCAAAATAAGCAGGAAAAATATTCATAATTGAAAAATAAAATTCCTAAACAACCTCACTTTTCGGCTCATCAGAGACAAGAATAACTTAATGAAAAAAGAGGGAGACAAATATTTTTGGTTGAGAATTCATCTTGTTTGATTAAAAATTTTATTAGTTGGTAGAAAATTCAATTATTTTGTGTAAATTTAACAATTGTGTCATAAAATCATTCTTTTTGGTTGAAAATGGTCTATTAAATGGACCATTTTCAACCAAAAAGGGTTGAATTAAACTAATTTCGTATAAAATTCAACTACTTGGTAGAAAAATAACTTTTTTGTTGAAAACTCATATTTTTGCCTTGGAAAGTCAATTTGTCTGAAAAGCTTTTCTTAGCTGAAAATTCATCTTTTGTTGAAAATTGGACTTTTTGGTTCAAAAATTTATGTCTCTGTGAAAATGTCCTCTCTTTGTTAAAAATGCAACTGTTTTGTTGAAAATTAATCTGTTTTTGGTTAAACATTTAATAATTTGCTTGAAAATTCAACTACTTGGAATAGAGTTGAACTACTTTGTTACGAATTGATTGTGTTGGGTAAAAATTGAACTATTTGAATGAAAATTAGATTTTTTTGCTGAAAATCAGTTTTTTTAATGGAACTTCATCTGTTATATATTTTGCTGAAAATTTATCTTGTTTAGTAGAAAATTCAACTTTTTAGTTGCATAATTTATCTTTTTTACATTTAAATTCAACTATTTGGTGAAAATTCATGCATTTTGTTAAAATTGTATCTTTTTTGGTAGAAAATTAATCTTCTTGGTTCAAAATTTATTTTTGTTGGTTTAAAATTCAACAATTCCGTTGAAAATTTCTTGCCTGAAAAATCTCTCTGGGCGGAAAATTCAACTTTTTTTTTAAGTTCGTCTTTTTGGTTGAATTTAACGGATTTTTATCTAAATAATTTGAAAATGTATGCTTTTTAGTTCAAAATTCAACTATTTCATTGAAAATTCATCTTTTTTAATAAAAAATTAGTCTTCTTGGTTGAGAAATCATCTTTTTGATTGCAAATTCAAATCATTCAAATGGATAAAAATGCAAGTATTTTGTTAAAAATGTATCCCTTTTGGTTAAAAATTAATCTTTTCGGATCAAAATTTATCTTTTCGGGTTAAGAATTCATGAATTTGATTGAAATTTAACTATTCCATTTTTTCTTTAAATTAATCTTTTTTAGTACAAAAACTTTACTATTTGGTTGAAAATTTATGTAAGGTAAACGTCCCAGTAATCGCCACCATAAGAGATTTCATTGACTTCAAATATTTAGAAAATTGTTTTGGAAGGATTAGTTAAAAAATTATTGGTACCTACTGATTGAAGCATTAAACATCCTAGAATATTATAAAAATTGGTTTTACATTAAATTTAATATTACTTCTTATTGATAAACAATTGAAAGTCAAAAAGCACCGATGTCCCAGTCACCGCCATTTCCAAATCTGCCATGTACTAGTAATCGCCAGTCGTTGTCCCAGTCTTCGCCAAAAAGGTTAAGCTTTCTTGAAATCAGTTTTTAGTGATTTGGACGTGTATTTCAAGTGTATTTTTGTATTTTAAGTATACTTCAATGAAATGAAAGATGTATTGTTAGTTTTATATTGATTGAGAGATTGGGGCCTCCGAGATGAAATCCGTCGAAACATAACCTCAAAATCGAATCTTCTGATAGTTCCAATACGTCTGATGGACATTATAATAATTAATCATAATAAAAATGAATTTTCTTTAAAAATTTTAGTTTTTATTTCAAGTAAAAATATTTTCGAATAAAATTAATATTTTATTTATAAGAAATAAAGTGGTCTGAAAAATAAATCGAAGTAAATATTTATTAGAATTTTTATCACGATAAGTGATAACTACAATGATGAAATTCTTTTATAATACTGAATATTATAATTAAAAATTATTAATACTTTCCTTTTTAAAATAAAATTCGAAAAATAATATTGAGTTGTATGAAGTCATATAACCTAACTTTGTTCTATAAAATGGCTAAGTACAACATAATTACATGGGATGCAAAAATTTACACACTGGCAATTTGTATAATTAACTTTTTTGCAACATAAATTATAAACACAATGACGAAATTTGATAAATTGCAGTGACTAAAAAAATCATGTGTATTTGGAGGTTATGTTATGTTTACGTTGTCAGAACATTAAAACTATCAATAATTATATATCTGTTACACATTTTTCTTTATATTATGCAGTATAGATTAATGTAAGCTAATGAAAAACTACTCAATAAATATTAACTTCACTAAAAAATGATAATAAACTAAAAAAATGCTGATGAAATCACTATAATAGTCATGCCAATATTTTACATCACCTTTTTTCAGTTTTAAGCACTAATTTATATTACGATTACTTTTCACGCAGTAACAAGTCAGTTCTCCGATTTCATTTTCACGCCTTTTTTAAATTAATTAAATCATTATTTGTAACGAAATATGGAAATAAAATTTTGACAGATTCGTCCCGCGATTACTCGAGCAACTATGCTTTTGAAATGTCCCTATAATCGCGCCCGATATTTCTCGAACGGGAAGGTACTAAATGAAGAATTTGCTTAATTTTATGAAACAAAAATGATCTTTCATTACAAAAAAAAAATAATTTTCGTCCCGATCAAGTAATTTCTTGACATATTAAAAGCTTAAACAAAGAAACCTCTTTCCTAACTTAAATGTTAAGCTATTTTCCACGTTTCGTGATTCATGGCCACCGGCAATACAAATCAATTTTTTTACCCATGTGCACTATTTGTACAAAAAAACTAATTTCGTTTCCATAACAAGCACTGTTCAGACTTACTTAAAAATATTTTAGGAATGTATTTTAATGCGGAAAATACTTACTTCTGGCGTTACACTTCAAAACTGGCGATTACTGGGACCGCGGCGATTACTGGGACGTTTACCTTATTTGGTTGAAAAATCATTTTTTTGGTTGCAAATTAAACTTCTTGGCTGAAAGTTCAACTTCTTTCTTAAAAATTCATTTTTCATTTTTAACTATTTAACTATTTAACTATTTAACTAATTTTGGATCTGCAAAAGTGGATGATTTTGATCTAAACTTAATTTTATTATTATTATCACTATACCATTAAGCCAAAAACCCTTTCAGGGTAAGAGTAACTCACTCGGTTCTAGCCTCATTATACACGTTCGTTTCGCAAAACCGTTCCGACACAGATCGCTAATCAATCTCCCTAGTAATCACCCCAGGCTAAGAGCTTCACAAAGTCATCATATATGATGTTATTCAGAAAAGAATGACATTGGTTGAAAAAAGGGAGGAGTTTCAAGCAACAGGATTGAAGTTTAAACTTTGAGACTGGATATTGGATAATGTAACAATAAGAGAGATAGGAATGAAACGAATGTGCGCTGGACTACTCTGTTGCAATTCAATTCAGTGTCTATGCACGACACTCTCATTCTCATCCACGAAACGAATCAGTCAGTTAAGCAGGAAGTATACTCTGAGGGAACCTTAATGTTCATTGCCGAGAAAATTTTTGATCGAGTAGCTGACCACGTTTAAATAGCGGGACACATGTCATTAACTGCACGTGCATCGCCTTCAATTCTAAAATCATTTGTTGTCAACAATGGCCACAAAAGAAAAATTACAACAAAAAAGGTAGAAATTGTACGATATTCAGAGACACAGTGAATTCTGGGACTGGGATATCAAACCATTGCATATTATTCTGATTATCAACTTTAGATCAAAATAGACCACTTTCCTGGATTCAACATTGACTGATACACAGCTTTATTTATTTTACTTCAATCTGCACTTACCTTCCCTTCCACAACTTCTTCCTCATCTACTACCCCCTCTCCTCATTTTCACCCACATCTCCCCACACTTCCTCTACACCCTCGTTTCCCCACACTTCCTCTACACCCTCATTTCACCTCACTTCCCCCAATTCCACTCTCCTAATTTTTTAACACTTCCCCTACTACCCCTACTTTCCCTATCCTAATTTCCTCTCACGTCCCCTACTTCTCCTCCCTTCATTTCCCCTTTCTTCCTATACTCCCCCTCCCCTCATTTCCCCTACTTCTCCTCCCCTTGTGAGTTGTGAGGTGTGTGCTGTGAGTTGTGATTTGTAAGTTGTGAGATATTAGTTATACGCTATTGTATCGCTAGTTGTGAGTTAGGAGTTGTAAGTTGTGAGTTAGGAGTTGTGAGTTGTGAGTTATGAGTTATGATTTGTGAATTAGGAGGTAGGAAGTAGGAGGTAGGAGGTAGGAGGTAGGAGGTAGGAGGTAGGAGGTAGG